>CM050165.1:433040064-433360064 GCA_027410445.1 Discoglossus pictus | reverse complement strand
TGGGGCATGTTGTCTGCAGCTTGAAGCAGATGGGTCATAGAAATACTACATTTTGGTAGAAGGTGGATTGAAAGGCTTTCCATCTCGACCACGTGCGCTATATAAAAAAATATATTAAAATATAATGAAGAAAACCAAAGTGTTAAATGGATGATGTGCAGGGTGCAAGTAATCTTCTAGATTTTCTGTAATCCTTTTGAGGACCCAACAGTACATGAATATATCTTCATATTATCACACAACCACTCACCGAGTTTGTGCCCAGAATCTGGAGGTTTGGCTTCTCGGACTCCAAGAGCTTGGCCACCATCTTGAGAAAGCTTTCCACAAATAGGTTAATGCTCTGGCAGTGACAGGCCATCAGTAGCTGGTCCAGGGCTTCCATAGCAATGCAGACATGGCTATCAGGAAGAAGCCAAAGAGACTGGTCAAGGACATGGACACCAATGAGACTATACAACATGGAGAATACAGCAAGTCACATGATTCTAAAAATAATGTATCTCGTCAAATTCTAATCAATGACCATGTCTGACGGACCACTGTATTTTAGGATGTTTGTGAAATACAACAAACTAACAATATTAGCACTTATGCTATTAGCATAATATCATTTTGAGTGACAATGTGAATTTTTGAAGATTCTGTTGCGTATACAGAGGTTCCAACTTATGTGTCTTGAGCACTTCTTGATCGCTTTGAACCCAATGGCAATTCTTAGCTGCTGAATGATGTAGGGAGGGTGGGGATGTGGGAGAGGGTAGAGTACCTTTTAAAGTTTGCCACCTACCCCCTTCCCCTATACATGTTCAGAAGCTCACAAGCAATCACTACAAGCCTTGTCCTGCAGAAATGTAAAAGCATCTCTCACACATGTAGCCTTCACCGTAGTATTATGGATGTCAAGATTGATCAAATTCTTTATAATGATTTATTATAAACCAGAGTTAATATTTTCTTTCATTTATACTGGATGCTTGGATATCTTTTAGTTGCATTTTGTGCAATATAAAAATGACTTATTTTTTGTTTCAATTATTGATTGGTTAGGCACCAGGAAAATACTATCGTTATACATCACCGTAATAAACAGCCTACACAAAGCCATTCTCCAGGGAAAGTGCCAAAAATGCCTAAAAAACTGTTACCAAGGTAATACAGTAAAATAAAATGCTTTTACTATATTAAATCTTAAATGGAGAGCTGATGGGAATGGTGATTTCACACTCAATAATAAAGAATATAATATGACCTTTAAGACCCAGTAAAACCATATACATGGACCATGACAGTTTGCCCAGGGCATAAACATTCATAAACATCTTCGCTTAAAGGGATATGGAAGGTTCCTGGGTGTTACTAGGTGTACAATATCCCTGTGTATCTATTTTATTTTATTAAGACGTGCTTATAAGCTCTGATTTTTCTGCCAAATATCTTACTATTTGTACCTGCTGGGTCTGCCTTCTTATGCAGCTCATGAATACACAGACTGTGAGGTGCGGTGTTTCAATTTAGTCTGTCAGTGACCAGCATGTTGCAGAACGTTGCCCCTGATTGCTACTATGAGGCAGGACAACCCCTGTACATTGAAGTACACTGTCTTCATGAGCTGCAGGGGGGAGAAACCAGTTAATAAAATAAAGTACATAAAAGTAACTAGATACATAGGGGTATTATATACCTAGTGAAATATTGGGGTAACTTTCACCACTGCTACCTGCGTTTGATTCCATATCAGGGAATCAAGAGATGGAGATGGAGGGCTTCTATCACTTTTTTGCCCACCATAAATTATATTATATTATATTATTAATATAATTATTATTATATTATTCCGAAATTATTTACTGTAGAGAAAAAAGGCTAGTACAATGTAAATGCTCTTTAAAATTCAGTGCATTTAATCTCTCCAGAGCAAGCCAAAGGGCAACGTGTTTAATTTGCATAATGCAACAGCCTTATGCTAACGCAGCCCTAGGCATCAGCCCAAATGGCTCCTCCATCCTTTCCAGGAAAAAGTACGAAACAATGCCGAATTCTAGCAAAAAATCTACTTTTCTGCTAGTCTATAAATGCCATTATATATAATGTTATATTACTGTGTGACTGCAAAGAAAAGAGATTACTTGGGAAATATACATGCTTAAGATTGGTAGAGCCAAATAGCGTGCTCATTATCAGGTGATTATCCCTAGTCTTGACTATAGTTGAAAAGAGAGCACACAGTATGCCCATTACCCAGAAGTCTCTGCTGCTTTTGGATGGAGAACAAACAATTGTGTCATTGTAGTGTCATTGCTCAGCACTTATCTACAGTCTATTAGGTGACAATGAGGTGACATTAATATCAGGCCTGTGTGTGAGGCTGTCATTAGATTCCTTTCTCTGCCAAAAGAGACTCCCGGAAAGCTAAAACATTACAAAGTATGTCTCCCTATGTAATATAAATTATGTTATATAAAGCATGCAATTAAATTATATTAAATTCAGAAATATATGAATAGGAAAATGTGAGCTATAGATTGAAGCATAGCCAGCACTTTCTTAATACGTTTATGGATAAGTTATTTCTTATATGCACAAAGCTCCATTGTTAGCCCAAGGGTGGAGCTACCAGTGGTGCAGGTGGTGCACCAAGGCCATCCTACGGGGTGGCCTAGTACTGCGGGGGGTGGGGAGGACGGTTTTAAAAAGAGCATTTCTACTGAAGCTCCAAGAGGTAGCAGTGTGGAGTAGTTCAGCATGCTGGGGATGTGTATTAGCGAAGAGGTGAGAGAGCAAGAGCTGGTAGACAAAGTAGGGGGGGTGGGTTCTGGGAGGGGAAGCAAAGGATATAGGAATGAGTGCTGAGTGGTGTTGGTGATTTTGTTAGAATGACTGGGGATGGATATTGAGAGGGGATGGCTGCTGACAAGGACTGGGTGCTTTGTAGGGATGGATGCAAGAGGGGTGGGTGCTGTGTGGGGCTGGATGTCGAGAGGGACTGGCTGCTATTATAAGATGGCTGCTGAGAGGGACTGGCTGCTATGTAGAGATAGTGTATATAGTGGAAAGCGCCCATACTGGAGCTGTGTTACTATGGAAAGGACGGGAGCAGCTATGGTGAAGGGTCTTGGGGTGGGGTGCTGTTATGAGAAGGGGTCTTAGGGAGGCAACTGTTATGGGAAAGGGTCTTAGGGAGAGGCACGAATCTAGTTAGCGTCCTATGGAAGTGTAGTTTTGCAACATCATCTAAATTCTGATTTAGAGTAGTCAGCTGCAGTAATAATTTCTCTATAGAGCTCCATAACTCAGCTGGTGCGCAGTCCTGATATGCTGTAATTACAGTTTGTGAGAAGGGAATTTTTCAAAAGATACATTTAATTTAAATAGAGGATATACAATAATATCATTCAAAGACAATCTTCTAACACTTTAATTAGGATAATCATATTATTTTCTACTGTGTGGGTGTCGTTTAGTTGTGTCCGACTCTCCGTGACCTCATGGACCGCAGCACACCATGGTGATCCACTTGGTATTCATGTCAGAGATACTGGAGTGGGTTGCCAGTACTAACCACGCCCAACTCTGCACGGCTTCAGGGTGGTGTGACCTCTTGGTTTCCTGACTGGAATCGAACCCAAGTCACAGTGGTGAAAGAGCCAATTCCTAACCACTGGACCCCCAGGTAACCCTAGGAATCAGGAACACATGTATGTGTCACACTAAAATTAACAGTTTAGTGTTTTTTGTAGTTCACAGGATAAAACAAACAAAAAAGCTAAAAACTATTTCACAAGTACGATGACTGCAGAGCATTGACCGTCACAATCACTCGTTCTTCTCATAAACACCTTAAGATTATCACATATTCCACCACTGCTCTCCTCAGAGCTTGTACAAAATAAATCACACAAAGTGTCTTCATTACACTTTGAAGATAATATAAGGCACAGAGTGCTCTACTAGGCTCAGACTGTATCTACTAAGGGCTGTCACAGCACCACTTGATTAACTGCTAAATGTCTGTGGCCAAGCGTCCATCCTCTATGACCTTTTCTTGTGAAAGAGCTTTACCTGCCATGCTAGCTTTAAAGGGCCACTAAATTCAGTACAATTTGTACCACATTACAGTAAAGATCTCCCAAAACCATGTTGAAATACTTTTTAACTTTTTGAAATACGTGCATTTTTCACTGAGAATTCGATAAAGTCAATAAGAGTCACTGACTGCCCACTCCCAAACACGCAGCTTCAACTCCAAGTAGTGAACAAACGAAAAAAGAGTTAACCCCCGTATATCACCGCCTTCCCAGCTTTATTTCCTCTAACTTCCTTCTTGACTCCTTCCAATCCGGCTTTCGGCCCCAACACTCCACTGAAATAGCGCTCACTAAATTCACCAATGACCTGCTTACTGCCAAGTCAAAGGGTCACTTTTAATTTCTTCTTCTTCTAGATCTCTCTGCTGCCTTTGCCACTGTTGACCATCCACTTCTACTCCATATCCTCTTCTTCCTCGGTATTCGTGACACTGCTCTCTCGTGGTTCTCATCATACCTACAAAATCAATCATTCAGTGTCTCCTTCTCCGACACCTCTTCTCCTCACCCCCTGTCTGTTGGTGTACCCCAAGGATCTGTCCTTGGCCCCCTTCTCTTCTCCATCTACACTTCCTCACTTGGTACCCTCAAACTCTTTTAGGCTTCATTATCATCTCTATGCAGATGACACCCAAATCTACCTCTCAGCACCAGATCTATCCCCCTCTCTTCTAACACATGTCTCCAACTGCCTCTCTAGTATATCCTCTTGGATGTCCACCCACCATCTCAAACTCAACATGTCTAAAACTGTACTCCTAATCTTTCCTCCCTCTCCCACAGCGTCAATTCCGTTCATCTTTCTCACTGTCAACAACGACATCATCACCCTCTCCTCCCAAGCCCCTTGTCTTGGAGTTCTACTGGACCCCGCCCTGTCCTTCATCCCTCACATACAATCACTAACTAAATCTTGTCTTCTCCATCTAAAAAAACATCTCCAGAATTCGCCACTATCTTACGCAAGACAAATAGGATAAAATCCTTATACTCTCTCATCATCTCTCGACTAGACTACTGCAACTCGCTTCTTGTCGGCCTACCCCCCACCCGACTATTTCCACTTCAATCCATTATGAACGCCTCTGCTAGACTCATCTTCCATACACAACATTCAGTGTCGGCATCACCTCTCTGTCAATGACTCCAAAAATTTTAAAATCATGACCCTAACTTACAAAGCCCTCAACAATAACGCTCCCCCATACATCTCTGCTCTCATCTCCAAATACTCCCCACCCGCCTTCTTTGTTCTGCTAATGACCTTCTTTTTTCTACAACTCTTGTCACCTCCTCTCACTCCCGCCTCCAGGACTTTTCTCGTGCTGCCCCTAGTCTCTGGAACTCCTTGCCTCGCTCCACCAGATTATCCTCTTGCCTCAAAACATTTAAAACCTCACTTAAAACGCATCTCTGTAAAGAAGCGTATCACCTTCCACCCTAACACACTTATCACCTCTCTCTCCCTCTTTTACCACTCACTATAAAACTTAGATTGTCTGCAAGTTTCTATCCAAAGTACTTTGGGAATTCACCATGGACATTGGATTCCTAGCTCAAAGACAGGACCCTCCTTCATTTGCTAAATGTTAATCTGTATTTATCATAGTCTGAACTTAATTTATGTACAGCGCTACGGAATATGTCGGCGCATTATAAATAAACTATAAAAATAATAATAACCCTCAAGAAATCAATCTGTGCAAAGTATGGAATGCTGGAATCACCTAAACAGGTAAGTAATGGTTAACTTTTCAGTCCAGGAAAAACCTGTCCTTACCAATGCTCTCTGCTACTATAGACTGTGTTTGTAAGCTTAAACGTTTAGATTTTTTGCTGTTATTGGTGTAATTAAAATAAATAGATAATTTTAACAGAATTGTGTGCTCTTTCACAACACAAAGAGCACTTGCAGTTATGTAAATGGCCCTTTAGCACTTAAAAGTTTATATAACTATAACTATATAACTATAATCATTATTTATACCTTCAAGACATTTTTCTTTATCACCCCCACTTTCAGAGTTAATGAATTATCTGAGATAAAAAGAGTGGGAGGTCTTTTAAATAATTTATGCTTAAAATCCCAATTTTTCAAGGTCAGTCCCACTTAAAAATTCTAATAACAACCAATTGCAATTACGTTAATTTAAAGGCAATTTGTCCTTTTAAACTCATGGGGTGAGAGAACGGAAAAGATATCCCGGCATTTGTTTCAGTTAGTCGTATTTTACTTTAAATCCCTTTAATTGTTAATTGACAGTCTAATGTATGTCTAAAATATGAGGATTTAGGAGAATTTTTCTTTTTCCTATCATTCAGGTAAAAATCAGACGCAGAGACACAACTATTACCAGCTGTATCCGCAATAAGTCGGGATGTGAAGCAGCAGAAGCATTAAATGGGTCAGCGATCCATTACTGAGTCAGCGTGACCACGATGTAGAGACAGCTAAGAGACAGCAAGAGAATGGATGAGAGCGCTCCCGGCGGAGGGCGGCTCATCCCTAGACATACATTGTATGCTACGTAAAGTGGATGGAAACTTACTAAGAGCTTTGTAATGACCATATATAGCTCAATTGCTTTTTATGGCAGTGAAAACATAGTAAGTGCTTTTTCTGGCTGCTATATATATATATATATATATATATATATATATACAGTATCTCACAAAAGTTAGTACACACCTCACATTTTTGTAAATATTTTATTATATCTTTCCATGTGCCAACACTGAAGAAATGCCCCTCTGCTACAATGTAAAGTAGTAAGTGTACAGTCTGTATAACAGGGTAAATTTGCTGTCCCCTCAAAATAACTCAACACACAGCCATTAATGTCTAAACCATTGGCAACAAAAGTGAGTTCACCCCTAAGTGGAAATGTCCAAATAGGGCCGCAAAGTGTCAATATTTTGTGTTGCCACCATTATTTTCCAGCACTGCCTTAACCCTCATGGGCATGGAGTTCACCAGAGCTTCACAGGTTGCCATTGGAGTCCTCTTCCACTCCTCCATGATGACACCATGACGTTGGTGGATGTTAGAGACCTTGCACTCCCCCACCTGGCTTTTGAGGATGCTCCACAGATGCTCAATAGGGTTTAGGTCTGGAGACATGCTTGGCCTTTATCTTCAGCTTCTTTAACAAGGCAGTGGTCATCTTGGAGGTGTGTTTGGGGTCGTTATCATGTGGGAATACTGTCCTGCGGCCCAGTCTCCAAAGGGAGGGGATCATGCTCTACTTCAGTATGTCACAGTACATGTTGGCATCCATGGTTCCCTCAATGAACTGTAGCTCCCCAGTGCCGGCAGACCTATACAGGGACTATTTGTTTGATTTTAGGCAGTAAAAATAAAACTTACATGCACTTCTTAATAAAATAAAGTACGTAAAAGTTAATAGATACCTAGTAAATTCCAAGAACCTTCCATATCCCTTTAATAATATAACTATCAACACCATTCTCCTCCTTGTCTTCTCATTCAAGACAACTATCATCTCTCTTGCTTATTCAATACTGACCCTTTGTGATATTTAAATAATACCATATTCTCATCCTCTTTTTTGCAAACAGCAGATGACAACAAAGTGTTAACTTCTCACATTCCTTGTGACCCACCAATACAAATCCTGTGTGATATTTCAGCATTCTTTGTTATATGATTTTTACATCTATGATGAACATGAGACCATCATCACTCAGTTGTCAATTAATTGTCGATTTTTCTTGTTTTTAACAAGATGTTACGGTATGTTATAGACTGGAAGAGGCCATGGTTGTGGGTCTGGGGGAGGTAAGTGCCCACAAGTCCATGTAGTTACCCTCTCACTAGCCCAGCAGGGAGGCTACAACAACTAGTGCCAAATGCAGCAACATACAGGCCACCTGATTGGCTGTGTTATCTGTGGGGTATGGGAATGTCTTATTGTGTTTCACTGTACAGTAAATGTATAAGAGATTCAGTAAAGAAGAGTAGATGAGGACATGTATACTCACAGAGCTCTGAGGATTCGTTTTCACTAAAGGCTTGTATTCTTCTAGATCCTGAGGACATTGGGGTCTGCTGGCAGCTCCAGCCAGGGAATTCTATCTAGCAGTGATCCAGCTCTGGTCTGCCACAACATCACTATAAACTCCACCTACTATTCATGCTCTTAAAGGGACTTTGTCACCCCAACAAGAGGTTGGTTTCATTTTGAAGAACATAAAAAACTGTCTATAAATTGTTTTTCTCTACAGTAAATCATTTCTGAAATATTTGGCAATATAGCTCATGTATGCAAATGTGTGCCTAAGTATGCAAAGGTGAGTATGCTAATGTGTGGAGTGCTTGATAAGGGTGGAAAAGGGGGCTAACTGCCAGATAACATTGGGGGGCTTTATTTTAGCCCCTACAGAGACAAGCAAGCAGACTATAATCCTAACCCTAGCACTAGTTCCTCTTCTGGATCGCTACCTAGTCATGGTGAAGGGGCTTGTGTACCTCAATGATGCTGCAGCTATATCATGTAGTGTCACTTAAGGTGGGCAGGTCATAGCAGAGATGCCAGACAAATTGTGGTCCACTGAAGAAGGAACTGGCAACCCACTCCAGTATCTAGACCAGGTTCTTACCTGTTATGACTGTGCCAGCACAGGCGGTAGCAGTGGGGGTGAGCATCCACTAGATGGTACTGCCAAAATGTTGCTGCCAATATCATAGCTTTAGGGTTTGGGTAGGGGTTAGGGTTAGGGTAAAGGTTAAAGCTTGCAAATAGTATGATCTGAGCAGCGCTTGCAAGCTGTGCACAATTTCGGAAGCAACATCTAGCAGCTCCTTGCTGCAACTGATGCGGCCACTGCCCGCGCCGTCATAACAGGAATGATCTGAAAATCATATGGATACACACAACCAAAAACACAGACAGATATACCTGTCATACTGCTTCCATAAGTGAGTCGGACACGACTGAAGGATCGAACAACAAAGCATTAATTAGCAGCTAATTAATATACCTGAGCCCATTATTTGTATATAAATACAGCAACAACAACAAGGAATTTCCCTGGGTTCATTCACTTTAGAAACAAATGGATAGCACATACCCAGTTTTTCATGCTCTTTAAGAATAGCCTAATAAAACTTGTTGTGTTTTAAATGCTTAAAAACAGATGTGGCCCATGTGTATGTTGTGTCTTTGTGTGGCAATTGTAATTAAAGTAGATTAGTTTACAAGGACAAGCCCTCTTGAGAAAGTAACAGACAACAGCAGGAAAAAAAACAAAATGAAAATCTCTAGTTGGATGTATTGGCCCTTTAAAAGGCCACTGTAATGATAAAACTTTAAGTAGTCAATATAATTATATACAATTTTACAGTGTACTGTGAATGAAAAGTTTGTTGAGAAAACTTACATTGAAAATAGTCCAAGGAAACAAGATTGGCCAATTTATATTTATAGAATCTAAATAATTATCAGAAAATCACTAATTAACAGTTTAATGGCAAAAAAATGAAAATTGCTAAATATTGGACATGCATTGACACCCCCCTTGGAAATGGGTATAACATGATGGTATTAATTCTACATCAGCCCTCCATGATTTCCATTACAATAATATAATGTTATATCTTCACATTAGAACACATATAAGAATTTCCTATTCAGTGGCACAGCTAGTGATGGGTCATACCTTGCAATGTGTTTTTCATCCCATGAGGTCAATAGAAAAGCCAAAAATATATGTAGATAATCAGTACACCCCTATGGTGATCAGATAACCTTTCCATAAAGAAATGATTTGCCATCATAAACTAATATATTGCGATTTATCATTAAGTGACATGCGCCCGGTGCTTTGCACCTGCTGCTCCAGCATCCAACAATTCACTGTATAGATTCCTAAACAAGTGTGACGTTGCTAATAAAATAAAGGATGGAAGTATGTCCCCTCCTAAGATGCAAGCTTGCAAGGCAGATTTAATTGCAGTTCTTGGAAAACTCATCATAAACGCATCAAAAAATCCCAAAATACGACTAATTCAGCAAATCGAGGCAGGAAAATAAACACTAACCGCAATGCAGGAAACTTGCCAAGTGCATACATCAGGGGTCACCTAGACAGTATGGGGGTTGCACCAGAACCGTACCTGCACCAGCAACTCATGGCGGCTCTGTGCGCTGCTCCTCTCGCGGTGCGAATGGCTGGAGTGGGCACTCAGTGTCCTGCGATATTGTAACCAAAAGGAGAGGAGCATCAGCATCCTTCCCCGGCCAGCCTGAGCGATAGAAAAGCCTGAGAGAGAGGATCAGCGTTTTTTGTGCCGTGTATTTCAGCAAGGAACAGATGTGCTCCCTGAATCCGCGGGCCCGGGATGAATAAAGCAACTAATCCGAAATCTGAGAGCATTATCAGTGCAAATGGAGTGGGGATCTGACACGGTGACATTCCTGCATTATATAAAATAAATATCACTGGCAATTTAGAACACCCAGCCTTGTGTCAGTTATTGCTGGTGCAGTAGGTGCAACGCACCAAGACCCACAACAATGGGGGGACCCTCTGCTACTGGCATTAAATGAGAAATCTTAATTTATTAGATGACGATGGCAGATAATTACTTTATAGAAAAGTGATCTGATCATCTACATATATCTTAGCTTTTTATTGACCCCAAGGGGTGGATAGAGAAGTTCAAATGATATTGTACTGGGGCCCTCCATTCACTTGCTCCACTACGACTCCTTATATATTTATAAGGAGAGCTCGAATAGCTACTTTCTGGGAATTCCAGAACTTCAGAGGTTAGAAAGCAGATAAAAAATGATGGTGATTGTTGGAAAGTGTATTATTATTATTATTATTATCTTTATTTATATTGCGCCAACATATTCCGTAGCGCTCCCTGCTTCAACTTCAGAGCAATAGTGCTTGAAAGATAAATGCTATAACCAGGGACAGCTAGATGCTTAAACATTTACAATTTTGTTGGTTTGCAGTTGTATTAAATTTATGTTCCTGGTGAAAACTGGATCCATGCAAATATATATTTAGATAATGAATGTATTTATAATCATATTAGCAGGTATTTATTTATTACATAACTAGTCGTTTGCCCGCCATAAATGACAGGATATTTTTTCCCGCCACCCCCTTTCCCTGTATCTATTCCCCCCTCTCCCTCCCCTTTGTCTTTTTCCTCACCATCTCTCTCCCCTGTGTCCCTCTCCCTCTCCGGTGTCTCTCTCCCCCTCTCCCTCCCCTGTGTATCTTTCCCCCTTCTCCCTCTCCTTTGTCTCTCCCCCACTCCCTCCCCTGTGTCTCTCTCCCACTATCCCTCCCCTGGGTCTCTCCCCCTCTCTTGTGTCTCTTCCCCCCTCTCTTGTGTCTCTCTCCCTCTCTTGTGTCTCTTCCCCCCTCTCTTGTGTCTCTTCCCCCCTCTCTTGTGTCTCTCCACCCCTGTGTCTTTTCCCCCTCCCCTTCCCCTGTATCTCTCCCCCTTGTGTCTCTTTCCTCCCCCTCTCCCTCCCCTGTGTCTCTCTCCCTCTCCTGTGTCTCTTTCCCCCTTCTCCATCCCCTTTGTCTATTCCCCCCACTCCCTCCCCTGTGTCTCTCCCCCAATATCCCTCCCCTGTGTCTCTCTCCCTCCCCTGTGTCTCTTCCCCCCTTCTCCATCCCCTTTGTCTATTCCCCCCACTCCCTCCCCTGTGTCTCTCCCCCACTATCCCTCCCCTGTGTCTCTCCCCCTCTCTTGTGTCTCTTCGCCCCTCTCCTATGTCTCTTCCCCTTCTCTTGTGTCTCTCCACCCCCCTGTGTCTCTTCCCGGCTCTCCCCTCCCCGTGTCTTCCCCCCCTCTCCCCTGTGTCTTCCTCTCCCCTATGTCTTCCTCCCTCCTCTCCCCTCCCTCCCCCTCTCTCTTATGTCTTCCTCCTCCCTCCTGTTTTCCAATCCAGCTCGCAACTATTGCCACAAGCTGCACATGCGCGGCTATGCCACGCAATGCACTTGCACTTTGCACTACTTCCATGGAGCGATACACACTTACGACAATTATATTAGTGACTCTTTTATATATATTACAAAAGATCACTGTGAGGTGGTGAGGTGTATATTTTGATTTTTCACTGCCTTAGACCCATTGGGATATTTGAATCATCCCACACACTGCTGCTGTGACGTTGTCGCTGATAGGCTAGGTCTCTACACTGCACATCGGGCCCTACAGGGTGTGTGTCTGCAAGCGTTGCAGAGGGCAAACCCATACAGGGACTATTTTTTTTATTTTGGGCAGTAAAAAACAGAGCTTATCAGCACTAATAAAATAAAGTACATAAAAGTAAATCGATACACAGGGATATTATATACCTAGTAACATCCAGGAACTTTCCTTATCCTTTAACACACAACTATAAATACAAAATGCTAGATGTATATACAGTGTGTCAGAAAGCATCAAGTACATTTACAGATACAATTGTCTTGATACATGCATTTGCCAAGACTATTCCACGACATTGCACTAGCATCTTCAGACTGCCTGCTGCTTTCTGGAAATGTGCTGCCCTCATTGGCCAAGGCAGAAACACACCATCGCAGAGAGTGGGACTTTATATATTGTCATATTTCCTAGTTATGTAAATAGAGCACCAGCACATTTAGGAAAACACTGGAAAATACAGGTTATGCTCTGTTTGGGACACATATGTGTGGTGTGTTTCCATTCGAGGGAACGTGTTTATTAATTTTTTACTCTGAGAATAATTTCTGCAACTTGTCTTGGAAGCTGGTAACTTGAAGTAAGAATCTGGATCTAGAATCCTGTATGCTGGGATACAGAACCTATACAACCTGCGGGTAGGATCGGTCTAGCAACGTGACAGGTCTACATAAAATAACTTTTATAAGGAATTTGTTGGGCATTAAAGTAATTTCCCAGGAAACTAATGGTTGAAAAAGTATAATTCCTATTCAATAATATAAAATTGTCTTTGAAACATCAGATTCTCTTCATACAACTGTTTGTCTCCACCTTCATCTTGTCAACAAGAGGTTGTTAGTAGCTCTGGCTGTGAGGCGGTTCTAAAGGGCTTTCATGACTTTTATGCCATTTACCATCTAATTCTGGAACTTGACCGTTTTTTCTAGCTTTTTCAATAGATTTATTTTTTTCTCATACATCCCTGGTGGTCCAGTGGTTAGAATTCGGCGCTTTCACCACTGCGAACTGGGTTTGATTTCAGTCAGGGAACCAAGAGGTCAAACCACCATGAAGGTCAGTACTTGGATGGGAGACCACCTAGAAATACTAGGAGCTGTATGCTGTGACCACTAGAGACGGAACTGGCAACCCACTCCAGTATTTCTGCCATGAATACCAAGTGGATCAGCATGATGTGCTACTGTCCGTTTGGTCACAGAGAGTCGGACACGACTGAATGACGCAAACACACGCAGCATTAAACAAGAAAATAACAATTAGCGTGATCAAAACTAGCCGTAGGACTCAAAATACATGTTTAACATATTACATGAAAACGAACACAGATATTTATCCTTTCCCCACTGCAATGCCAAAAATGTAATTTATTTATAGAGCTCATTTTAACCCATTTTCAGTTAGATGTATATGGACGGCTTTACTAAACATCAAAGACAAGATAACTGCCGGTCTCTCCATATCTCATTATACAATATATATATTTTTTGATTTCTGTACTACAAAGAATAGCAGATCTAATAAACACAGCCATCTATTTCTATTTGCTTTTCCCCGGCTGTTTTCACCCGCGGTCCCCTGATTATTAATACAGAGTGGCTTATCTGAGGTAGGAACACAAAGCAAAATGAGTTCTTGCTCCCGGCGAGCGAATTTCCAGTCATGAAAATAAGATTAATCTGGATATTTAGTTGGGGAATAAATACAAATTTACTCAAAGTAAAATAAAATGAATAGTCTGGGAGTTCTCTCTGTAAAAAATATAGAACTGAAGAGGATTTGTCACATTTTACTGAATAAAATGGCAATTTGAGAATATTTAACATCAAGAGACCAATTTTCTGACAGAATTATGCCATACTTCCACTGCAGATAAGGATTCTGGGCAGAAATATGTAAATTGTGTTTACACTTTAATCAACATTTTACTGCTCATAACTATGTGTGCGCTTAGCTAATTCAATGAAAAATATAATTGGATTAGATAGTATTGAAAAGAACGCTGTACTCTAAAAATAAACACTGTTAAAATATAAGTCATGCATATCTATACTTGATTTGTATATTTTAAACACTGTAATACTAATAGTTATAATTTCAAGCTCTTACCCTTATAGGTTTATGTTTGTCACTCTGTGCCACTTAGCTCCACCCCTTTTGCATAATTAGGAGAGGGGCAGCTGTAGCAGACTTCCTGCTGTGTGCACCTGTGTAGTTTTTTTCCCCATATTTTTCTATATTCATTGTTTCTTATTTTATCTCGGCTGGAAGACAGTTCCATTGCTATACTACACCTCAGATTTACTCCGGTCACACACCAGAGCACACAGCAGGAAGTTCGGCTGTGGCTGCCCCGCCCCTAATTATGCAAAAGAGGCAGAGCTAAGTGGCACAGAATGACAGGTAGAAACATATAAAGGTTAGAGCTTTAAAATATAATTACTATAATCTATCTACAACTGTGACTAATGGTAATGCTATATATAAGCTCTCCCCTTCTGGATTGCTACCTTGTGAAGGGGCAGAGAAGCTGTGAGCTTAACAATGTAGGATCACCCAAAATGGAAAGGTCATAGCAGTGAGGTGAGACAAATCATGGTCCACTGGAGAAGGAACTGGCAACCCTTTCCAGTATCTTTGCCAAGAAAAACATTTGGGTAAGCACAACCGGACACACATGTCCATATTGTCAGCGGGAGTCGGACACGGCAGAAGGACTGAACAAGAACAAGCTTTCATGGACCAGCACTGGTCCTACCACCAACTGTTTAAATTACTGTTCTAGAGGGAACAGAAGGAATGAAGTAACCTGACACTGGTCTTATTTCACCACTGGATTCTACTGGATTCTAAGGCATGTGGAGTGTGTGTTCCCTACTTGTGATATATAATTATTTAGACTTGGCCACAAATTATTCCAGTAAAGAGCAGTAAAAAGCCAAATAGATAAGATCATGGCATAATGTTGCCTTGTTGTAACCCATGAATGCCCAGAGGATTCCTTGAGCTTTGGGGATTCCCATTGATGAATCCACCACATTAATTCCTTGCCACTGTCACAACGTTTGGGACAGACAGGTCATTTTTTAAGGTTCTAGGACGATGGGTGTAATCCTAAATAGTGATGTAATTGCCCATGGAAACCAACTCTACTAAGTAAACAGTACACACATATCAATAACCAATTCATAATACAAATCCCCATTAACCCACCCACTCTAAATGATTACATACAACATATACCCTAAATATCTCCTTTAATTTGACCATCATAGTAATCCCCTTCTGGATCTGCAACCTTGTCCTGGTGAAGGGGCTTGTGTACTTTAATGAAGCTGTGAGCTATACCACCAAGATGGGCAGGTCATAGCAGGGTGGTCAGACAAATCACAATCCACTGGAGAAGGAATTAGCAACCCACTCCAGTATTTTTGCCATAAAAATATTATGTATTAGCACATGCTGCGGTCCATAGTGACATGGAGAGTCGGAAACGACTGAACAACAATAAGATTAATAACCATGGCACCATGGTGCGCCGTGACATCACTGTTGTATCTCTTTAGTGGACAAAATAATCTTATCTGGTAGTTAGATCGCTCTCCCGCTCCTATCAAGAATACTGAGCCGCACATTAACATACTGAGCCACACATTAGCATACTGAGCCGCACATTAGCATACTGAGCTGCACATTAGCATACTGAGCTGCACATTAATATACTGAGACACACATTAGCATACTGAGCCGCACATTAGCAGTCTGAGACACACATTAGCACACTGAGCCGCACATTAGCAGTCTGAGCCACACATTAGCATACTGAGCCGCACATCAACATACTGAGACGCACATTAGCATACTGAGCCACACATTAGCATACTGAGCCGCACATTAACATACTGAGACGCACATTAGCATACTGAGCCACACATTTGCACACTTAGCCGCACATTAGCATACCGAGCCGCACATTAACATACTGAGCCACACATTAGCATACTGAGCCGCACATTAACTTACTGAGCCGCACATTAGCATACTGAGCCGCACATTAGCATACAGAGACACACACTGAGCAGCACATTAGCATTCTGAGCGGCACATTAGCATACCGAGCCACACATTAACATACTGAGCCGCACATTAGCATACCAAGCCACATATTAGCATACTGAGCAGCACATTAGCATACTGAGATGCACATTAGCATACCGAGCCACATATTAGCATACCGAGCCACATATTAGCATACTGAGCAGCACATTAGCATACTGAGATGCACATTAGCATAGTATGCCGCACATTAGCATCTAGGAACTGCAAAATCAATTCTAAATATTTCAGATTTATTTTCTCTAGCGAAAAACTGCTAGTACAATGTAAAGGCAATTTTTAATACTCTTTAAAATGAAACCAACTTCATATTGGTGTTACAGGGTCCTTTTAATAAATATCCCATCTGAATCTACCTTGTTTAACGATGTTAGGAACAAAAACAGAATGCCTGGCAGAATTTAAGCAAAATTAAAATGAAATGCTGTAATTATTTATTTTAAACTTTGTAAAAACATTTTCCATATTATCTAGATAAGTGCTTCCTAACAGCATACTATAAATACAACACTTCAGGGGTCCGTCAACTCCAGTCCATTTAGTTTTCTGTTTAAGGAGCTGGGCCGCAGCTGTAAGCGGAGGAATTAACATTAACATTTAATTACGGGCTGAGAGATGATAGTCATTTAACACATAGCTCGGGCATTCTATGGGATGCTACAAGACAGAGTAATAATTAGCGGTAATAATTATAATACCAAAAATCTGTTTATTACGCAGCAGAGATAGAGCAACTCCTGGTGTAATTGATGGGACGAGCTGAAAGCGTTTAAGTGCAATTATTTATCATTAGTCATAGTTTTTATTCCGAACTGACTTTTTTTGGCAAGAATCCTTTTTTGAAGGCTGTATTTATTCATTCTGAATCCCCCTTCAGTGTCACAGTCTGATAGCTCTGTATATCGCGCAGTAATTTATGGCGAATGTCGCAGTATTTTGCCTCGCTCCTTACCCGTAGCGGTGTCTGGCGACGTCCCGGCTCAGCCGCTCCGAGAGGTAGGCGCCAATACGATCCAACTTCTCCGGAGCTGAAAGGGCGTAAAATGTCAGCTTCTCCATGTTAGCTTTAACCAGTCCATCCTGCAAATGGTAGAAGAGTGATGTTCTATTATCTTTATATGTAAAGCGCCAGCATATTCTGTTGCGCTATACGATATTAACACAATGCAAAAGAATGGAGGGTCCTGTCTTTGAAATAAAACTTATCAGTGATTTCCCAAAGCACCTTATACGATTGAAAACTCACAAAATCATAATCTACCATCACATAATAAAATATAACAAACACAAAGATCAACCTGATATCATGGACCAGGAATAAAATGCAGATATAAATAGGAATCAGATTCTCATGTTTCCTTCTCAAATTTAAAAATATGTTATTTTTTGCTTGAAAAAATAGTGATTACGACATTTTGAAAACTTAAAGGGATATGGAAGGTTTCTGGATTTTACTAGGTATATACCTGTGTATTTATTTACTTTTATGTTCTTTATTTTATTAAGAAGTGCCTATTTTTACTGCCTACAATCAACAGATAGTCCCTGAATGGGTCTGCCCACTGATGCAGACACAAACTCAGTAGGACTGGATGTGTAGTGTAGTCTCTTAGCCTATCAGTGACCATGTCATGTCTCAGCAGCTTGTTGTTGAAAGACGGTCACTGATTGGCTACAAACAGCAGAATCTGTGTCTTTATGAGTTGCAGATGGCAGACCCATACAGGGACTTTTTTTTTTCTTATAAACACTTCTTAATAAGATGAAGTACATCAAAGTAAATAGATAAACAGGGATATTATATACCTAGTAAAATCCGGGAACCTTTAATGTCCCTTTAAGCTGCAGACAAGTTACTTGATCTGTATCTATAACACAATGTCCTGGATTACTTTTATATGTGAAGGGTCATAATAGATAGATCACTGCCTATAGCGGCTCTGCATTACAGCCTCTTCACTGTATTCACTAAGGAAGTATTTCCCAATGAGGAATCCTGGGGTTCTGAGAGTTATGATTAGGGATTCCATGACACAAACTCATCTATTAGAGCAGTGGTTCTCAACAGTCTGCCAAGCACTGGTGTCGGTCTTTATGACCTATTCTCCCACACTTAAGGATAAGGCTAGTGTTACACTTTAAGAAAGCATCACCATTGGTCACAGTTATAGATAGATTATGTGGAAACAGTACTATATTTAAATCAGTGTAAAGTAAGATGGAAATTGAGTATGGCACATAAAGTATCATCCATGAGCATTAAAAGGAGACCAGCAGGTCCCAAAAAGGGTTGGGAACCACTTCTTTAGAGGGACATGTTGAATTACAAGGTTCCCGTCAAAAGAGATACAGGTCTCATTTAAGTATATTTTGCAGGAACTCTTTGGGAAAGTACTGTGGGATTCCCTGCCAGATATATTTAGGTGCTGCGGTTCCATCACTACTGCTGAAACAAAAAAGGCTTTAAATAATTGAATCCATCTGGGAACCACTGAGCTGGATAAATACAGTCTTAAAGTGCATCTGCCCTGCCTGTAGTTGCTTGGAAATGCAATTAACAATTAATGGTGAAAATCATTTGCATGTTAGGGGCAAAGTTCTCCCCAGTTGTTAAGGTTGTGGGTATATTGTTGCTGCTCCAACAAAGGCACTGAAACCTGCTGCTCAGCGCTGAATAATAACATTGTGGTCTTATAGACAACACACTGGATTAACATAGCGGTGTAATCATTGCCTGCAGTGTTGTTGATCTTTGAATTAATTCAAAACACATTGAGTCCATATTGAGAAGAAGTATAAACATTAAGGTGTGGGTGGTATCTGTAGTGTATTGACAGTCATGGTCACTCATTGCAGTGCACTACGTACATTGGCAGCATTACAGACAGACATAGACTCTGTAGGGCTTTGTGTAGTGTCCTAGCCTATTAGGGACCAAGTCTCAGCATGTTGTAGAATATTGCTGAGAGATGGTCACAGAATGGTAAGTATGAGACACTACACATCCAGCCCTACAGAGTCTGTGTCTTCTTGAGCTGCAGAAGGCAGGCCTGTACAGGGACTATTTGTTTGATTTAGGCAGTACAAACAGAACTTATAATTACTTCTTAATAAAGTAAAGAACATAAAAGTAAATAGAATCATAAGGATATGATATATCTAGGAAAATACATAAACCTTCCATAGCCTATCCGTTTAAGTTGCCCACCTGCTCATGTTGCCCTATATCTGAGATTTTGGAGCATATTATCTCTGCACACCTGGGACACCACATCTCAATACTCTTTCTGCTTACTCAGTACCGACGCGCGTTTCCCCCCCTGCTGTATCTGCCAGACATAATCTAAAAGGTCTCTTCGCTTTTGTTTTACTGCAGATTAAGCCAAGTTTATTTTTCCTTCCAAATTATTGTCAGGGATTTCATGATGTTCACCGCAATATCATTCTGAATGTCATGGCAAGAAATTCAAAATATCATCCTTCCTTCAGCCTGCCCAGAACATGACACAGCGCTTATATACACAGTTTATTCACAGTCTGTGCCATCAAATCCAAACACCCACGATTCAGCTGGAAAGAAATTTCTGCAGTTTTAGGCTCATGAAATAACCACATTTTATACCATATTTGAATTTAAATTCAGGGTTATCATGGATAATTAGAGAGACAGTATTGATCCAGGGAGAAATCCGATCGCCAGTATCTGGGGACAGGAAGGAATTTTTTTTTTCCCTTTTGAGACAACTGGCAAAGTCTCACTTGGTTTTTTTTTCTGTTTGCCTTCCTCTGGATTATTTAATAATTAAAAATAAATAATAACAAAATAATTAAATAATTGATTAATAATTAATTAACAACGAATTAATTCATATTTAATCCGCATATTGCAGATCCGAGGAGATCCTAAAAGGTTGACTTGATGGATTGAAAGTATTTTTTCAACCTTAATTACTATGTAACTATGTTGTTCTTGTTCAAATTTATTTATTTTTGCACGTAAAAATGAGCAATTTTAATTTTAGAAAAATAATTTTGTAGTGACCCTAAAAGCTGGCCTGCAAATTCAAACAATAGTAGGAGGTTTTGCTGGGTCATTAGCTGTGTGCAAAGCGCTGGGGCCCACAACAGTGTGGGGCCTAAGAATGAAGTGACCACCCACATATATTTTTTACTTTTATTGACACCTACACAGAAGTTTCAAGGGGCCTCCAAATTATTATTTACCAGGGCCATCAATTCACTAGCTAGCCCCTTAACCTAAAGGGCATGGGCTGAAACCTGTGATGAGTAAAAATGAGAATTAAGGACGGCAGCAATACTGCAAACGTAACGTTAACCAGTACTCATCTCACTGGATTTGAATTGTAATAATGAACATATAGTAAAGAAGATTTGCAAGTGACATATAATTCACCAGAATTGTGTTGCATCCTCATATAGAGGCCTGAAAATCATGGGCAAAGTAATTTAAAGTATTAAACACTGGCCAAAAATGTACTTATTCATAGGCATTTTAGTTACTGATTACATAGCCATTGAAGCCCTCCCAAAATATGCTGCATAAATACAGAGGCTTCCCCCACACAGCCAATGAGATACTTAATGTGAATGGAGCTGCAGAGTCCAGCTATCTATCCATCCATCTATCTATCCATCCATCTATCTATATATCTATCTACCTATCTGTCTATCTATCTATCGCTCTGTCTATCTATCTATCCATCCATCCATCTAGCCATCCATCTATCTATCTATCTATCTGTCTATCTATCTATCTATCGCTCTGTCTATCTATCTATCTATCCATCCATCCATCCATCCATCCATCCATCCATCCATCCATCTATCTATCTATCTATCTATCTATCTATCTATCTATCTATCTATCTATCTATCTATCTGTCTGTCTGTTTATCTATCTGTCTATCTGTCTATCTATCTATCGCTCTGTCTATCTATCTATCTATCCATCCATCCATCTATCTATCTATCTATCTATCTATCTATCTGTCTGTCTGTTTATCTATCTGTCTATCTATCTATCGCTCTGTCTATCTATCTATCTATCCATCCATCCATCTATCTATCTATCTATCTATCTATCTATCTATCTATCTATCTATCTGTCTGTCTGTCTATCTATCTGTCTATCTATCTATCGCTCTGTCTATCTATCCATCCATCCATCCATCTATCTATCTATCTATTGCTCTATCTATCCATCTATCCATCCATCCATCCATCCATCTATCTATCTATCTATCTATCTATCTATCTATCTATCTATCCATCTATCCATCTATCTATCCATCCATCTATCTATCTATCGCTCTGTCTATCTATCTATCTATTTTTCTATCTATCTATCTATCTATCTATCTATCTATCTATCTATCTATCTATCTATCTAGTGATGCAGACACTTTGTGTGATTTATATTGTGGCAGCTTCGCATGGGAAAATTAATATATGATTTCTAATGCTTTGCAACTGTAGGAACTTGTGGTATTCTGAAGGTGTGTAAAATGGTTATGAGTGGCTGTCACTTCACTGCAGGGCCCATAGATGTCATCCATTATTATAGTGTATGTTAGTGTGTGTTTGCATCGCTCAGTCATGCCTGATTCTCAGTGACCTCATGAACCGCAACACATCATGCTGATCCACTGGGTTGCCAGTTCCTTCTCCAACGGGCCACAGCATACAGGTCTTGGTATTCCTAGGTGGTCTTTTTTCCAAGTACTGACCAGGGCCAACCCTGCTTTGCTTCAGAGTGGTGTGACCTCTTGGTTCCCTGACCGGAATCAAAGCCAGGTCAAAGCAGTGAAAGCTCTGAATCCTAACCAGGGAACCCTCTTATAGTAAATACATGTTTTCTATTTGTTTTTACTTAAACTCAATGAAATATAGATAAATAGATGGCTAGATAAATAGATAGATAGATAGATAGACAGACAGATAGATAGAGAGATAAATAGATAGATAGATAGATAGACAGACAGACAAATAGAAAGAGAGAGAGATAGATAGATAGATAGATAGATAGACACGGATGCATCACTCAACTTGGGTAACGTCTTTACACATTGAAGCAGTTCAAACCCTCTAAAAAACTACATGAACTCAGAAGCAAATTAAAAAAGGAAAACATTTTTCCATATTACTTGTACACTCTGTGTAATGCAGCGGGCATAAGCTTAAAGGAAGCTGTAACGGAACCCATCACTGTTTTACCCTGTTTTATGGTTATTTAATTCTTGGTTAAAATATGATCCTACTGTTATACTGTATGTATGTTGGTTTATGCTCTGCAGAATATTAGCCCAGACTATTGCAGACCTTGGCATAATAGATAATCCTATTACAGAGACTCCTCATAAGATAAGGAAGTCTATTGTATAAAGTGTTTTCATTCTCAGACATAAGAACAAAGAAGGATGATCTAATCAATGTCTGATTGTATCAAAGTTGCCAGGTAGCCTCAGGGAGGTGTGACCCACTTATTGTCCCTCTATGTGTATTGTGTGGCCAACTATGGGGGATGTGTATTGCCTGTGGGAAGAGATGTGTATATATATTTCTGCACATAACAAAATAAAGTCAGTAGTCTTGAACTCCCTATTGAGTGTCGTCCAATATGGGAGGTTGGGAATGGTGAGACTGTAGTGCCTCTTGGGTATTTTACCGTATACCAGCGGAGATATTGGACTGCGTGTTCCAACTCCGTTACAGAAGCCATGTTTAAAATGGTTATGGATAGAAGAAGGAAGCATTTGTGGACTTATTTGCATGTCCCTGCTCAGCTTCCCAGAGTGCAGTGTAATAACTGTATTTCTCGGAATTCTGAGCAGCTAAAAAGTTTTTTAACATGTTTTAGACGTTCAAATGTGAACCAAAATGTCCTATTTATATAATGTACTTCTATCGCTCTTTTGATCACCATATATGAAATAATACATATATATATATATATATATATATATATATATATATATATATATATATATATATATGTATATAGATAGATAGATAGATAGATAGATTTAATTTCTTGTACTAACAAATTAACATTAATTGAAATCTCACCTCATGGTCTTCTGGGAAGATGTTATCAACCAATCTCTTGTAGCGGGGACGTAAAGCACCACAGCATCCACACACACCTTGAAAAAAAGAAAGATGCAATAAGAGTTAATTATATATTCTGGGGGTTTGTGGGCCTAATTAAAGGGTCATGAGACAAACATGTTTGTAAAGAAAGCATTTAAATGGAGGGTTTTTATGAAAAGGGAAAGCACAAGTATTTTTCTTTGCAGCAATGCCATAATTTTACATTGAAAAAAATAAACTTTGTCTATTATTCTGGATAGTCAGGAGAGAGTATTTTATTTATGTATAAGAAGGTCTTAACATTGTTGCAAAAGCAGTCTGATTGTTTCTCATATGTAATGCATATAATAAATATATATATATATTGAATATTTAAGCACACTTTGATTTAGAAAGATTTCCTGGCCGTCCATTTGTGCAAATAGTATTTTTTACTTTTAGATAATTACTCTACATAGATAAGCAGATCATATAATCCTTAAAGTGACACAGCGAAAGCTCCCAATATAGTACAATTTAGTAATAATGGCGACAACCTCATAACATCAAACTCAAGCACATCAGAGAACGCACAATGAGCCCTGCCAGGCGGAGAACCCGTGCAGGAAAACTGAATATGGAGAAATAATTCCCCTCCACGATCACGGCAAGATGTATTGATGCCTTAGGGTCAGGGATTATGAAGAACTACACTTGTTTACACACTATTGTGACTCAAAAAAGAGGTACATATCATGAAAGCTTGTATTATATAGGCTTTTCTTTCAATTAAATAATTTCTGATATTACATTATTTGCTGAAACACTTGTGATGATGCATCTGTGGGGCCTGCGGGCCGACAGATACCATTCTGTACGGATATAATCATGTTACAAAGTAATAAACACAATAAACACACAACAATCTATATGTCCTGTCGGAAAGATCCTTCAAATTACGTTACTGTATAAATGTCAAATAGAAAGAAAAATCCAGTAGCTGAGAAAGCAAAGATATAAAGGAAAGACTGATCAAAATCATCACGGTCATATTTAGGTTTTGTGATGCCCACTTTGATTTGTGCATCCCCCTTGCAGCTCCTCCTTTCCTTATAATGTCAGATTATAAATTTAAGTGTGATTTATATATATATATATATATATATATATATATATATATATATATCAGTGGCGGACCTAGTGAATGGAGGTGCAGAAAAAAACATTTGTGGCACCCACTTAGGCATGCCTCCGCCCTTACCTGGGCCCCCCTTCGGTGCTAAAACATTATATTTATATATATATATATATTTTTTTTTTTTATTTTATTTAACTTTGATTTTTCTAAGTGCCCCCGGGGGCCCCCCTACTCCAGACCCTCCTGACCTCCTACCCTGGGGAGGTGTTGTATCTCTGGCAAAGGGAAAAGTGTTGTGACATCATTCAGGAATTCCCTGCCATGGAGAAAGACACCGCTGGTGAATCAGAAGGGAGCGGGTGGGCAGAGGGGCCACACAAGGAGGGGCCACACATGGTGGATGGCAGGTGGGGGAAGGAAGAGCTGGGGTAGGGGACCACAGGGAGATTTTTAGAAAATATTATTTTATTACTGAGCCCCCCTCCAGAGCTGGGCCCCACAGATTCCACAAAGCTCTCTTCCCACAGTAGAACTGCAGGGGTTACCTTTCCTGCACTTGGGCAACTCTGATTTAAAAATGTAAGACTGAGTATGACTTGAGAATGGGTGGGGCTGTTTATGTACTGATTGTTTGCAGTTTTTCTGACCTGAAAAATACACACACAGTGACAGCAGCCTGTATCTTATGCTCGAATGGAGCAGAATGGGGACCTGAAATCTGAAGGATATAGACCAGTTGTTAATAAAGTATAGGACTGCGTGAATACTCCACCCAGGTTTTAGTACTGTTAGTGAAGAAATTGTTTAAGCTAGGCCTATTATTTTCTTTGATTTGTTTTGTTATTTTTATATCACTGGCTAAAATTTTAGCAAAACTTGGAAAAGTACATTCAGCCTCCTGTATTGTGTTCTTCCATTAACGTACCTGAAACACAGGCAAGACTGGTAACTTGTCACAATATATACATATATATATATATATATATATATATATAGTATATACGGTATGTGAAAAAAAGTGTCAGGTACACATACAGACAGAAATATCACTACATATAGACACTCTGTGCAAACATAAACATATTCCAATGTACTGCACTACATCTTCAGACAACCTGCTGCCACCTGAAATTGTGCTGCCCTAGGCCTGGGCCTTGTGGGTCGAGGCAGAAACGCACCGCTGAAAATCATACAGTTAGTAGGGAGCTGAAAACAGAGGACATGGTTCTGTATTTATTTATGACATTTTCTTCTGCCAGAAAGGGCAAACAAATCATTTCTTTGCAATCCATTCCACTCTGTGTATATAGGGAACTGACAACATAAAATATATATTTTCCGGGCATGACATGTTGCTAGAATTGGGTTTATATATTTGATATTAGCAGCTACCAGGTATACAACAAGAAGTGGGAAAACCATCACATCTCAGAGCTTCCTCTCTGGCAGCTATTTGTGTCAATGCCTGGCTGCAGCCCTACAGCAATGAGAGAATTAGCCGGACATCAACAGGTGATGAACTGAACATTATTGCACCCGCTGGCATATAAGATACAGTGCTGCTCTTCTCCTGTTCCAGGGAACTGAATACATTATTAATGCCGGCTAAACTTGCTGACAGCTTGCCCACACATGAGTGATATATTATGTTCTAACATGACTACAAGACAGGCAAAGCTGAGTATCTCATACACTAGCAGGCAAAAAAGAATAGAGTTAAAGATGCCAATGTAAGGCACAATAGAGCTGCCAAATTTTATATATTGTATTAAATTTGACCTGTCATAAACTTCCTATAATTTAAAGGCATATCTAAATTTCCTGGATTATGAATACATCTGATAGAGGAGAATCAGTAGAGCATGATAAAAATACCAAAATAAATATTTACAAGCTCACCCTGATGTTTGCTAAATCTTTTCAGTTTGCAAGCTGCAGCTTTTGTTAGTTGACATCCATGAAAATCCCTGCTAAGATTCATAATTCGTTTTGGCCAATCAGGAGAAAGCAGAGGTTAGGTAAAACATTTGTATAAAACTCTGGAGTTCCTGTGTTGCAAAGTAGCCTGGGATATGTAGTATATCTCTCTCCTTGTGCTCTGATTCAGCTGTGAGCTCAGACCATGTGATTCCACCCTGCAGCAGTATTTAATTTGGTCTCTACTAGAAAGGTCAAACTCTGTATCTGGATGGTGTGCAAAGTTGGATATTACTTTCCTGCCTATAACTTTGTCAGTGCATTGAACTTTTCTATGTAACACATATTTGTCTGATAATCATTGCCTGTTTCTTACCAAACATTTGAAACCCAGGAAACTTATATATACCTCTAAAGAATAATTTACCTCACTGTAAGTGCTCTTCATGGTGTTAAAGAGCACACGATTGAATATTAAAATTATCTATTTTTTTTAATTACACTAATGACAGTTAAAAAATCTTAAGTTTTATGTCTGTTTATAAACACAGTGTATCCTACTGTTGCATGATTAATAACAGATAGCTGAGCGTGCAGTGAGGACAGTGATTGATAGCAGTTTTTCCCTGTACTTATTACTGCATTGAAAAGTTAACCCATAACCTGTTTAGGTGATTCCAGCATTCCATTATCTGCGGAGATGCATTTGCTCACTACACGGAGCTGTAGCTGTGGGTCTGGCAGAGGGCAGTCAGTGACTCATGTAAGCACATATTTCAAAAATTAAAAAAGTATTTTAACATGATATTAAGAGATCTTTACTGTCATGTGGTCCAAACTATACTGAATTAAGTGGGTCTTTGATATTTAATTCTTCATCTCACCCTAGCAGTCTATACTCTACTATCTAAGTGGCAATAACAAATATTTAAATTTGGTGACCAGTTAATTTAAGGCAGTTTAAAACATTAGCATCCTCCCATTATGTCTTCCTGTCACTCATCAGACATGGAGGATGCAGAGGAGATGTGAAGATGATGTATATAGAAGGTATGATTGGGGGTGTAAGAAAGTAGGGTAACATGCATGATAGTCATGAACTAGGAAATAGGCTGCAGCCAGTGGAGGTGGCTGTGTGTTACGCTGTAGGTTGTGCGTGTGTAACATGGTAGGGCCTGCAAACTGTACATGTTAAGGCTGTAGGTGATAAACTGGATCTATAATGTTACATACAATATGCGGTAAGTGAGTATAGAGTATTATAAAATGTGTCGAGCTGTCACCCCCAAATAAAGATGTTTAGGTTATTATTAAAGAGCATGGAAAACTGTCTAAACATTGTATTAGTCATTTGTTTCTATTAGGAATCACTCCTGAGTAATTCATTATTATATTGATCTATATTTTGCAAGTTATGCATTATACAAATGAGCAACGTCTGAATACTAATTAGATATTTTGATGTGCTAATTAGACTCACAGACTGCTTGTCTGTCTATGTGGTAGCCAAAACAATAACCCCAATATTGTCATCCAATTAGATCCCCTTCCCATCAGGTATTGTGAGACACAAATTAGCATACTGAGCCAAACATTAACCACAAAAACAATGCTGTATAACTCAGCAATGATATACTGTAGAGAAAATTACACTAATTCCATGTATATTTAGTTTTATCGTTCTATAAGATGAAATCACCTTCTTGTTGGGGTAATAGTGTCCCTTTAAAGTAATGATTTTTGGGTCTGCATTTTTAAATGCAGTGCTATTTAAAATGACTAATGGAAACCTTATGAGTCTACAAAGTCCTCTCTCGGGTGACAAATCAGATTACCAAACAAAACAATGGTCACTACCCCTGCTATATAATTGCATATAATTCCAATTTTATTTTCCAAAACATTTACCCATTATCAAGTGTAGTTCTTTAACTATGTATACTGTAGATATTGAACTAAACAGAAAGTGTCCTCGACTGGTAAGTATAGATTTGTATGTGGGTCAGATTTTCTAAAAAAATTCTTTAATCTTCCTGGTTTACATAGCAAACATTTGCAGTTTTTCACAAACTACAGAGCTCCTGTAAATATTATGTTTTCCTTGAAGATTCTGTATCATTTATTTTGTTTCCACTAAAATTAGAGCTCTCTAAGAAATCCATATGAAATCTCCTATATCTACAGATCTGCATTACCCCATGAGTATTGTGCGCACGTTTCGCCTAGTAAACTGATTGTGACTGATTGTCATTCGGCACAGATTCCTTTCTGGAGGCTGTTTGCCTTTTATATTCAGCAATAGGAATTATTAAATTATCCCTGGATTGGAGATACTCCCGGGGAAATGGCCGATATCATTGAAATAAAGCTACTAAATTAAACCAATATATAAGTATATTTGAGCCAGAATAATGACATAGGCTTTAACACTTATCAGCCTCTGTTATTACACTGATATAAAAAAATTAGCATGTTCTGCTAATCATGCCCACACAGATAATTGAATTAATCATCTGACATAAGAGACCCTTCCAAGTCCAAGCCTTCCAAAGCTCCTGCCTAAAAGTTGCCACATTCAAAGTAAATTATCTAACAATTTTTTTAAATAATCTTTTTTTTTTTCATAATCTTTGCTGTATTCACTTAAGAGCTGAAATAGCCATTTGATAACCACAACTACCATCCATGATATACCAGTCATGTACTACCCACAACTACCAGCCAATTTTATACCACCCATGTATTTATTATTCTTATTATTATTATTATTATTAACTTTTATTTGTAACACGCCAACATATTCCATAGAGCTGTACAGGGGAAGAGATCAGGGAAAAATATAATACAACTGAAGAATATGGAAGGCCCTGTTTTGAGCTTAGAATCTTTGTAGAAAGTGATTTTTCCCAAAGCACCCTACAAGATAGGAAACTCGCTACAATCTAAAGGGGATGTAGAGGCGGAAACCTGGGGAAAAAGATAAGGAATAGCAGTATCAGGAAGGAGATGAAAGTTTGCTTATGTGGGAAGGTGTGAAAACTTGGAAAGGTTTTTTCATTTACTGGCAGAGGGAAGGGGTCTCATAGAGAGTCATTTGAGGTGACTGGCTCTAGTATGTAATATGTTATCTGCCCATAGTGGTCAGATAAGATAGCCTGTACGTGGGAAAGTCAGGGGTTAGCATTACAGAGAGGTGGAGGGTACATTTTAGACATAGAGGGGCAGAATACAAACACATGAAGTCAGGACAGAGTTAGCAGCATGCTGTATGGGTGAGCATGGCAGATGAGAGGAGGAAATTAGTGAGGGGTCAGGGTTAGAAGATATATCTCCAGGAGCCAGCAAAATAAGCAGGGAGAGGAGATGAGATGCTTATGAGATTTGGAACATGAATAAAATAATAATGTATTACCCACAACTACCAGCCATGATACACCAGTCATGTGCTACCCACAACTACCAGTCATCGTATAAAAGCCATGTACTACCCACAACTACCAGCCATGATATACCAGTCATGTACTACCCACAACTACCAGCCATCATATACCAGCCATGTACTACCCACAACTACCAGCCATGATATACCAGTCATGTACTACCCACAACTACCAGCCATAATATACCAGTCATGTACTACCCACAACTACCAGCCATAATATACCAGTCATGTGCTACCTACAACTACCAGCCATGTACTACCCACAACTACCAGCCATAATATACCAGTCATGTACTACCCACAACTACCAACCATAATATACCAGCCATGTACTACCCACAACTACCAACCATGATATACCAGGCAAGTACTACCCACAAACATCCAAGCATTTAACAAATGCAAAACAAAAATTTGGCCCAAATTTTTTTTCTGCTAGGTCCGCTTCTGCTACCAACTAATTATATATATATATATATATATATATATATATATATATTAAGATAGGTTCAGCAACAGCTCTAAACGGGGCAGTTTAACATGGGGAAGATAGGGATAGGGGAACTCATGAAAAAAACACCATTTTCAATTGAAATTTAAACTTTTTAGGTTTTATTTGAACTTTAAAGAAACAGTAAACATAACAATTACACAAACTAAACATTAGCAGAAATATAAACCTTAAATGATTGATGTTGAAGCTTCTGGCTCATCCTGGATTTCTGTTTTCTTATAGCGAATCAGAGCGTTCAAAGGAGTCCGGCAGGCAAAAACAGCGCTATAGCAGGGTTTAGCATTAAAAGGTGTCTGGCAGGCAAAAACAGCTCTAGAGTGAATCAGCTCTAAATGTGATTATTTCAATGAGTTACTGCCTTGTACATTAAATGATTTACATGACACATTAAGAAAAGTCCATGTACTGATAGTTTTAACCTACCTCTATTGGAAAGACATTGAGATAATTTCCTAACAATGCATTGAATAACAATGTGCAGATGATTGGCTGGGAGGGGCTGTTTAGGCTCTGATTGGATGGACAAACAGAACAATTTGTTAAACTGATGGAGGGTGGAGCTATGCACTATACTACAGAATAAAAAAGCAAGATCACAGGACTTCTGGTTTAATTTTTTAATAAAATGATCTATGGTTAAGATTCATTTTTTTGACTATTTGATAAAAATAAAGAATATAATAAACACATGGTAACCATTTAAATATAATCATAGAAAACACATTTGACAGATTAGATCTCAAAGAAAGCTGATACTGACTCCCTGTTGTGATTTTAATTATCAAGTGTGGATAATATTATACTGGCAGGAGAGACAACCAGAGATTTACTGTGCAGACACCAGCCTGAACATGTCTTCAGTACTGAGGATGCTGAGTGTCAGGAGGTCATATTGTCACACCTTCCAGGAGAAGATCCTGGATCACGGATATATACACCCAATCTATACATTTACTTATACATTTCCAATATCAATATTGGACTACGCAGTACTTTATCTAAATATATAACTCATGAATTGGGATGGTATAGACATGTATGTGGGTAGGAGATCAACACTACTTAAAGGGCCACTGTAGTCATTAAACAATAGGGATTCATTTGTTTATTTAGTAACTGATTAGCAATAAAAATTATATTTAAAAAAAAATGATTTAATGCAGCTAGTGTAAAATGACAGACTTCATATAAGCATTTCACCATCTCTGTAGGATAGGATCTGGCCAGCGGCTGTTCTAAAACATTCATCCTGCGGGGCAGATCCTCTTTTACTCCACAAAGACCTGACTGAGGTGCAGTGAAGCCGATCTGCTAAGGTCTGAAATACTCAAGTTCACATATAGGTTTTGAAAGTTACCCTGAATTGTATATATCGCTGATTATATCTCTGATCAGCTATTAACATAAATTAAACCCTATAGTATGAGCCCTTGTGTGGTCATAGAAAGATTGTTTTTTCTTGCTATTTTTTCTTCATAGCACATAGTTTCCAGTAAAAGGCTCTTCTTCCTAGTAAAGACGGTTAAAAACCTTCAGTATCTCCAGGTCTGTAATAGTTTGTAGTACCATGAGAATTGTGCAGGCGTTCCAATAATATCCCTTTCCGGAGGCTGTCTGCCTTTTATATTTAGCAATAGGAATTATTAAATCATGTCTTATATGGAGAATCGGCTGGGAAACTGATTAGTATGATCCAAATAAAGTTACTAAATCAGTTGGCTGCCAAATTAGCATGTATTTTATTTGCATATGTTTGTGAAGCATGTAACCAGATTCAGCTGTGTGAGCCATGAGGATAAAAAAAGATTTGGGCTAAATCCTTATTTTAGCAGACACTGCTTGCGCATGAAGGAATCCATGTTTGTGTCAAACGTTTTTATCTATTCTATAGTGGAGGAAAGGAAGAGAGGAATTTGTTGACTTCCCGATTGATTACATTAGACAATTAGCATCTTATGCATTGCCCTTCTCTGTACATGCTCAGTCACAAGCGTATTTGCAAATTGCAACGCCCAGGGAGACCCTAAAACTATGTATGGGACTGTTGGACTGACAGGGGCCTGAACCATCACGAGTGGGCCATGTTGCTCATTGGGGGTTGTGTGTGGAATGCCATGTTGTCTCACTGTGGGCCATGTTAAAATAGGTTAAGTTGTTTTAATGTTCATTTATATATGTATGAAGGAAACTCATGCATGCTTGGTCCCTGACACAGGGAAGCGCAATTGAGGGGCCACGCTACTTAGAGAAAGAGCTGACATGGAGGTCAGGGGGTAAATGTATATTCAGCTGGGACCAGAGAAATAGCCTTGGGGAGGTCACATAGTTACATAGTTACATAGTATTTAAGGTTGAAAAAAGACTTTCAGTCCATCAAGTTCAACCTTTTAAGATCTCCTCTGATCTGCAATATGCGGATTAACTATTAATTAATTAGTTGTATCAGAAAAAAAAAAATTCCCTCCTGATCCCAGACACCGGCGACCGGACTTCTCCCTGGATCAATACTGCCTCTGTAATTATCCATGATAACCCTGAATTCCCTTTTTAATTAGAAATAAATCCAGTCCCCTTTTAAAGTTATCTATCGAATCGGCTGTCACCACCTCCTCTGGTAGAGCATGGTATCCCTATGATCTACGTCTCCGCTCAAAAGGCTGATCAAAGATCCAGTGGCAAGCCGGGTACCTAGGGGAGATTACATCTGGCATCCTGCACGCTAGGAAGGATCTGATGATGGATGGGTTTTCAACTTGACTGGGGGGTGGGGCTAAATATGATTGGTTACTGTTGGGTATAAATAAGTGTGTGTACATCAATAAATGGTAGTTCAGTTTAAACGTACATAAGAATCGTGTATGGGTTATTCTGGGTAGATAATAATTCTACACAAGAATTATTGCAACGGGACCTGTCTGATACTTTTTTCCTAATCACTGGGAGTATTACTGCTGAACTTGCTCTTCCTGGAGATCGGGGTGGTTACAGGGCTGTGCTGGGTTCATTCCAGCTAACAGGGATATTCCAAAAGAACCCCCAAGACCTACTGGGTGAGACTGGATCTTTCTGAGCACAACAGAAGCAGTAGGATTGTAACATAATTCCTGCTTCCCCCGGCTCTACCCAACAACAAGTAGTATGAGTTCCTTCTACCCCCTGAATGTTATATATTCTCTGGAGTGTGAGTCACCCAGGGGGAATGTTCAAACAAGCATACAGCACTTGCAATGTGATAGTGAGAGGTGACAAAAAAGTGTATTTGTGTACATTGCTAGCAGCGCATGTTACACTAATGCCTGCTACTAATGTGGGTTTTACAGAGAGTGGCTCAAAAGGCTTTCAATTTAGTACTTCCCCCTGAGCGACTCCCACTCCAGAGACAACGCATCATTCATAGGGTGGAGAGATAAGGAGCTCACACTGCATGGGACAAGATTTCAAAAAGTAATTTATTGTTTAATTGCACAGTAACAGTTTAATAAAGTTATTTCTACTCATGTCCTACTTAACCATTCTTTAGAGAGCCCTTTATAAGAACACAAGTGGTATAATAGTATAATATAATATATATAATAATATAGTATACTATTATATATCACTAGCGAATTGCCCGTCAAAAAATGACGGCAATGAAATTGTAAGTGAGCTAAAGGTGTTTGGTGTATATAATGTGGCTGATGTAGCGTCGTTCGTTTTCTATGTTGTGCGAGTTTTTCTGAATATTCGTTTTCTATGTCGTGCGAGTTTTTCGGAATATCCGTAACTGTTTGGTGGGCTTTTTCGGAATACCCGTAGCTGTTTGGTGGTGTTTTGCGTGTTTAGGGACCTTAAGCCTCGTTTTCGTTTTGTTCGGTGGCCATTTTTTCTCTCGCTTAGGTGATTTTCGGGTCTCTAAACTCCGAAATTTGTGGTTAAATGGAGGTGTAACTTCACTTGCAGAGGTCCTCAGTGCCCCCCCATTGCTGTGAGTAACCTTTTTATGTGTTTGTTGTTTGTATTTGTTGTGTTTGTAATGTTTTTGGAGTTGCGCGGGTTGCGTCCTTGTTTTCTAATCGCTTAGGTGTTTTTCGGCAAATACATTTGGTGGTGTTTTTCGTCTTTAGACTGCTGTAGCCTCGTTTTTGTTTTTTTTGGCGGACATTTTTTCTCTCGCTTAGAGAATATTTTAGTGTCTAAACTAAATTAAGGTGTAACTTTAGTTTTTGAGGTCCTGGATGCTCCCTCTTCCTGTAAGTAAGCTTTTTATGTATTTGTTGTGTGTGTTTGTTGTATTTTTCATGTTTTGATGTGCGCGTGTTGCGGACGATTTTTGCGGGGTCGCAATGGGTCGTAACGTGTCTCGTATTTTGTTTGCGTTACGACATAAATTTTGCGAGGGTCGCTGCGCGAGCCCGCAAGTGTGAGCAATGGCTCGTATGCTCACAACTATATATGTGATATATAACACTGCAGGATACATGCAGAAGAAAATATATGTCTAATATAGATTATGTATATAAAATAAAAACTGCAACATATAATATACATTTAAAGGGTATTTGGTGACAGCACCAATTGAAAGGAGAGGTATTGGTTATCCTAAATTACAATAAAATACCCACTCACAAAATGTCAAGCAAAAATTTACACTAAGTGAAAAAATGTATCTGCGTCTTGGCGTTATAAGGACATTAAAATTGTAATTTATACTAAGAATGTATTGCACACTTCTCATTTACTTGTAATTGCATTATTATTATCATTCATGATAATTAACGCTGTAAATGTAAAGTTCAATGTAATTACCGTTGCTAAAAGTAATCAGTACTTAATTAAAATGGAATTTACACCTTATTAAATTTGACCTTGGTAGAGTTAACGATTTCCATTATTAGAATCAAGGCTGTTCTTAAAATTAGAATCAAGGCTGTTCTTAAAAAATGCTGATAGCCGAAGTTTTATCTAAATACAAGTTTTATGAAAGAATTCACTTATAGAAGTTTAAATTGACTCTTATTGCTACAAGTCCTCTATATATTAGGTGATGTGAGCTGCTGAAGAACCAAACCATAAATGTAACTATTACAGCTTAGAACTCAGCCACTGCATGATTAGCTTTTAACTTAATCATCTCAGCATTCTAAGTGTCAGGGACAAAAACGGAACCTAAAATGGCAGCTTTCATACTAAACAAACATGGAGTAGAAGCTGGAAAACTAGGCAAGTTCCAAAATTTTTTCATTGATAGATAATCTTCTCTAAGAGTGATCACATATTATGGTTGTCGTGATTGCGTGTTGTCGAACCTCACAATGAGCGTTGAAGGCGCAGGCGCTCAACACAAGGCACGCAGGACTTTAAAACATCCTAGACATGGGCACAGAAGGTGCTCATGTCGATGGCCGCGATCACCGCAGAAACCCGTAGCATTTTGTTGCTGATCGCGAGGCACAGACTTTACCATTTTAACGGCCTCAATTTTTTCAACAGAGTAATTCGAAAGACCAAATAAAAAAACACCAAATAATTTCAGCACAGGGAAGAGCCAGGGAGCGTGTGAATGAGCTTGCAAGTTAATTTGAGGCATATCTGGCGTTTTTCAGCGATCGAAAATCGAGAAATAAAATGGCGGACGAAAAACTGTGACATGATGAGAACGAGGCCAAAGCCAGTAACACTTAGCCGAACAATGCAAGCAATGGCACTTATCGCGAGCCACGCAAAACTTGAGCAGACACAGAGGAGAAAGACACAGGGGAGGGAGAGACACGGACGAAAAGAGACCCAATGGGGGAAATAAGGAAAAACAAAAATAACAGGGCACGGAGAGGAGGGGAGGGAGAGAGGGGCCAACAGACACAGGGGTCAGAGAGTGGGGAGAGGCTTGCAATGAGCGCCGAAGGTGATCATTGCGAAAAAAGTGGCAGGTTGCCAAGGCCTGCAATGAGCAGCGAAGCGCTCATCGCAAGGCCCGTAAAGTAGATGGGGGAGAGACTTGCAATGAGGTGCTCAGATTGTGTGTCAAACACCATTGCCAGGCTTAAAATGTTATCGCCGTCATTTTTTGATGGACAAGTTGCTAGTCTTTAATATAAAAGTGAACTAATTTTAGGTGGAACCGGATCTTTAAAGGAACACTGCAGTTCAATGAAAGAGACATTTGTTATTTTTGCGAAAATCTAAATTTTGAAGACTCTGTTTATGAGTATAGAAATCCATTTTGTGTTTGTTACATCACATCCCAAAACCTGGATTATGGGGGTGTTGTAGAAATTTACACCACACCCCTTATCTCTCACTGGCCCAGGAGCAGACCCCTTGCATCATTCATTGCAACCACAGTGCTCCAGAAATTTAAACGCCCCGCTCACAAACTCAACTTGCACCAATGTATCATGGATCTATCCAGTGCCCTGCAGAGATATCAACCTTTATTTTTTTTTTTTAAGTTTTCAAACATATATTTGTTTTTGTGCAGTGGCCCTTTAATGCGTGTCACTTTTTCTGTGTACTAGCACATACATATATGTAGGGTTAATATATACACACATATTTATTGATTTGTTAAGATTTAGCGATAACTAACACTCTGCTTGTGAAACACTTTAGCAACTGCACAGACAGATGTGTGAAATTGCTGCTCATACTTGTTATCTGTATTGTCATAAATTACACTTCAACTTTATTCTGCTTTGTTCACTAAATTCAACACATACTATTTATTTTCCTACAGGTAGGAACATTTGGCACTGTCCTTTAAACATAAGTAGATTAACGTTTTAGGCCTCCATGTAAATCAGGTGCTCCAAGTTAGGGCACTGCCATAAATCGGCTACTGGAGCTTTTTTCCCTATCTTCTACACTAATGTAAATCTTTTGCTCACCCAGATTAGAGCACTCCGCCCACAGCCGTAAATCCTGCTCTGTAGCCGTAACAGATATCTGTGCAGGGAACAGCCAAACCAAGCTTTACGGATGAGACGGCCCTAGGAGCCAATAGGAAATGATGACGTCATGAATATTATGCGTGGGAACAAGTGCGTAACAACTGCCCGTAACTAGCTTCAGCAAGGAAACATTAGCTATATATATATAAAGTAATTGTTTTTTATTTATTAATATATTTTGATATGAAAAAGATGTGTCAATTGTATTTATAGCTTCAATAAATAAAGATGTGTTTATTTTGTGTTAAAATATAATATATTTATAGACAATGGATTAGGGTGTTTGTTCCTAGGCAATGTGGTTTCATGGTGTTTATTAACCCCTTGAGAACTGGGTTGTGTGTTACCCTGGATTTTATATCATAAAACAGACTTAATACTAGCATATCATATTTATTAATTATACATATGTTGATATTGGCTTGTTAAATGTCAAATAATATTGAAATGTCATAATTTGTTGGTGCTATACTGTCACTTCAAATGCTTTTGGGGGACTCAACAAAGGTTTGAAAACTACTTGCGAGCGGTCTTTGGTACCTGTAAATCTTTCTTCTGTTTTTTCTATTATGGCAGTGCCCTGATTTGCGAGTGATCCATAAAATCTTATTAGCATAGGCTTTGGGTATCAAAGAGTAACTCGTAATTTATTGTCAGTGCAAAAACCAATGGAGATTTATGCCTTGCTTTTGCGCTTTTGTCGGGAAGTTCACTCAGTGAGGGACCCGTAGCAGTTCTCTCGCAATTGCTTCCCCAGAGATTTACATGGGGCCCTTAGATCTAACTCACTGAAGGCTGTTGTATGGGAAATGGAAAAAGTACCAGAGCGGGTATAAATAAAACATCACATGATGTTTTTACCAACGCTGAAAGTATGTTTATTTTTATAAAAATTCATCTTAGAGATATCAATGTCATTGTTTACATATGTTTACATTACTTAATATAACCACCTGATATTGTTCTTTTACATCTGTGACCATAAATAGAATAAATAACAAGACTTTCCATCTGGTCCTACAGAACAGCAGAGCATATGATGAATATTAGAGCACATTCGCCATAAGTGACAATAATAACAACGACAGAAAGGGAGCACAGCATACAATTCCTGAGCAGAGCCAGGTGCGAGCTGAACAACATCCTCTCTAGGGGATCGGCAGCTTCCTCTGACACCAGGTTATTATTGCTACGGAAATACGACTGTGGTGTCATAATAACCAACTTGTGGTCCGACCACCGATTGCTCCAATCTATTGTTTTCCAATATGATGAAGATGCTGTGTACTAAATTAATGGGTAGCAAATAATGTCTTATGTGTAGATGCTACTGCATGGGTAGGCAAGGTCAGTCCGGCAGAGGTGCACACATGCCAAGATATGAGGATATCCCTCTGAAATAGTGGTGGTCCCACCTGTGCTCAGCAGGGATATCCTCAAATTGTGGCCTGTGCTGCTCTCCGGGACCAGCATTGTCTTCTCTTGTGCTACCGTGTATGCCAGGGAAAACCTCTATATATTTAATTAAATTTTTTAGTTTTTCTTTGTTGTCCCGCTGCATACCCCTTCTGGATTGCTACCATGTCGTGGTGAAGGGGCTTGTGTACCTTAATGAAGCTGTGAGCGATACCATGTAGGGTAACCCAAGATGTGCAGGTCATAGCAGAGAAGTCAGACAAATGTCAGTCCACTGGTGAAGGAACTGGCAAACAACTCCAGTATCTTTGCCAAGAACACCTTATGGATGAGCACAACCAGACACAAGATGTGTCTGGAGTGCTGTAGTCTATGGTGTCACGGAGAGTTGGACACGACTGAACAACTAAACAAAACATTGTATATTGTATTAGCTGTTTGTCTCTACCGTGAATATATACAGCCTTATTAAATTGCGATTTGGCCAATTGAATAGGGGTCTATATAAGCACAGAGCATATTTTTTTACAGAAGTTTTTAGTTAGTGAACTTCTATCCAAAAGCAATATCTTGACTAACTAAAAACATCTGTAAAAAAATATGCTATGTGCTTATATAGGGCCCTATTCAATTGGCCAAATCGCAATTTAATAAGGCTGATAATATTTAGAATTGGGTGGGAGAGGGGTCTAACTGTCATAAAACATTGCAAAAACAAAGTTACAGATGCTCAATCAGAGAACAAACTAACCTTAATAGGTTAGTTCTGTGGACATGATAACCCACTCTAACTAAGGTTAGTTCTTTCTCTGATTGAGCACCTCTGACTTAAAGCAGTAACAACTCTCATACTCTTTAAGAATATCCTTAAAAAACACTTGATTTTGGGGTGACAGAGTCCCTTTTAGGTTTACCCTTGCACTCTTCCAGAGCGAGAATGATGTTACAATTAAGACACAGTCCTGGCTTAGTTCCACTCGCCAGTGCTCTTTTAAGCAACACTTGAAAGTTTCTAGATACACTAATAACTTATTCATAAAAATGAAAATCACACCAATGCAGCAGCTCAGGGGAAAAGGTCCCCTTAGGTCCTCCAGTGCCATATATATATTTGATGATAGGTTTTTCCTCCAAGTCAGAGGTACAGCCATGGGAACCTCATGCGCTCCCACATATGCCAACCTATATCTAGGCTGGTGGGAACGGGAAGTAGCCCTGGCTGATAACTTATCTAGGTACACCCAACACATCCTCATCTGGCTTCGATACATAGACGACCTATTTTTACTATGGGATGGATCAGAGGATCTTTTTATGGAGTACATATCAATCCTAAATTTAAATGATCTCAACCTAAAACTCACTTATACAATTAATCAAGTCAAAGTGGAATTTTTGGATGTCTTGATATACAAAAGTGAAGATGGCGCTATTTGTACTGATTTATTCAGAAAAAAGACAGCCACTAATAGTATCTTACACTTCACAAGTGCACATCTTCCTAGCACCAAACGTGCTATTCCCTTTGGCGAATTTATGAGGCTGAGAAGGAATTGCTCGGATATTAATATCTTTAAAATAAGAGCCAGTGAAATGAGGAAAAGGCTAAGAGCAAGAGGCTATAGCAATAAAGCCACTAAACGAGCATTCCACAAAGCCTTATACCTCAGACGAGAAGATCTCCTGACCCCAAAAAGAAAACCAATCCCAAATGACGAACAAATCAGATTTGTCAGTACCTTCAATGGTCAGTGGAAAGAAGTATTAAACATACTCAATAAACACAGGAATGTACTCCAGACAGATGTCGATTTAAAAAAATGGCTACCAGATAAAATAAAGGCCAGTTGGCGACGGGCCCCATCTTTAAATGACACATTAGTTAAAAGCCATTTCGTTAGAAAAACAGTCAAATTATCTACAACACAAACCTTGGGAAGCCACAAATGTGGACACTGTAGATATTGCTCGCATATCAAAAATACAACGTTATTTTTGGATCACATGGGCAACAGTCACAAGGTGAGGAACTTCTTCAGCTGTAGCTCCAAATCAGTGATTTACGTGCTTGAATGCACATGCCCCAACAAAAAATATGTTGGGATGACGAGTCGGGAGGTAAGAAAAAGAATAAGCGAACATGTCCGAAATATCAAGAACAGCAAGAAGGACTTGGAAAATGGACGAAAATTAACATCTGTTGCGAGACATTTTTACAAATTCCATAAATCCAATTCTGAAGATCTAAAGTGCTGGATGGTACAGCATGTAACATTGGGTATCCGTGGTGGAAATTTAGAAAATGCTCTGGTGAGAGCTGAAAGTAGATGGATTTTTCTACTCAACACCATGACTCCACATGGACTCAATGAAAACATCAACTACACTGTCTTTTTATAATTCCTATCCATTTTCGTACCTTCCAATTTTTGCTCTCATACGTACAGCTCTCTCATCAGAGATATTTGTTACCCCATGCCCTACTACCCTCTCTTTTATTTAATTTTTACTTTATTTTTTATTATTTTCATGTTCTTTCTATACTCTATTACTGCCTACTTATAAAGCCCTTTGCGGCCCCAGGCAAGAGTATAGACATTGCTCTTTGCAGTTAATTTGTTTGGCAATCATTTCTCTTTTCTGTTTCAGCATCTATTTAGTTACATTCCTGTCATCACTATCTTTGCCCACTAGGGGTCCCTAAGCTCCCTGGGTATATAAGGAGTCAATAGGCTGACTAACACAGCCCCATGAGTAAGCGAATCCAATCGCGAAACGCGCGTCGGTTTTACTGCGCATGCGCGAGATCCGGATAGCGCATGCGCGATTTTGCAGTGTTCTGAGCCATGGTATAGCGTCTGTGACGTCAGACGCCGAACAAGTGAATCAGTGTGAGTGTCAGGCTGATCGGGGGGAGCTGCATACACAGGTAAGCCCCTTGGCCTTTACTTTAATATAACAGTAGCCGTTTGTGCTACCTATTACCTATTGGAGGAATTACCTCTTGGCCTCCCTCATTACTACTAGACATTTTTATGTATCCTAATATACACTTTTGTCATCTTTAGGGGCTACACTATATTACACTCTCTGGACTTATATATGCTCATTTTGTGACAGGCCAATACCACTCATCCTGTGGCAGGCCAGCACTATTTTATTACTACTGTCCATTATATTTGGGAGATAGACCATAAGACAATACTCAGCCAGTATACAGACACATGATGTAGCTACTGCTTCCCTAGCCACTACAGTCCCGTAATAGGTCAGAACTATCTACACTATTATGTGCATGTTAATTTTAATTGCACATATAGATCCCCTTTGTTTAGACTGTAGTGCATATGCAGAGATCTTCTCTACTGAGCTGCTTTTCTTTCTAAGATTCCCAGTGTACTTTTTTGAAGTTCTCCCTTAGGGAGACTATTATAATCAATTATTTTTGAGCCATTATATATCAATGGGGAATTTGAAATTTTGGTTTTCCACCACGCCAGCCTGATACTCACATGGATTATCATCTACCTGTCTCTAGCACCTTTTCCTTACTCCTTTAGTATATTTTTTTTTTTTTTTTTTTTTTTCCTTTATAATTTAGCCTTTTCCTTTTTCCCTCCTTCTTTGATTTTGTCGGGCTACCGATTAGTCATCACAGTATTAAGCATTATTGCTTTTAAACTATCTGCTGTTATTTGTTGCTTACTGGAATTTACTGTGATTTGAATGGTTTGGCCCTTTGGTTTTGCTATCTGCATATTCCATAGGCCATTCTATGAGTGGATTCCTCAATTCATTCTACATGTTCTGATACATACTTTCTCATACTATCCTTGAGATCCTTTGTGTCCTACTCTTTGTCTCCATCATCTTATGCTAACTACACTGTTACATTTGTATGTTTGATCTGTATTACAGTTGCCTTTCCTTTTTCTTTTTTTTTTTATTCTATATTACAGCAACTTACGGATCTTTCTTATATAGATTTACAGTATACGTGCTTCCCTACTATCCCCCTTTTTCTCTCATATATATATATATATACAGAGGTACCGGCAGAACTTACTCCTTACGTGGGCTTCTTAGGAGGATCCAGTGGAGTTCATTGGTGGTTCAAGAAACATGATTTCCCTGCTGGCGCATCTTCTAACCTGGGCAGGGAATGCTGAATGATGTCACTCGGGATTCCCTGGCAAGGTGAGAAGACAGGCCAGCAGGTGAGTCATGTTACGTTGAGCCACCAATGAACTGTGAGAAGACATGTCCAAAAAACAGATTTGGATCCAAATGGCTATCTGTCCAAGCCTTAGCTGCTTGTGAACCATTAAGACAGTGCGGTTTTAGACTATCTGTAAAAAAAAGTTGCAGCAGGTAAAGATGGTGTAGGTTTTGATACATTATTCTATTAACCAGTTTTCCAAAACGTAAACTTTTTTTGGACTCCAAACTTCAATGAACATGACTCAACTGCCGGCGCATCTTCTCGCCAGGGTAGGGAATGGCGAACGATGTCACAGACATTCATTCAGGATTCCTGCCCAGGTGAGAAGACATGCCGGCAGGGGGGTCACTTTACATTGAACCACCAATGAAGGAGTAAGTTCTGGGGGCCGGGCCAGGGGAAGCCCACCAAAGAAAGCCTAAAAGGGGGGAGGGGGGCACTGTTGAGGCCAGGAAGGAAGGGAAAGTATAGCCCAAGGTGGGGCCCTACTAATTCATTCCGGATTCCTGCCCAGGTGAGAAGACATGTCGGCAGGGGGGTCACTTTACATTGAACCACCAATGAAGGAGTAAGTTCTGAGGGCCGGGGCCAGGGGAAGTCCACCAAAGAAGCCCACAAGGCAGGGGGGGTCACTGTTGAGGCCAGGAAGGAAGGGAAAGTATACGCCAAGGTGGGGGCTCTACTAATTCATTCAGGATTCCTGCCCTATACTTGCCCACCAAAGAAGCCCAAAGGGGGGGGGGCACTGTTGATGCCAGGAAGGAAGGAAAAGTATAGGCCAAGGTGGGGGCCCTACTAAAAAAGTAATGAAAAAATGAGACCGCACTTGGGTCCCCCAGTAGGAGGGCCCCGGGGCACTGCACTGACTGCTTCGCCCCTGATTACTGTGAGTGGACACTGACATATAGGGCAGGCTACTTAGAGGCTGCCAGTTCCTAGCCGTGCATTTCTCCTGTCTATACCTTGAAAAGATACAGCAAGTAAAGTAGAAGGAGCTAATTGGCCCAACACTTGAAATCAGAATATGAAACATTTTACATGTAAAAGCATCATCTCAAGTTAATAGCAAGATAAATGTGGTATTACCTAAATGACTCATCTCTCTTTCTCGTGGCTCAGCAGGCGCCCAGAAAAATCTGCAATATTTTATTTTACAGAAATCCAAATTTGACAAGCAATTAAACTCAAATGAAAGAAATGTCATGCCCACGTCTTCTCCTATAACCTTTTCCTTGTTGACCTTACTTACTGCATATCAGTTATCAGTTGAGTCATCACCCAATGATTGTCTGCTCTCTATCATCTTATAATGGGTGGTCTTCAGCAGGTAATGACATTTATTAAGACGTATAGCCCCCATGAACATATTTTCAGTACTATCAAGATGGCCAAAATCCAAGGTTATGGTTTGGTAGTATATAATAATCAGAACTTGGTTGCTTTAAAAATTATTTCTTTAGGAGAACCAGCAAATTAAAGGAATCTTGATAGCTTAGATGCCACTTTATAGATGCATACTAAAGAACTCCTCAGGTTGGTACGACTTGGGCTACTGGTAAACTGATGTAGACCTACGTTTAAAAAAAAGAAGCTATAAATAAATATGTCTTGGATCACTGGGTGTCCCTTGAAGAAAGGTCTTTTTGTATTCAGAGTTAAAATGGAAACACGGCATCATTTTTCTGTACCAACAGTGCAATAAAAACTAATATAAAGTTCTTACCCTGGAAATATGTTTTCAGTACCATGGAAGTTGCCCATAAAATACAGAGAGCGGCAGAGCTTATTTCACTTTGTAACACAAGTTGAGCTTTGGTTTATAAAGAAGGGGAACTCTTAGTGATGGAAAGTCCAGAACTCCATTTCTTTGCATTAACACTCAGGATCTTGGCTCTCTAGCGCCATGATACATGATAAAACCCCTCAGTGAACAAGCTTGTTCAAAAACAGATTGGGATCCATATGGCTATCTGTCCAAGACTTAGATACTTGTGAACCAAGATGGTGAGATTTTAGACTATATCTGTAAAAGTTGCAGCAGGTAAAGTCTGTGTAGGTTTTGATACAGTATCCCAACTAGTTTTCCAAAACGTAAACCTTTTTTGGTCTCCAAAACTACTGACGTACATGATCAGGGGAGCAGGAACCCGGGGGGGAGGGATGGGGGGACAAATCCCTGCCAGATTTCCCAGCAGTGCCCAGTACCTCCCCAGTCTCAACTCTTGACCGTTTTACTCTAAAAGCTGGGTCTCACGAGATAACGCAAGATTATCTTGGTGATCTTGTGAGACCAGAGTATCAAAATTATCCGGACAACAGAAGGTGAAGTTCCAGGCACTGCAGGGGAGGGAGAGTGGAACTATATATGGATATATGGAACTATATATGTATATATATATATATATATATATACACATACATACATACATACAGTATGTAGATAAATAGATCTATATATATTTTTTTATATATATATATATATATATATATATAGTAAATAAATATTACACATTTGAATGTCTAAAACAAGTTAAACAACTTGCTTCCTGCTCAGAATTCCGAGAAATACAGTTATTACACTGCACTCTGGGAAGCTGAGCAGGGACATGCAAATGTGCCCACAAATGCTTTGTTATTATATCCACAACCATATTAAACATGGTTTCCCTTAAGCATATGACTGCTGTATCAAACAGCTTTGAGCAAAGCCTGGGTTGGATTATACTCAAGCCAGGAATCACACCCATATACAGCCTTTTCAAGGTTACTGCCAATCATCAGAGTGGGGCTGGTTCCATGTACATGTCTGTATTTACACTGTAATATTAAATGAAAGCTTTTTTTTAATAACACCGTTAAGTGTGAGTTATGATAAACAATATAATATTTCAAGATTTGTCCGTTAGTTACTACAATCAGTTTTTTCCCTTGGAAATCTGTTAGTAATTTACATATACAAATAAAAAATATCTATTTTGAGAATTAAACATCTCCGAACAGGTATATAGACCAAATTTCCTACATATGTACTCAGGGAGTAGCTATGAATTCTGGGTAATGTTCTGAATGATTAAAGGGATAAAGAAAGATCCCTGATTTTTATATTAAAGTAAACTAAAAAAATGTCTGAATATGTGTCACCAATTTCTTCACTGGGTATACAATAACGAGTCCCTCCACTTAGTCTGAGAAGCCAGGGAGGAAGACAATATGGCAGACCGAGCACAAAAGGTGCTTTATAAGGGATCCATATTCTATGAATGTCCCAGCACCCGAGGGAACAGAACGGTGCATTATAAGAAGAGTATAATTCAGAAGAACAACGTGACTTTGCAGAGAGAGGAACAAGGAGCACTCCAGGGACCGACCTGTGCCAGGAATCCGGAGAGAAGATCTTACTCCTCATAACGCAAATTTATTAGCATAATAAAATGCAAATTCAGTTAGAAAACAAAGTGGAAGATATTCACCGTAAACTGTGAATTGGTAAAATCTAAAGCAATACAAAAACAGAAAAACATGAAAAAATAACCAACCGGCACATCTAGTCTACCCATTACATCAGCAGAGTGTATGAGTGGAAATAAAACCATAGAGGTGGATATTAAACAATGAAGTGTTGGAGATGTCTGGAGAAACCTTAGAGGGATCTCTAATTATCAGGTAAGTGATCATTGAACTAGTTTGATCAATGACTTCAGTATATATTGATCCCACCCACACAATTTCGTAAAGTGCTTAAACAATGGAGGAAAAAAATAATTCTGGCTTCCATGATCCAGATTTGATGGTATGTTTTAACAGAACTATTGGCTTTAAAAATATATACTGTTTACCTGTTGCTTATATTAAAGACCAGAGGGCCACACCAGGCCTCCTGTGATGGCAGGATGGACCACTTGACCTGGGAGGACCGGGTAGGTAGGAGTGGCTAGCTGGGAGGGGGTGTAGCCATTTATAGGCTGTTTGGCGCCAATTCTACCATTAGCCATGAGGTGAAGATACACACCCACCCACCCCTAAATTATATTGGTAAAAGTTATGTACATGTTTTCTTTTAAGTCTTAAAAGTGTAAAATAAACCTAGGAGGTATTTTGTCTAGTTGTCAGGATTATCTTGCTTATTGTCTTCAGCACTTGTATACATTTATGGTTATTGTTCTTATGTTTTCAAATCATGTTTTGTTGTTGTCGCAGCGGCGGTTGGTGAGGGGAGTCGCCGGGGTAGTGGTAAAATGGATAAGATCCTACCCTACGGTGGTACGGATGTTACAACACGGTAGGCCCTGGACGAGGCTTCAGGGCGTAGGGCCAACTGTCTCTGGCTAGGCTCCTCCCCTCACGTGGTCATGTTCATGTATTGGTGTTATGGTTATATATATATATCTATTTGTGTTTACCAACAAACGCTGTGGCCAGTTTTCCTCCCAAGAAGTGGTCTGTGTCTAATCATTGTATTTAATAGGTAATTATATATAACCTTTATTCGCTCATACCAACTGGGCCTTGCTTAGGTCAATTTCCCAGTAATTTATCTCAACCGGTCCTAGGACCCATGACGGGAACTTATCTGCTGGTCCTCAGCGAGGAAAATAAGGGGTGGATTGAAAAACAGACATGAATAGGGTTGATAATATATTGAGACTGGCCCATTAGAAACGTCACTAACCCCATTGTAAACACAATCATAGAGGAACTGTTAAAAATGGCTGGATCCTTGAAAATGTTGTTTCTTGACAGCTTGTATAAAGGTTGGGGACCACTGGTTGGGGACCACTGGATTATCTTAATGTTGACTACAGCCTAATTTAGAATGTTGAAGAATGATGTTGGCCCTTTAAAGTGCACTGTAGTTTGTGAAAAGCTTCATGTGTGTGCAGTATGTAAGCTTCAAGCATGAAAGCCTTTCTAAAGAAAATCCTAAATGTACCATACTCTAGTTGTGTCATGGAGGCTTCCATCGTGAACTGTACGCAGCCTGTGGGGAATGCTTATTCTACTTGACTTGTTCTTCTACAACTAGATTATCAGCAGGGGCATAGCCATGTTGTTCTATTGTTGTTTGTTATAGAGTGTAGATGCTTTTATAATTTAACTAGGTGCCCCAGTGGACATGATCGGTGACACTTTTGCCTTGAGGACACCAAGTATAAGTCATGCCAGAGTCATACCAGCCTCAGGTAAAAATCCAGTATGCTCTAGAAAACCTGGGGATTGGTTGCTGCTGGAAGTATGTCAAGCTCTGATTGGAGGACAGTCCGCCCAAAACATTCCCGCTTTCCAAGGGTCATTTATACATGCTTCCTAAAAAGTGATAAGGTCTCATACTCTAGTTGCGTCATGGAGGCTTCCACCGTGAACTGTATGCAGCCTGTAGGGAATGCTTATTCTACTTGATTTGCTCTTCTATGTAATAAATCATAAATTGACCATCCATAGGGGAAAGTCTTTCAGTAGAGCTAGATAGTTCTTATCTGCATCCAATGTGCTTCTTAATCCTCCCCAGATGTATACTCCCACCATGGAGGTAAAAATGCAGATTAAAAATAGAAGGAATTATTTATTTTTAGCTTTGCAAAAATATTTTTCAAGGAATTTTAAGGGCATATATAGGATAACACTTTTAAGGAAACCTCAGGTTTATAGATGATGTGTTTATCCTTGTATATAGTATCAGGTACTTATGAGTCTTAATACATGTATTACAGTAACAACCAATCAGATGAATATAGCACAGTATATTTGGTCTTCTGTTCTGCTCCATCTTCGTGTCTTGGGCCATCAAAACATTTATATACTGTATTTCCAGGTTACATCAACTCCCAGCTGCTCTACAAATACCAAATAAATAACTACTTAAAGGTCAGCTACTTGGCAATGAAGCTGTAAAAAACACTCTATCCTTGGAAATAGCGCTGCGGTTAAATGCCACTACTATATATTTTCAACAACTCAGCCAGGACTTTATTAGAACTGAAGATAGCCAGAGGTAATCGTTTTTGCATCCAAGTTATAATTGAGTTGCATTAAATAAGTGGGAAAAAAAATTGAATTTAATAATTTCAGTTACATATCAAAAAACATAAATGAAAAAAATTAATTAATTAGAAAAAAAATTAAAAGTTGGTTTGGGTTAATTATTTTATGTTATAGTGGAAACGCATTAGCCAGAATACAATAAGGCTGCAATAAAGTAAAAATGGGATTGCAGTTACTTTGCATCCTTATGACATACACTAAAGAGAAGCCATTTTGCTTGTAACCCCTTATACCATCACAAGTGATCACCGTACAAGCATCGCAGAGGGGTCCCACTGAAACAAATAACCAGTAACAATCAGATCAAAAATATGGGTGCTGGTTTATGTACCTAACCTTATGCTCGATGAACATATATGCTTTCACTCTGACCATATAGGCTAGATGGTCCAACATAGACTCTTCTAAAAACATCCAGAATTATTTTTGTATTCGACATACAATTTCATTATACGTCATGATCCAGAGTGTGGTGCCAGTGGTGCTATCGCCCCTTTACCAAGTTGTTAGCACACTTAACCACAGCCAAGACTTTAAACGAGCGGTTGGTTTTCCTTGTTACCACCTCAATAAACTCAAAGTCATCATGACCCAGCCAATTCTAAGATTGTTATTATATTTGCACAGTATAGATAAAAAGGGTTTTCCCCAAAACAACACAGTATTAGGTGCAAAAAACATACATCTTGGCTAGGACATAAAAAGGGTAACTTGAGGTCTTGAGGTCCAGACAGCCCAGCCTGGGGGCATAATAAAGATCTTATGTCCGTTGGTCAGGCTGATTGGGTCAGTAATATATTGGATGGGGAGTAGCCATGTTGTTTATTGTTATTTGTTTTAGAGTGTAGATGCTTTTATAATTTAACTAGATGCCCCAGTGGACATGATGGGTAGCACTTATGCCTTGAGGACACCAAGTATAAGTCAAGCCAGAGTCATACCAGACTCAGGTAAAAATCCAGTATACCTGGGGATTGGTTGTTGCTGGAAGTAGGTCAAGCTGTGATTGGAGGACAGTCCGCCCAAAACATTCCCGCTTTCCAAGGGTCATTTATACATGCTTCCTAAAAAGTGATAAGGTCGCAAAGAGTCCCTTAAAATCAACAGCATTTCTATTTATTAAAATGTGATGATTACCAATAAGTAACCTCTGCCATGGATCGCTAACCTGTCGTGGTGAAGGGGCTTGTATATTTCAATAAAGTGGTGAGCTACACCATGTAGGGTCACCCAAGATGAGCAGGTCATAGCAGAGAGGTCAGACAATCGGAGAAGGAACTGGCAACCCACTCCAGTATCTTTGCCAAGAGAACCTTATGGATAAGCACAACCAAAGACATAATAAAAAATGTGCCCGTCGACTGAACAACTAAACGACAACATCCTCTGCCATGGTATTAAAACATAAGACTTATTAAGGATAAATAAGGACATGGTTATGTTAACGTGAAAAAAAATTAGCAAGTTTTCCCAAAATATACACTTAGTCAGCCAAGACCCAACCTCTGCCATTATGTGTTGTGATGATATGGTACAAGAGTGGGACTGGAATGACTCGTTCCTGTTTTCATGTCAGACACAATGCTAATTCCTTGAGATTTATCATCTGCAGGTGCAAAGCTTTTGTTAACAAGAATTAACAAAGTTCTTCATTGTAATCAACAAGAATGCGCTTCGTTAGCAAGAGGGACAGGAAATTAGAGCATTTGTTTCTTCTTGTGAGACAATACGGGACTAATTAAAGCTCTTGGTGCACATAGCCAAGGTTCAGAGGCCTCGTCCCTGGATGATGTCAATGACCGGATCATTTAATAGGAAGCCATGACCTGTTAGTTATATTGTCTAGTAAAATGGTCAAGGAAATTCAAATTAAAGGGACAGTGCAGATGATAAGCCAGGGCTTGGCAAAATTATTCTAAATCTAGTAGCCAGCAAATATTTTGCTAATAATACTTGTGTGTTCACATATGAGCTTTTACTTTAAATCAAAGACCCTTCATTATCTTGCTCCTAGTAGAATTACAAATTCCAAGTAAAACATGTATAAACATGAAAGCAATGCCAGTATGTTATAGATAATACATGATATTGGATAAAGCTCATGGTCTATTACTGTCATTAGCCATCATAGGCCCAAGCCCCAGTGTAATAATAGTGCAAGTAGTTTATTCAGCAATGGGACCTTTTTCTAAGGAACATACTATTTCCAAATACCTCCTTTCAAATACAATAAAGAATTTCCATTACCTTTAAACCACATATTAAAATAGGGGACAGAGGAAGCTTCTGCTGGTATAGCAGGTACAACGCACTGGGGCCCACTACAGGGTAAGGGCCCACTGATACTAGCAGCAGCCGGGGGTAAAAATGCACTCTTCATTTATTAGGTGGGAGAGGAACAGATATTTAATTATATTAAAAAAAGTGATCTGATCACTTTTGGGTAATGTGATATATATACCTACAAATATCCTTTGCCACTCTTATTGACCCTCATGGGCATGTATCTTGCAGATAGGGGGCACCAAATTATTTTTCACAAGGCCTTCAAATCATTATCTCCACCACTGCCATGAATGTACAATTTCTGTATGCAAAACAAATAAAAATGTCTATTAATTTAAACCCCTTCTGGACCGCTTCCTTGTCATGGTGGATCTTCTGTACCTGTAAGCTATATTATGTAGGGTGACCCAAGATGTATAGGTCAGACAAATCACAGTCCACTGGAGAAGGAACTAGCATACCACTCCAGTATCTTTGCCAAGAAAACAATAAGGATAAGCACAACCAGAAACACAGACAAATGTGCCTGGTTGCTGCATCCATATGGTCATTGAGAGTCGGGCACGACTAAAGGACTGAACAACAACAATTAGTCTAGATATTTCATATTACATGGAAAAGGAAAACATTCTGTGTTTACTCATTATGAAACCTGAGATACTTTCTGTATTATTAACACCCCCAACCTAAATGAGCGTCACACAGTATACATCCCACCCTAATAGTGCAAAGTCAGGCGTGGGGCTTTATCACCTTAATAATTATATCATTATTAGGACTGTCAGGAAGGTAGCACGTTTCCAGATGTCATCGTACTGCGACTCAACTCTATATATACAGAGCAATCACTGGCTTCCCCATTACCATATAGGGACCCACCGCTCCCATATTGTCATTCATGGGAACCATTAAAGGGAAGCTGACAACTCAAACCAAAGTGGCTTTATGAAAACAAACATAGTAAATGCCCTATATTGAGTGGAACATTAATATATCACCTAAGGAAGGGTACTATTATAGTCATTTAATACATATATTTTGAAAGAAAATGAAAATGGTCATCAATGCAAGGATGAAGATCCTCAGGTCATAATGAATTGTTGGAATCTGTCCCTCCAGACTAGAGATCCCTTTAATAATCCTTAAAATGTAGTTCTAGCTTTCATACTGACTGTACATTGTGCTAGCCATTTGTTCTAAGGTAAATCATTCTTAAAATATTTAACATTGTTGTGTGGCATAATGATGGTAATCTGCAACTTTGATCAGGTAGTTTCTGACAAGGTGTGCTTATTTGTTTCCCTGGTGGCAAACAATGTACCCCAGTGTCAAGCACACCAAGCAGAGCTAGTAATGGGCTTCAGTGAAAGAGAGAGAGAGAGAGAGAGAGAGACATGCAAGGAGCCCATGGGACTTAATAATAAAGCCAACAGATAAAATTACTTTTATACCCCCTTCACCTCCCCTAATAGGTCCCAATTCTAGAATGGGCCCCAGTGTTCTGCTCTAGAACAGGGGTGGTAACGTCCCTTTAACTTAGTTGTGTGGAGACTATGCTATAAGTTTCCAATAACTTTAACTTCAAAATGAAGTCAACCACTATCCTTGGTCGGGGTGTCAGGTGGGTTCAGTTGGTTTCCCAACATTAGGTTAGTACGACTGTAACCATAGAGGCTCCTATTATAGAAAAGGAACCTGGGTATAATATATTTAGTAATGTATTTGTGGTAGAGTTAGTCACGCGGCGCTGTCTGGGACACGGTCAGCTCTTCATACAATATTTCCAATGAGATACTGGCCAGGATGTGAGTGGGTTTGGAACAACATCCCAATCTGTACTGTGAGCAACAGGCATGTGCGTATTAACCCTATCCTGGACTGAGATATATTCAATGCAAGGCCCTCTGTCATTGGTGGGCAACCTATTTCACTTGAATGGTACCATTCAAAACCATTGTGCTGATATAACTTTGTGCTTGAAAATTTAGCACTGCCAGCTTAACAAAGCCAGAGCCCAAAAGAAACTAAGTTTGATATTCGAAATGTAACTTAATATTGGATATTTTTTTTTTTTGTTTACTTTTATTTACAATTTAATTTCAAATGTATTCATTACCAATGCCTAATTACATCCTCTAGCTGCTTTTTGAGCATCACAGTGGTCATTTAACCTTTGTGATGGGTGTGCAGAACAATGGTAATTTCCACTGTGTAGGTAAAATAAAATATTACTGTCAGTATGGCTTCTCGGCCAGCACTGAATACCTGGAGACAGTCAGGGAGAAAAGACATCCAGGATAATTTCCACAACAGTAATATTGTAGATCGTTTCACCAGATGCAAAGCACTGGGGCCCACTACAGGACCACGGCCTACTGTTACCAGTAGCACGCCCGGGGTAAGGGGCGACTCTTAATTAATTGTGTACTTTAAAATAAAATGAACTGGTACGCTCCCTTTATATAACTTTTTTATTAGCCCCATTATTGATCCCATGACATGGGACATTTTATCCTACGGTATAATGTGTCGCTAAATTGATATTGTTGCGGCGCTGCAGTTCCACCACAATCAATATACAGAAAATGGAGACAATAAAATGAGATATTTGGTGGATATTTAAAAAAAATATACGGTTCAACACAAGTATCAACAATACAATGTGCAAATTATTTTCGGTATAGTTTCCATTTAAAAGCTGGGATTTTCTAAAGCAGGAAGGCTATAAATGGATTTTCATATTGTTTTATTTAGAGTTTCCTGGTATATAAGAGCATCTAAGTAGCACTATTCATATAAAAGGTCCCGTCCTATGTCATAACCTATAAGTAACCTGATGTGGTTCTGCTTTCATGACTGAAAAGGGAAGTGGAAAGTATTGAGCAAGTTGTAAGGATGGAGGAGAGGTAATGGGTGTCAGCATCCTGGTGTACTATTTGGTCATTTTGTGCATTCCCAAACTTGATGTGTAAAGTCACAATAAAGGTCTGTAATCCTCTTTGGGCGTATGAAGCCATGACATACAAGATGGCGCAGGCCCTCGAACATTTTAGTTCAGGCCACAGGTTCTTGCCAATTCTACGTATCCATATACAGCAGCTGGGTGACTGCAGGTGCAAAGCACCAGGGCCCACAAGAGGGCTGGGGGAGCGCTCTGCAGTAAAAGTGGTCTCTAAATGTATTAGCGGAGACTGGCACCTTATTTTTATTTATTTATTATTTTTAGAAAAGGTGATCTGTCCACATACATATATTTTGGCTTTTTATTGACGCCCACCGGCACCTAACTTGTATAGGGAAGTTGCAATGGAGACCACAAATTATTTTGTGTGTATATATATATAAATATATATATATATATATATATATATCCCCTTCTGAATTGCTACCTTGTCATGGTGAAGGGGCTGGTGCACTTCAATGAAGCTGTGCGCTATATCATGTAGGGTCACCCAAGATAGCAGAGAGGTAAGAAAAATTGCAGTACACTGGAGAAGGAACTGGCAACCCACTTCAGTATCTTTGTCATGAAAACCTTATGGATAAGTGCAAGCAGGCACAAGATGTCCATGGCATGATGCTGTCCATAGGGTCACAGAGAGTCGGACACTGATAGGAGAGCACACACTGATAGGGGAGCACACACTGATAGGGGAGCATGCACTAATAGAGGAGCACACACTGACATGGGAGCACACACTGAATGGGGAGAACACACTGACAGGGGAACATACACTAATAGGGGAGCACACCCTGACAGGGGAGCACACACTGACATGGGAGCACACACTGAATGGGGAGAACACACTGACAGGGGAACATACACTAATAGGGGAGCACACACTGACATGGGAGCACACACTGAATGGGGAGCACACACTGACAAGGGAGCACACACTGACAGGGGAGCACACACTGACAGGGAGCACACACTGACAGGGGAGCACACACTGACAGGGGAGCACACAATAACAGGGGAGAACACACTAACGGGAGCAGGCACTGAATTGAGAACATACACTGATATGGGAGCACACAATGATAAGGGAGCACACACTAACGGGAGCAGGCACTGAATTGAGAACATACACTGATATGGGAGCACACAATGATAGGGGAGAACACACTAACGGGAGCAGGCACTGAATTGAGAACATACACTGATATGGGAGCACACACTAACGGGAGCAGGCACTGAATTGAGAACATACACTGATATGGGAGCACACAATGATAAGGGAGCACACACTAACGGGAGCAGGCACTGAATTGAGAACATACACTGATATGGGAGCACACACTGACAGGGGAGCACACACTGACAGGGAGCACACACTGACAGGGGAGCACACACTGACAGGGGAGCACACAATAACAGGGGAGAACACACTAACGGGAGCAGGCACTGAATTGAGAACATACACTGATATGGGAGCACACACTGACAGGGGAGCATACATTGACAAATAAGTACATAATCTGAACCAAACATTATCAAAGCGGTACATATTCTGACAGGGAAGGGGGAAGGACATACACTGACAGGAAAACATACACTGACTGGAAAGAACATGATCTGACAGGGAAGCACACACACTGACAGGGACATATATACTGACAAGAAAGTACACAATCTGACAGGGAAGCACACACACTGACAGGGAAACATACGCTGACAGGAAAGTACACAATCTGACAGGGAAGCACACACACACTGACAGGGAAACATATACTGACAAGAAAGTACACAATCTGACAGGGAAGCACTCACACTGACAGGGAAACATACGCTGACAGGAAAGTATATAATCTGACAGGGAAGCACTCACACTGACAGGGAAACATACGCTGACAGGAAAGTACATAATCTGACAGGGAAGCACTCACACTGACAGGGAAACATATACTGATAGGAAAGTACACAATCTGACAGGGAAGCACACACACTGACAGGGACACATACGCAATCTGACAGGAAAGTACACAATCTGACAAGGAAGCACACACACTGACAGGGAAACATACACTGATAGGAAAGTACACAATCTGACAGGGAAGCACACACACTGACAGGGAAACATATACTGACAGGAAAGTACACAATCTGACAGGGAAGCGCACACACTGACAGGGGAACATACACTAATAGGGGAGCACACACTGACAGGGGAGCACACACTTAATGGGGAGCACACACTGACAAGGGAGAAAACACTGACAAGGGAGCACACACTGACAGGGGAGCAGACACTGAATTGAGAACATACACTGATATGGGAGCACACACTGACAGGGGAGCAGACACTGAATTGAGAACATACACTGATATGGGAGCACACACTGATATGGGAGCACACACTGACAAGGGAGAACATACACTGATATGGGAGCACACACTGACAAGGGAGAACATACACTGATATGGGAGCACACAATGATATGGGAGCACACACTGACAGGGGAGCAGGCACTGAATGGAGAACATACACTGATATGGGAGCACACACTGACAGGGGAGCATACATTGACAAATAAGTACATAATCTGAACCAAACATTATCAAAGCGGTACATATTCTGACAGGGAAGGGGGAAGGACATACACTGACAGGAAAACATACACTGACTGGAAAGAACATGATCTGACAGGGAAGCACACACACTGACAGGGAAACATATACTGACAAGAAAGTACACAATCTGACAGGGAAGCACTCACACTGACAGGGAAACATATACTGACAAGAAAGTACCCAATCTTACAGGGAAGCACACACACTGACAGGGAAACATACACTGACAGGAAAGTACACAATCTGACAGGGAAGCACACACACTAACAGGGAATCATACGCAGATAGGAAAGTACACAATCTGACAGGGAAGCACACACACTGACAGGGAAACATACGCTGACAGGAAAGTACACAAGCTGACAGGGAAGCACACACACTGACAGGGAAACATACGCTGACAGGAAAGTACACAATCTGACAGGGAAGCACACACACTGACAGGGAAACATACGCTGACAGGAAAGTACACAATCTGACACGGAAGCACACACACTGACAGGGAAACATATACTGACAGGAAAGTACACAATCTGACAGGGAAGCACACACACTGACAGGGAAACATATACTGACAGGAAAGCACACACACTGACAGGGAAACATATGATGACAGGAAAGTACACAATCTGACAAGGAAGCACACCCACTGACAGGGAAACATACATTGACTGGAAAGGACATAATCTGATAGGGATGCATAAACACTGACAGGGAAACATACGAAGACAGAAAAACACACACACTGACAGAGAAATATACTTTGACAGAAAAGTGCACATTGACTGAGAACTCACTTTGACAGTACACAGTGTGCTTTTTTCAGATTGCGTTAGTTACACTGGAGCACTCAAATTGTCACAAGGAAGTACACACCAGCAAGGTGTGAACACAATCAGAAGAATGCATGGACATCTAGCACATAATCAATCCTACTCTGAGAGTATGTTCCCTGTCACAGTGTGTTCCCTATCGCATTCTGTTCTCTGTCAGTCCGTATTGCCTATCTGAGAATGTTCCCTATCGCATTGTGTTCCCTATCAGTCCGTATTGCCTATCTGAGAATGTTCCCTATGGCATTCTGCTCTCTGTATGTCCATATTGCCTATCTGAGAATGTTCCCTGTCGCATTCTGTTCTCTGTCAGTCCGTATTACCTATTTGAGAATGTTCCCTATAGCATTCTGTTCTCTGTCAGTCCATACTGCCTATCTGAGAATGTTCCCTATCGCATTGTGTTCCCTGTCAGTCCGTATTGCCTATCTGAGAATGTTCCCTATCGCATTGTGTTCCCTGTCAGTCCGTATTGCCTATCTGAGAATGTTCCCTATCGCATTGTGTTCCCTGTCAGTCCGTATTGCCTATCTGAGAATGTTCCCTATCGCATTGTGTTTCCTGTCAGTCCGTATTGCCTATCTGAGAATGTTCCCTATCGCATTGTGTTCCCTGTCAGTCCGTATTGCCTATCTGAGAATGTTCCCTATCGCATTCTGTTCTCTGTCAGTCCGTGTTGCCTATCTGAGAATGTTCCCTATCGCATTCTGTTCCCTGTCAGTCCGTATTGCCTATCTGAGAATGTTCCCTATCGCATTCTGTTCTCTGTCAGTCCGTATTGCCTATTTGAGAATGTTCCCTATCGCATTCTGTTCTCTGTCATTCCGTATTGCCTATCTGAGAATGTTCCCTATCGCATTCTGTTCCCTGTCAGTCCGTATTGCCTATCTGAGAATGTTCCCTATCGCATTGTGTTCCCTGTCAGTCCGTATTGCCTATCTGAGAATGTTCCCTATCGCATTGTGTTCCCTGTCAGTCCGTATTGCCTATCTGAGAATGTTCCCTATCGCATTCTGTTCACTGTCAGTCAGTATTGCCTATCTGAGAATGTTCCCTATCGCATTGTGTTCCCTGTCAGTCCGTATTGCCTATCTGAGAATGTTCCCTATCGCATTGTGTTCCCTGTCAGTCCGTATTGCCTATCTGAGAATGTTCCCTATCGCATTGTGTTTCCTGTCAGTCCGTATTGCCTATCTGAGAATGTTCCCTATCGCATTGTGTTCCCTGTCAGTCCGTATTGCCTATCTGAGAATGTTCCCTATCGCATTCTGTTCTCTGTCAGTCCGTGTTGCCTATCTGAGAATGTTCCCTATCGCATTCTGTTCCCTGTCAGTCCGTATTGCCTATCTGAGAATGTTCCCTATCGCATTCTGTTCTCTGTCAGTCCGTATTGCCTATTTGAGAATGTTCCCTATTGCATTCTGTTCTCTGTCATTCCGTATTGCATATCTGAGAATGTTCCCTATCGCATTCTGTTCCCTGTCAGTCCGTATTGCCTATCTGAGAATGTTCCCTATCGCATTGTGTTCCCTGTCAGTCCGTATTGCCTATCTGAGAATGTTCCCTATCGCATTCTGTTCCCTGTCAGTCCGTATTACCTATTTGAGAATGTTCCCTATCGCATTCTGTTCCCTGTCAGTCCGTTGTGCCTATCTGAGAATTTTCACTATCGCATTCTGTTCCCTGTCAGTCCATATTGCCTATCTGAGAATGTTCCCTATCGCATTCTGTTCTCTGTCATTCCGTATTGCCTATCTGAGAATGTTCCCTATCGCATTCTGTTCTCTGTCAGTCCGTATTGCCTATCTGAGAATGTTCCCTATCGCATTCTGTTCTCTGTCAGTCCATATTGCCTGTCTGAGAATGTTCCCTATTGCATTCTGTTCTCTGTCATTCCGTATTGCCTATCTGAGAATGTTCCCTATCGCATTCTGTTCTCTGTCATTCCGTATTGCCTATCTGAGAATGTTCCCTATTGCATTCTGTTCTCTGTCATTCCGTATTGCCTATCTGAGAATGTTCCCTATCGCATTCTGTTCTCTGTCAGTCCGTATTGTCTATCTGAGAATGTTCCCTATCTGAGAATGTTCCCTATCGCATTCTGTTCTGTCAGTCCGTATTGCCTATTTGAGAATGTTCCCTATTGCATTTTGTTCTGTCAGTCTGTATTGCCTATCTGAGAATGTTCCCTATCGCATTCTGTTCTATGTCAGTCCGTATTGCCTATCTGAGAATGTTCCCTATCGCATTTTGTTCGGTCAGTCCGTATTGCCTATCTGAGAATGTTCCCTATCGCATTCTGTTCTCTGTCAGTCCGTATTGCTTATCTAAGAATGTTCCCTATCGCATTCTGTTCTATGTCAGTCCGTATTGCCTATCTGAGAATGTTCCCTATCGCATTCTGTTCTCTGTCAGTCCGTATTGCCTATCTGAGAATGTTCCCTATCGCATTGTGTCCTCTGTCAGTCCATATTGCCTATCTGAGAATGTTCCCTATCGCATTCTGTTCTCTGTCAGTCTGTATTGCCTATTTGAGAATGTTCCCTATCGCATTCTGTTCTCTGTCAGTCCGTATTGCCTATCTGAGAATGTTCCCTATCGCATTCTGTTCTCTGTCAGTCCGTATTGCCTGTCTGAGAATGTTCCCTATCGCATTCTGTTCTCTGTCAGTCCGTATTGCCTATCTGAGAATGGTCCCTATCGCATTGTGTTCCCTGTCAGTCTGTATTGCCTATCTGAGAATGTTCCCTATCGCATTCTGTTCTCTGTCAGTCTGTATTGCCTATCTGAGAATGTTCCCTATCGCATTCTGTTCTCTGTCAGTCCATATTGCCTGTCTGAGAATGTTCCCTATCGCATTCTGTTCTCTGTCAGTCCGTATTGCCTGTCTCAGAATGTTTCCTATCAGAGAGTGTTCCCTGTCAGGGTGTGTTTCCTATCAGAGTACGTTCTCCTACCCTACTTTAAGCCACCAAAACATAATGTGCCTCTTTGAGATCAATTTGTACCTCATTATTCTCATCAAGTAATACATGATTCAGATCTCGTATAATCATATTAATATATGGGAAGAAATGTGTTTTTAATGAATTTGAATAATACCAAGAACATGACTGCGCAGAGTCGTTGGCTGCCTAACAAAAACAGTTAATATTTATAGTGATTTCACGCTTGAGAAACCCTCATTGTTGCTTAATTCATTGCTCGAAATATGATTATATAAAACATTTCTTGAATATCTATATCATTAATAAATAATCCTTGCAAGCCGGTCACCGGAGACCAGTATTGGTTCAGAAGGTACAAGACAGATGTTGTATATTAAATTACCTCAGAGGTCTGAAGGTTTCAAATTAAATCAGAGCATGGGATGTTATCTACGTTAATAAAGAAAACTGGGCCGTTCAGGACTAATATTAATTAAAGACTTTGCCTCAACAAAGTGAGTCCGGGAATATGTTTAAAAACATGACTCTGGCCGCTAGTGGTATAGATTAAAATTTCTCTGAAGCGTGTTATTTTTAGCTCTGGACCAGAGATGTTACAATACTGTGGAGGAAAGGAAGTAATTAAAGGAGCTGGTGTGTTAATTATGGATATGTACAAACTGTAAGTGGGGATTTTATTTATTTATATATATATATATATATATATATATATATATATATATATATATATATATATATATATACACAGTGCCTTGCAAAAGTATTCACCCCCCTTGGCATTTTTCGTGTTTTGTTGCCTCACAACCTGGAATTTTTGTATTATTATTGTGAAGCAAACAACAAATAGGACAAAATAACAGAAAACTCAATGTGCATAACTATTCACCCCCCTAAAGTCAATACTTTGTAGAGCCACCTTTTGTGGCAATCACAGCTCCAAATTACTTTGGATAAGTCTCTATGAGCTTGCCACATCTTACCACTGGGATTTTTGTCCATTCCTCCAGCAGAAACTGCTCCAGCTCCTTCAAGTTGGATGGTTTGCTCTGGTGAAAAGCAATCTTTAAGTCTGACCACAGATTTTCTATTGGATTGAGGTCTGGGCTTTGACTAGGCCATTCCAACACATTTACATGTTTCCCCTTAAACCCCCCAAGTGTTGCTTTAGCAGTGTGTTTGGGGTCATTGTCCGGCTGGAAGGTGAACCTCCGTCCTAGCCTCAAATCACGCACAGAGTTGTACATATTTTGCTCAAGAATATCCCTGTATTTAGCACCATCCATCTTTCCCTCAACTCTGACCAGTTTCCCAGTCCCGGCTGCTGAAAAAACATCCCCACAGCATGATGCTGCCACCGCCATGTTTTACTGTGGGGATGGTGTTCTTTGGGTGATCTGTTGGGTTTGCGACAGACATAGCGTTTTCATTTTGGGAGTCTCCCACATGCCTTTTCGCAAACTCAAAACGTGCCATTTTGTTTTTTGCTGAAAGTAATGGCTTTCTTCTGGCCACTCTGCCATAAAGCCCAACTCTATGGAGCGTACGGCTTATTGTCGTCCTATGTACAGATACTCCAGTCTCTGCTGTGGAACTCTGCGGCTCCTCCAGGGTTACCTTAGGTCTCTGTGCTGCCTCTCTGCTTAATGCCCTCCTTGCCCGGTTCGTGAGTTTTGGTGGGCGGCCGTCTCTTGGCAGGTTTGCTGTTGTGCCATGTTCTTTCCATTTGGTTATGATAGATTTGATGGTGCTCCTGGGGATCATCAAAGATTTGGATATTTTTGTATAACCTAACCCTGACTTGTACTTCTCAACAACATTGTCTCTTACTTGTTTGGAGAGTTCCTTGGTCTTCATGGCAGTGTTTGGTTAGTGGTGCCTCTTGCTTAGGTGTTGCAACCTCTGGGGGCTTTCAAAAAAGGTGTGTATATGTAATGACAGATCATGTGACACTTAGATTGCACACAGGTGGACATCATTTCATTAATTATGTGACTTCTGAAAGTAATTGGTAGCACCAGAGCTTTTTATGGGCTTCATAACAAAGGGGGTGAATACATAGGCACATGACAATTTTCTGTTTTCTATTTCTAAAAAATAGTTTTATGTATATATTTTTCTCATTTCACTTCACCAACTTAGACTATTGTGTTCTGATCCATCACATAAAATTCAGATTAACAAAACATTGGGGCTGTAATGTAACAAAATAGGTAAGAAGTCAAGGTGGGTGAATACTTTTGCAAGGCACTGTATATATATATATATATAGTTATGAAATAAATGATTAAATAAATATATTTAGCAATAGATTGGTGTTTCAGATTCAGTATCACAGTGACCCATAAACATCTGTTCATCAGTACAAAAGATTGCTGACTGCACAGACTTTCAATCAAAACAGTACGATTTCAGGTTCTTCTTTTCATACAAGAAAATATATAATATTTTTTTAATGATCTTTGTAGTTTTGAAAAAACATTATATATTTGTGATGTATGTAACAAACTAAAAACATTTGCAGCTATATTAGTCAGGACTAGAAATAATAAAAGCATTTTAAAAAACCTTATAATTCTCAGACCTTTTGTGTCTTGGATACTTTGCTCTTGGATTGCTTGTTGGCCAAATGTGAGAATGGAAGGGTTATCCTAAATCAGAAACGTGATTTGTCAGCTAAAATTAAGATATTGAGTTCTAGGTGATAATTATAAACTACTAGTAACTTGCCTATCATAAATGACGGTATCATATAATTTTATCTTGAATTGTCTGTGCTGCCTCTCTCTCTCCCTGTGCGCTCTCTCTGTACCTTTCTCTCTATATATATACCTCTCCCACTCTCTCCCTGTACTTCTCTCTTTACTGTCTGTCTGCCTCTCTCTCTCTCTCTCTCTCTGGGCTCTCTCTGCCTGTATGCTCTCTGTCTGTGCGCTTTCTCTCTCTAGATACAGTGGATATAAAAAGTCTACACACCCCTGATACAATGTCAGGTTTCTGTGCTGTAAAAAAAATTAGACAAAGATAAATCATTTCAGAACTTTTTCCACCTTTAATGTGACCTATAAACTGTACAACTCAATTGAAAAAACAACTGAAATCTTTAAGGTGGAGGGAAGAAAAAAAAAAAAGAAAAATAATGTGGTTGCATAAGTCTGAACACCCTCTTATAACTAGGGCTGTAGCTGTGTTCAGAATTAAGCAATCACATTCCAAATCGTGTTAAATAGGAGTCAGCATACACTTGCCAACATTTAAAGTGCCTCTGATTAACCCCAAATAAAGTTCAGCTGCTCTAGTTGGTCTTTCCTGAAATTTTCTTAGTCGCATCCCACAGCAAAAGCCATGGTCCACAGAGAGCTTCCAAAGCATCAGAGGGATCTCATTGTTAAAAGGTATCAGTCAGGAGAAGGGTACAAAAGAATTTCCAAGGCATTAGATATACCATAAAACACACTGAAGACAGTCATCATCAAGTGGAGAAAATATGGCACAACAGTGACATTACCAAGAACTGGAGCTCCCTCCAAAATTGATGAAAAGACGAGAAGAAAACTGGTCTGGGAGGCTACCAAGAGGCCTACAGAAACATTAAAGGAGCTGCAGGGATATCTGGCAAGTACTGGCTGTGTGGTACATGTGACAACAATCTCCCGTATTCTTCATATGTCTGGGCTATGGGGTAGAGGGGCAAGACGAAAGCCTTTTCTTACGAAGAAAAACATCCAAGCCAGGCTACATTTTGCAAAAACACATCTGAAGCCTCTCAAAAGCATGTGGGAAAAGGTGTTATGGTCTGATGAAACCAAGGTTGAACTTTTTGGCCATAATTCCAAAAGATATGTTTGGCGCAAAAACAACACTGCACATCACCAAAAGAACACCATACCCACAGCCACAGTGAATCATGGTGGTGGCAGCATCATGCTTTGGGGCTGTTTTTCTTAGTTAAGATAGAGGGAATTATGAACAGTTCCAAATACCAGTCAATATTGGCACAAAACCTTCAGGCTTCTGCTAGAAAGCTGAACATGAAGAGGAACTTCATCTTTCAGCATGACAACGACCCAAAGCATACATCCAAATCAACAAAGGAATGGCTTCACCAGAAGAAGATTAAAGTTTTGGAATGGCCCAGCCAGAGCCCAGACCTGAATCCGATTGAAAATCTGTGGGGTGGTCTGAAGAGGGCTGTGCACAGGAGATGCCCTCGCAATCTGACAGATTTGGAGTGTTTTTGCAAAGAAGAGTGGGCAAATATTGCCACGTCAAAATGTGCCATGCTGATAGACTCATACCCAAAATATTTTAAAAATAGATAAGTTGGATTTTCTTTACTAATATTCTCAATTCACATTCTTTGGCATACTGCCAACATGGGAAGTATTTCTTTAAAAACAAAAAAACTTTCATACAATCATTTAAGCTAATCAACATCAACCCACACACTCCATCATAAGTAAAGTAGCATCATTCACCGGTCTCTATTATTCTACTGTATACAAGACGAATTAACTCAAGTACTCTCAGACTGACGCCATCGCTAAAGCTCTTGTACATGGAGTGATTCTATGGCCTACATGTGATGATTAGTCAGTTTATTTATTCATGCGTGCTACAGGGAGAGGAGTAAAGGGGGACATTTGATGGGTACATATGACATGGTATGAATGGTGACTAAACTGTGAAAGAGGAGGTAAAACGTCACGCACCCGGGACCCCATGGGAAAGACTAAACTGACTTAGACATGACACAGAGCTGGAAGATGCACATCCAACATGAGATCCTCCAGGTACCAAGTAAGAAGCATGTCTGTCAGAATACCAGGACCACATCTGATTGCTCCGGAGTTGAGAACGGAAATCATATAACACCGCACAAACATGGCGTCATTCTTTAAATACGATTTAGAGATTCTGTGCAGCTTTTGTCAGTAGGATGACGAGACGTCACTGTTTTGAGTCTAAATAGGTCTGCTTTATACATATATATATATATATATATATATATATATAAAATCATTCAACTTATGGTGGGCTAAAGAGTGACAGAAGCCTCCACCGAACAAAGTACAGTAAATAAATAGCACATTTGTGTTCACATTTGGACATCTAAAACATGTTAAAAAACCTGTTTCTTGCTCACAATTCCGAGAAATAGTTATTACACTGCACTCTGGGAACCTGGGGAGGGACATGCAAATGTGCCCACAAAGGCTTCAATCATGTAATCCAATACCATTTTAACCATGGTTTCCTTTAAACATATGCTTGCTGTATTACACTACGTTGAGCAAAGCTCAGGATGGATTATAAACTAGGAATCCAACCCACATACAGCTGTTTCAAGGTTACTACCTCTCATCCGTGTAGAGTCGGTTCCTAGCTTGTGTAGTAGATTTAAGGAGGTAGTTTACATAGATAGAAAGATAGATAGATAGATAGATAGATAGGTATGGGGAGGGAGGGATGTGGGGATAGATAGATAGATAGATAGATAGATAGATAGATAGATAGATAGATAGATAGATAGATAGAGATAGATAGATAGATAGATAGATAGATAGATAGATAGATAGATAGATAGATAGATAGATAGATAGATAGGTATGGGGAGGGAGGGATGTGGGGAGGGATAGATAGATACATAGAAAGGAAGGGATAGAGATCGAGGAATAGATAGATTGATAGATAAATAGATAGATAAGTAGATAGATAGATAGATAGATAGATAGATAGATAGAGAAAGAAAGAGAGAGAGAGAGATAGATAGATATATAGATGATAGATAGATATATAGATAGATAGATAGATAGATAGATAGATAGATAGGTATGGGGAGGGAGGGATGTGGGGATAGATAGATAGATAGATAGATAGATAGATAGATAGATAGATAGATAGATAGATAGATAGATAGATAGATATAGATAGATAGATAGATAGATAGATAGATAGATAGATAGATAGATAGATAGATAGGTATGGGGAGGGAGGGATGTGGGGAGGGATAGATAGATACATAGAAAGGAAGGGATAGAGATCGAGGAATAGATAGATTGATAGATAAATAGATAGATAAGTAGATAGATAGATAGATAGATAGATAGATAGATAGATAGATAGATAGATAGATAGGGATAGAGAGGGAGGGATAGAGAGGAAGGAATATATAGATAGATAGATAGATAGATAGATAGATAGATAGATAGGGAGGGATAGAAAGGAAGGAATAGATAGATAGATAGATAGATAGATAGATAGATAGATAGATAGATACATAGATAGATAGATAGATAGATAGATAGATAGATAGATAGATAGATAGATAGATAGATAGACTCTGGATAAATCCATGATCCATTGGTGGACGTTCTACGTGTGAGAGGCGTTTAAAGCTCTGATGCACTTCTTATTTCTGGGCGAGTGAGGAGAAGGGGTGTGATGTCAAATTGAACTAATTCTTTCTTTTTCCGCATTTCACATCCATCCCTCCAGTGATAGCCAAAACAACACCCGCATGATCCATCTCTCAGAAAGTTATACGGCAAACACAAAATGGATTCCTATACTCATAAACAGAGACTTCAATATTGTTGATTTGAAATATACTTGACAAACAATTATTTTTTTCTAGATTTACACTTGTCCATTAATAGCTGAATATATAGTAAAATTGGATATATTTTGGTTAGCTATGGGTATGTAACAAATCTGTAAACAAAAATTACCTGGATTTTACTGAAAGAATCAGATCAACTCACTTTTTAGAAAAATCTCATATTTTAGGCATTTAAAAAACAACTTCTATATTTACTCTGCAGAGCCCTGATAAACTTTAACAGGTTAGTAAAACATTAACACAAATGTGTGTACAAACAGGACACAAAGCGCACAAACACGCACATGGCCAAGCAGCGCTATTCTGAGCAGCTAAACGTGACGTGAAAAAATCTAATTACAAAAATAAATCAGATTAAAAAAAAATGATATGTTGGTGTAATTTCATTATACTGCATATTAATATATGAAAAGGCACTAAAGACCAATGTATATTGGTAAAAACATCACATGTTTGAAGTATGGAATAGACTAACAACATCAGCAGCTATGAAAGTCAAGGGCATGAAAGTATTTTCAGAGAAAATCTTATTTTTAGCAGACTCTGCTAGTGCATGGAAGCTGCCATGACAGTTGCACTTCTTTTTCAAGGCATAGGAGGCGTTACAGAGCAGCACAAGCAAGGCTGGCAAGTATAATAGCAAGGTCACTACTGAGGGGGAATGTGCTGAAATCTTATCTTAATCTACCAATCAATTAAAAATCCCACCTCCCTCCTCCTTCCCCAAACTACTTTCTGCTCTAGATAATAGATACCGTATTTATCGGCATATAACACCTCATTTTAAGAAGGAAATTTCAGGGGGAAAAAAATAAATTTCAAATAAAGAACTTTGAAGCAAAATCCTCAACCTCAACCTCCCTCCTCATCCTCAACCCCCTCCTCAACCTCCCTCCTCATCCTCCCTCCTCATGCTCCCTCCTCAACCCCCTCCTCAACCTCCCTCCTCAACCCCCTCCACAAACCCCCTCATCAACCCCCCCATCCTCATCCTCCTTCATCAACCCCCCTATCCTCAACCCCCTCCTCAACCCCCCTCCTCAACCTCAACCCCCCTATCCTCAAGCCCCCTCCTCAACCTCAACCCCCCTCCTCAACCTCACTCCTCATTGTAAACCCCCCTTCCTCATTTTAAACCCCCCCAACCTAAACCCCCCCTCCTCAACCTAAACCCCCCTCCTCAACCTAAACCCCCCCTAAATACCTCCCCCTCACTTACCTGCTTCTGCTCCGGCCTCCGCTCCGCTCCTTGACCCGGCGCTCATGTGACGTCACATGTGCGCCACGTCATTAGCATATACCAGGATATAGCAGAAGCAGGTAAGTGAGGGGGAGGTATTTAGGGGGGTTTAGGTTGAGGAGGGGGGTTTAGGTTGAGGGGGGGTTAGAATGAGGGGGGGTTAGAATGAGGAGGGAGGTTGAGGATGAGGAGGGGGGAGGTAATATCGGCGTATAACACGCACCTATCATTTGCCCCCTATTTTCAGGGAGAAAAAGTGCGTGTTATACGGCGATAAATACGGTAATACAAATGTAGAAAACATTCCCTCCAGGCCAGTAGGACTTGTGGAAGACACAAGTATGGCACAAGCAATATGTACTGAAATAAAAAAAAATCCTAAAATTATTTTATGCCCACGGCTAATATTAATTTGTTACACACTTCACAAACATATGACGGTTTTCCCAATCTACAGTGGTCCTTTAACTTATTTTATGATACCTTTTATTTTTTAATACTGATACATTTATAAAGATAATTTAAGTAAAGATAATTAAATATGATACAATATATTTTATTGGTATTAATTCAACCTTAAATAGTAAGTTATTTAGGTTCAAACGATACCCAGATGCCACCATCAATCAATATAATGAGAATTGTTTTGCTTTAGAATATAATTTAGACCAGGGGGTCACAAATGTATCTGAAAGCTAGGAACCAATCTGGTAAGTTAGGAGAAAGTCAAACATTTTTTAGCAGCCAGGTTTGGATTATATATTGATATATATATATATATATATATATATATATATATATAGTAACTAATAAACTGGGAGCCAGCAACAACATTTAAGGATCTCTGCCTCCTGGCATTTCTCAAGATCTAATCTAAACTGCCCTCATACATCACCCTAAATTTATACACACATGTAAAAACAGTATATTACTTGTGGGTATTGCTGATTACGTTCCTGAAAAACCATAAATCTTTGTGTTCACAGAGTCGTGAACCGCTAGGTGTCGGCAGATGTTGTTAATCATGGAACAGTCCGCAGTGTGGTTGTAAACAGACCTAAGACTTTTTTTACATTTTTAATTGTTATTAGAATAATTAAAAAAACAATAGATCAATTTAACATAGAATATCATGCTCTTTCACACCCTGAAAAGCCCTAATAGTGAGGCAAATGTTTTTTTATTGGAAAATAATAAATGTTGATTCCTCTGCTGGACCCTGAAGGTGAAAGTATATATGATATGTAGGTGAAAGATGTGTGTGAGGGGGGCGTTAATATTTCTGGAGGGCAATGGTTGCATTTCCTGATGCAAGCAGCCTGATTCTGTAGGTGTATTGTTAATTTTTTGTCTGATCTAATTATCGAACAAAGCCTCCTAATATCTCCCTGTTCCCACCTCCCCCTCAACTGATGGATAAATAGACACACACTCACAAGGCTTACCAGGCTCCTAGGAGGTGATGTAACAAAAATGGAATTATTTAACCAAAAATTAGATTTTTTTTTTTTATGGCCATGGCTTACACAATTTTGTTAATGTGCTACGTACTTCACAAACAATCGTTTTTTGTCTTGAACTTCAGTGGTCCTTTAAATGTCCCTTTAACATTAGAGAATATCAAATGAAACTAGAAAGCTTTCAATGCTTCTATTATCGAGTAGAAGAAATAGAGCTTGAGAGCTGGCACAATGACAGCGCCACACAACTGCTTCATCAGCCGCAGTCATTACCATCAATGCCAAGCTCAATACCTTACTATCTGGTTACATGACCAGTGCAATCATTACCAGCTCTGCACCATCATGTAGAGCAGTGATAAAATCAATCAGAAAATGTATACAAATATTTTTTATTTGAATTTTTACTATTCTATAGTTAATTAAAAAAGCTGTGGTGATAGTATTTATGGCGCTCAACTGCCGCAAGCAGGAATCTCTGTCCTGCAAGATACATTGAACTTAAAGGCACATTACCTCAGGTTCTGAATGGACCATAAATTACAAGCTGCATCTATCTTCTCATACTTATTAGTTTTATTATTATTTCCTTTACCCCTGTATAGCACTACGGAAACTATAGGCGAAGTAACAAGTAGAGTACATGGGAGTAGGAGCCCAAAAAAATATTGGGTGATATTTCAACTCTACTTCCAGGACAGGAAGCAGGGGTGGACCGATGCAATGCACTAGGGCCCTGTTCCAGGGAAGGGGCCCATCGCAGTCTATATGCTCACTTATTTTATCTATTTATATATAAATATTTATATATATATATATATATATATATATATATATATATATATAAGATGAATTATGGGTCAAAAGGTTTCATACTGCTCCATAGCACTGGCTTGATTAAGTTTAATTTTGCTATTTTTTGTGACCACTATTGATTTAAACTGGGAGCGGGATTTGTCCCCCCCCATCCCCCAGTTCCTACACCCCTGATAGAGTACAACAAAATCCACAATATTAACGCATGGCAAAAAGTAAAAAGCCCTGTTCTTGAGCTTAAAATATTACAGACGTGATACTTTAATATTGCAAAAATTCCACATTTTTCAGTAGATTAGAATGTCTATAGAACCCAGGTGAATGACATTTTTTATTGCAGCAGTTCTTTTTTTTAGTTTCATACTTTTTTGGCGCAGTAAAGATCAACATGTAGCTATTCTATAAAAACAAATTCATCAGCATCAATTCAAGCCTTTGTTAGCTGTGAATTCAAATGAGTACGTTTGCTTCATTGACTTTATTTTTTTTCCGCATTGTTCAGTCATTTCCAACTCTCAGTAACCTCATGGACCGTAAAACACCAGGCACATCTTTATGTCCATGGTCATGCTGATCCACTTGGTTTTCATGGCAGAGATACTGGAGTGTGTTGCCAGTTCCTTTTCCAGTGGGCCAAAGCATACAGCTCCTGGTGGTCTCCCATCCAAAGACTGACCAGGTCCAAAGCTACTCAGCTTCAGGGTGGTGTGACCTCCTTATCCCCTGATTGGAATCAATCCCAGGTCATAGTGGTGAAAGCGCCGAATCCTACCCACTGGACCACCAGGGAACCCTTGCATCATTCATTGATACAAGGCATAACATGCAAGATCCATACATTTCTTATACAGATCGGATCTTTAATTGTAGAAGGTTGCAGATTCCTGGCTTAGTGTATAGAAACTGACTCAATACTTGGAAGGCCTTTACCTAAAAGTTCCCATTCATTCCTCATTAGAGCTATCCTGAAGAAGGTGAAAAAGTATTGCACAGGTAATGTGACATATAAGCTCAGGTGTGGTATCTTGCCAAACACTTGGAGAAATCAATTCTCTATCCTTTAAATATTAAAATGGGGAAATGATACAGATAGAAGGCAATAGAAAGGGAGAGACTGAAAAAAAGAAAATCAGTACAAGATAGAAGTGGTGGGGTTTGCTGTTTCTCTTGTTCAGGGGAGAAGTGTCTGGCATTTGGGGCTGGATCACTCATTTGAGTGAGACCAGACTGATAAACCACAGGATATTTGTCCCTGTTAAGGGCACAAGCTACCTAAAAGAGGCTGCTATCTGAGTAGGTGACCAAACCTATAGTCAAGCCTACCTAGGTGCTTTTCATTCTCATATTAGGCTCCTCTGACCATGTTAAATGTGTGCAAATGACTCATGTGGGTTGGTCTAACTATGGTAATATGAGGTTCTGGACATGGGCTCCATGCTCACTGTGCCTTCGGAAGTACAGCTAAACCTCACTGACAAAGCCCAAGAGGCCGAAACGCGTCTGGAGTTTGTGGTTTCTCCTGTTTGTGGTAAAATAGCCTGTTGCTGAATCACTCTATTGGGTGAGACCAGACTGATATACTTCAGGGTATTTCTCCCTGTGAAGGGCATAAGTGAGCTAAAAGATGCTGCTATCCTAGTAGGTAACCAGACCTATAGGAGTAGGTAACCAGACCTACATAGCCAACGTACGTAGATGTTGTTTGTTCTCGGTTTGAGTGCCTCTGACATTCCTTCTTCTCAAAGGAAACTTGTCCTTCTTGTCCCCTTGTCCTTCTAACTCCTCAAATTATGCCATCTATATGTTGGAGAACCATATGCCAAGCTTCACATATTTATATAAGAATAGAATGGGAACGCTTCCCCTTCGTATTCATATTTGTGCCACATACCCTCTGTATATATGTATATTATTTTCTCATTGAATAAAGTGCTGTGTAAAATGTTGGCGTTTTATAATAAAAACGTTAATAATAATATGTTAAATTAACATTCACAGCATGGGATCCGTTCTTTGATAAAGTGTAAGCTAAAAAAGTACTACATTTACACATTAAATCATAGCACTATTACCCAGTTCATGAGAAGCAACTCTAATAACACATAAAGTAATGGTGTCTTAGACAACTAAATATATATTGTATATATCCCAAATACTAACTATGGGGCAGTGGCGGAGCTAGTAATTGGGCCCAAGTGCACTTATTATTTGGGGCCCTCAAGCAGCTTCACTGTATTTGGGATACAAATTTGATCTAAATCTAGGAGCCAGCACTAAAATTTAGGAGCCAGAGACATGGATTCAGATACTTCATGGTCCAGAGCTCTGGAATACAAGGGGGGAGACTGGAACTATCAACAAACATTTAACTCTTTTCGCCCAGTACATGGAATACTGTCACTCACAGAAAACAGGAAAGGCAGCTCTGAGTTAACTGATCTGCACACTGCACCCATCCGAGTGGGGTGTGGGTCTGTGGCTTCCCGGGACATCTAATGTTCACGGCTTGCAACACAGGCTGCAACTACAGGAGTTAAGCAACATTTAAATAAACTTATACTGCTTGAGACTCGGGTACATAGGGAGATTGTAGGTCACCATGGCAACCTGGCGCCTTGCATTTATAGATCCCTTTTATATATGCATTCTATGTGCAGATGGTCAATAAAAAAAGAGTAAACAAATCCACAAATAACTTTTTTTACACCAACATTTTATTGGATTCCAAAATAAATGTTCCCCTACTATATTAGATCATTTATCCTATAAAAAACGTCAGTGTCTATATTCTAGTAGACACAACATGCCTCCCAATTGTGCCTTTTTTGGAGGGAGAGTCCCAAATTTCAAGGGAATTCTACTTAGCTTCATAAATGTCCCTTTTTTGAAGGAAAGTCCCATAATTAAGTTCAAATCCCTGTTTTCCAGTCCTGACCATGTCCTACTTTCTCCAGTTTCTCTTCTTGGATTCCCTCAATTCCTTGGAGAAACCCAGAAGTCTGAAGGATCAGTGCAACAGAGTATACTTGTATGGAGTATTGTGCACATATATTACAAAATGTTGATTGATACCACAAAGCTCTGGTTATTACCTGATAAGTAAATCAAGTAACAATATATGCCTTAAAGTCAATAAAATAATTAGTCGAGCTTGTGATGTCAATACTCAACCCAAGACCATACATCAGTAAAAAAGTACCCTGGAGAAAATAGGTAAGAGTTGTACTTTACACTTTTTGTGAGTTTTCAGTCTTGTAAGATGCTTTGGAGAAAGCACTTTGGACACGGGATTCTAAGCTCAAAGACATGACCCATGCATGATCCATTTAGGCTAGGTAATAAATAAAAGACACGACGACTGAAGTTGGGAGAAACAACGGGCCACAGCTTTATTATAACAATTGTAAACAACAACCTATAACTTAATTACATGAACTAATTTAGTCCTTTCTTCCCGGGGGAGGAGCCCGGCCACGGACAGTGACCTCACGATTTGAGCTCTGCCCTAAGCCCCAATGCTTATCTTAAGCACGCCTTGTGAGGTAGGGCCACCGCCCACTTAGGCCAGTGGGCCGGGCAACTCACCTCCCGCCAAGTCTTAACTTATCAATGAACAACATTCTTAGCCACTTCTCCAAAATTCTTTAGAACGAAAATGTTTTTTGTTTTTTTTAAAAGAATAACTACATTTTACATTTTACATTTTTACCAACAAAATTACAGGGTGGGTGGGTGGGATTTCAGTCGGGAGAGCGCGCTGCACTGAAAACGGAGCGAACCGCGGCTTCCGACACGCCGATGACGCAGCTGATTGGATGACAGGCCTCACAGGCTCCGCTGGGTCACGCGACGCTACGTGCTGACCCAGGAAGCCTGTGCAGCCTCCGCGTCCTACAGGGCCCTCCATTCCCTATCTTATGCAATGTGTTAATATTGCTATTGTTTTTGCCTGATTGTAACCCATGTATAGCGTTACGGAATTAGTTGGCGTGTTACAAATAAATTATAATAATAATAACCTTGCTGGGAACCATACAAACTAAGATAACAGTCTGCTAATCTTCATGAATGTACACAACAGCCAGTAGAACAAAGTCCAACAAAAACAGAACCTGCCGGGCTAAGCAAGACACAGCTTTTCCGAAAACGGTTCATGTTTTGGCTCCTGGTAACTCGCAAAGAACCAAATTACACTAATTCAGGTTCATCAGACTTTATTGTTGGATGACCAGAGACGTCTTGGTGCCCTGGTCAAGCTACAACTTATTATCTTTCTCCGTGTTCAATAAAGGAAAACACCTAAGGTCAAGGATCAACTTTAAAGGAAACACTCAATATTCCATTGTATTGTATTAATATGTTATTAAAACAAATAGATAACCCTACTTATTTGTTATTTTGCACTATGGGAGCAGCCATTTTGTTATTCACAGTCCTCTTTTGATAGTCAAAGCCTCCATCTTTCTATTGTTGTGGTTCCATATTATGTAACACACGTTTTGTCCCAAATTTGCACGCCCTTTTGATGTCACATGTTGCGGTATTGTCACCCATGACATCACATGACCAAGTGAAATATATAAAAGGGTCCTGTGTTGCATATTACTCTGAAATGGCAGTATTAGCAAGATGGAGGCTTTGTTACAAAGACAGACATGTGAACAGCAAAATGGCTGCTCCCATAGTGGAAAATAAACGAAAGCCTAAATATTAAGAAAATAGCATTTTCCCTTTATTTTACTATTATATACTTATAAGAAAATATGTTATAAAGTAAACATGATTAAACTGACAATTTTTTTCAGGCTTCAGTCGCCATTTAAAGGGCCACTGTAGTTTTGGAAAAATATAAAGCAATAAAGAGGGGGTCCTTTAAGAATGTTATTATTACAATACACAACTTTCATGTTCAATTATCTAAAGCGTCCACTCAAACATTTTAATAGGACCTGCCATAGTTATATGTAATTATATATGTGCTTTTCATTAAAGGGGAGGCCTGGTCGCCTATGCTTGGTGTGAAGGGCCCCGTAGACCACCCCAGGGGGGTTGGGAGGAGGGGCCACTTGACTGGGCAGGACCGGGTATGGGTAGGAGGTGGCTAGCTGGGGGAGGGGAGTCAATTGTAGGAGTTTGCAGCCATTACCACCATTATGCCCCCAGCTAGCCATGTGTAAAGATACCCATCCCTAAAGTGTTGTTGTCTAAAGTATTTATATGTTGCTAAATAAATAAAAATAAATAAATAAAATAAATAAATAAAAATAATAATAAAAAAAATTAAATAAATAAGGATGAGTAATGGAAAATGGAGGTATTATCTTGTATATTGTCTTAAAGCACTTGTTGGTTATTATTAAATGTATATGATATGATGTCAAATTATGTTTATGTGTTTGTCGCAGCGGCGGGAGGTGGTGAGGGGAGTCGCCAGGACAGTGGTAAAAAGGATGAGATCCTACCCTACGGTGGTACGGATGTTCCAACACGGTAGGCCCTGGACGAGGGTTCAGGGCGTAGGGCGTACTGTCTCTGGCCAGGCTCCTCCCCTCACGTGGTTATGTTAATTATTGTAATGGTTATTACATAAGTATGTGTTTACCAATAAACGCTGTGGCGAGTTACCCTCCCAAGAAGTTGTCTGTGTCTAATCATTATATTTTAATAGTTGATTGTGTATAAACCCTTACGTGCACATACCAACTGGGTCTTGCTAAGTCATGATAGCGCTATTGCTCTCATTCTGTATTCCCATCAGATAACCCCAGTACAGCCACCCGTACCTACTGCTGATGTCAAGGATAATGAAAATGAACCAACTTAGCACCTCATTCCTGGAATGTGCACCAAGCCCAGGAATGTTTAGCAAAGCCCATGGATTAATACTGTGGTGTTGCACTTTAATCTCCCAAATCAGAACAAATCACTTCAAATTAAGCTTCTTACTGACTAATCCACAAGAAGCTGCTATATTGCAACAACAGCTGTAATCTCTGGTCATTGATGATACTGACATCTACTGCTGGATCCCACCCAATAGGACATGCAGGACATTAGATTAATAGACCACTGAAGCATCATATTAATAGCATGCTCATGTAAATAACTTTTCTTGACAATGTGTGTAGGTGTTTGTAATTAACATTGCTTTAATTATGTTAAGAAACTTGGATCGACGTAAGATCTCTGTTCAGTTTTGTTGAAAGACTGCTGCTTCAGATTGTAATGATGTGCTCTAGCTATTCTCAAATCAAAATAACTTCCTACCTGTGCATGCCACAACTATAGGAGTATTTCAACACATTTTTCAGCGTAACAAGATGGCGCTCCAACACAGCTGCCTATTCTCCATTATGACAAATCCAGCCATGTCTGCATAATAGGAATTTATCATATGCAGCTGCCAATGCTCTTATTAGATCTAATGGATAGCTCAGTGGTTTATAAGGACATACCCTGTTGAGACATCTAAGTAAAGAGGAGTGTCCAACTTCGGTCCTGCTGGGCCAAACACAGGCCTGGATTTGAGGATAGCCCTGCTGCACCCAGGTGAGACTATCATTTATTTAGTCATCCTAATTGACGCATAAAGGAAATCCACAAATCCAGGCCTGTGTGCGGCCCAGCAGGACCGAACTTGGACACCCCTGAAGTAAAGAAAATAAACCCTGCTTTACTGTGTAATTAACTACATTTTAAAATATGAAACGTGCATACAATCAAATGTTTGAAAATAGCTTTCAGCCCTGAAAAGCGCTGCTTAGTCAGTGTGGCCCTGTGTTTATTTTTAGCACTATGCCGAAGAAAGATCTCAAGAAATCTGCATGTTCTCTTATGGTGACTCACATAACACTATACAAAGCAATTGATTGTACAAGTGCTTGGACTGGGCCTGGCCAGCACCAGTACCCTGCGTGTATCGGACTATGAAATAAAATGATGGTCGGATCTGACCTGTACACTTAATCCATGGCTATGTTAAGAAGGCTGCCCGAGAGCAGGGGGACATGAAGGCGCCTGGGTATTACTATATATATATAATATCCAGGTGTATCTATTTACATTTATGTACTTTATTTTATTATGTAGTGCTTATTTTAAACCCACATCTTGGTATCTGAGCCCTTTTGTTGGCCCTTGTCTCTACTACTTGTATACACAGGATGTGCTGTGGAGCTGTGCATAGTGCAGCAGATCTATGTGTTTGTGCTCTGATTGGATGGGGAGGGGCCAGCTTCCAAGATGTCAGCTTCCATAAAATAAAATAAAAGTTGCTGCAAGGAGAACTCAAGGAAACATATATCTGATATTTTTGCATGTACCTAGTTTCCTAGGTTTCAAATGGTTGGTAAGAAACAGGCAGTGATTATCAGAAAAATATGTGTTATATAGATAAATTCAGTGTCCTTACAAAGGTTTAGGAAGGAAAGTAAAATCCGGCTTTGCACACCCAAAGGGAACTTTCATAGCCATGAGCCCCATTCAATCGAGGTTTCGGGCAATCTGGTAGCACATACGTGAGGTTGCAAGTTAACTTGCTATTCAATAGGCGTCTTTTTGCGGGCTCCAAACGGTTTACGAGTTACGTCCTAGAAAAAATTGAAATGGTTAAACCCGTAATTTACAGCCTCCAAAGCCTTTGATCTTTCACTTACGCATGAGTTACAATCTCTAAAATTGCTCAATTTCCCCAAGCCCGCAAATGTTTTCATACCCGTAAATGGCAAATGAAGAAGAAAATCCTACGAGAGCTAGAGAGGACCCGCAAAGGGGTTAAACACCTATTCGTAGTACTGTAAATGCAAATAAAAAAATCAATACTGCACTGTAAATAACGGGAAAGCGATGATAGACATTAGAATTAATTGCACAACAAGCCCGCAAATAGGCAGTATATAACATTTATTTTTATGTTTCATTTCGGGGTTAAATTGATCTTGGGTATCAATGAGTTAATACATATTAGGCCACCCATATGGACTAGAACAGTATTGGCATTCATTTTCCTTATTCTTTATTTTCGCATCTCAGTACACCGAACCTAATTGCTTGACATGTAACCTCCATGTTTTACTGCCGTAATAATGGCAGCCTCATTTTCTATTGGCTGATTCTACATGGGAGGTTACGGGCTTGCTTAATTGATCATGTTCCCGCCCTGAACTGCTAAGAACCAGTGAACGGTTTGCCGTCTTGGCTTTGGGCCAGTAACATGCGGGCTTAAGCAATTGAATAGCATTGTAATTGGAGGCGAACGGGAGCCTGCAACACACCCGCAGACATACGACGAGCTGCGATCGAGTACAGGCTTGGGATTGAATGTGGCTCCAAGTATACAGAAGAAATGCAGCTAGGTATGAAGTCTGACCTTTCAAAAGGAAGTACTTACTGCAGGATGGAATCACATAGTTGGGTGGGGTCTGAGCTCACAGCTGAATCAGGGCACAAGGATTTATAGAAAAAGAGACTACATATCCCAGGCTGCTTTGCAACACAGGAACCGCAGAGTATGATACAACTGTATCTGCTTTCTCCTGATTGGCCAAAACAAATAATTCATTTTATACTAATCTTAGCAGGGATTTTCAGGGGTGTGAAAAGCCTCAGATTACAAACTGAAAACATTTAGCAAACATCAGGGTGAGTTTGTCAATTTTTATTTTGGCATTTTTTATGCAAAATAAATGTTTGCATATCAGATGCATTCATAATCCAGGCCTTTAACTAAAATCTGCAGATTGGTGTTACAGCAAATAAATAGAAAGAGGCAAATCCAAACAAGGAAGCGATGAAAATGAATGATGGCTACAAATATATGTGAATCAATATCCTGTCCTTACAAAATACATTGCACTCCGTTCTACTGATTTGGGAAGACAGGGTCAATTAATTAATACTGTGTGTCAGGGATATAATTTACTCTCAAAGCCCCAGTTCCTGACAAATCTCCATCTCTGGTGCAGGCGGCTTAGCAACTGCCGATCTGCCTAGAGGAGATTTTTCCCAGAGTACAAAGAAAAAGCTTTGAAACGGCAGACACTTAATGGAAGCAGCTCAGAATTAGATTTAGACATAAAGGGCAGCTCTGTTTAAATTGAACGTCTAATGGCTAATAAAACCTTTTTCCTTATACAAAAAAAAACACAAATATCTCTATAACAAAAATTAAATCAAATCATAGTGATAAAGTAAGGTAAACTAAATAGCCACTAATATTTGTTTGTTTTTTACATTGAATCCAAATTAATCTGTTTTATATTATTTTATATACAAAATGGTAGCCCCTATACCAGTGATCGGCAATCTATTTCAAGGGCCTCATATGCTATACATTAACCCTTAAAATGGCCTTGTGGTGTTTAAACCATTTAATTTTATCAAAAACAAAATGGTAGTAGAAAAGTAATTAATTGGTATAGGTAATCAGGAAAAATATTTAATTCCTTGTTTTAGAGAGATATAATGGACTGCATAGTGTTAAAGAGGGGTATGCGCTCCCACTCCATAGAACAGGCTGGGGGCCACAAGGGATGTGCCCAAAGGCCATATGTAGCTAACAGGTGACCTATTGCACACCACTGCCCCATACTGAGCAATATAAGTGGCAACATATGGCAAGTAACCCCAAATCATTAAATCCAGGAAAATGTTTATAAAAAATGTTTTTATTGTTGTATCGTCGTTCAGTTGTGTCCGACTCTCTGTGACCTATGAGGCACATCTGTCAGCCACTGCCCCTCTGAGCTCAAGCTCATGTTCATTGCCTCAATGACCTCATCTATGCATCTACTCTTCTGCTATCCCCTTCTTTGTGTACCTTCAATCTTTCCCAGAATCAGGGTCTTCTCTAGGGAATCCTGTCTTTTCATGATATGGCCAAAATATTTCAGCTGTAGCCTCATGATCAAACCTTCCAGTGAACAGTTTGTCTTGATTTCCTGTAGTATTGATATATTGGATCTTCTGGCAGTAGAAGGGACTCTAAGACGTTTTCCCCAATACAGTGCTCAGATTTCTTTATGGTCCAGCTCTCAAATCCGTATGTTACTACTGGAATATCATAGATCTAACTATGCCGACCTTTGTTGATAATGTAATAATTTACTTTTTACTAGCTTGTCCAAGCTTGCCATAGTTTTCCTCCCAGAAGAAAACATATTTTAATTCAAAGTTACAGTCACCAACTGAAGAGATCTTGGAGCCCTGGAAAATAAAGTCTGTCACTGCCTCCACTTCTTCCCCATCTATTTGCAATGATCTTCATAAGAGAATAATTTAGATGTAAAAATAACAGGCTTCAGGGGGCCTTAAGTAAACACAGAAAGAACATGGACTTTTACCATCTTTACTATGAAGTTTAGCAGATCTGACTCACAGAGACAAGATCTATATCTCAAGAAGAACTGTGTATAGAATGAAGTGGCCAGACAAATGTACAGTATTTAATACAAGATGTGTGGTGTCACTATACAAGAGGTTTGGTGTCACTATCACCCATAGTTTGAGAATACAGGAGAATTAAAAAAGCATGCCATAAGTTCTATAATTGGACAAGTTATCCCGCAACGCATCTCCATTCCCTCTCAATCTGAACAGCCAATTGTTGTTGTTCAGTCATGTCCAACTCTCTGTGACCCAATGACTGTGAAGTACATAATAGACCAACAATGTTAGCAGCTGGGAATTAAAACAGTTTTAAATAAAAACTGAATTTTTGAAGACTCTGTTTTGGAGTATAGGAAGCCATTTTGTGTTTGTTACATCACTTCCTCTGAGCTGGATCATGAGGGCGTGTTTTGTAAATATCAGTGGAAGGAGGAGTGTGGTAGGAGGGAACAGGAAAGGGTCAATATTTATTAGATAATAGGAGCAGATTGAAATTGAAACCACACCCCTTCGCCCTCACAAGAACAGACGTTCGCAACAACAGATGCAACCACACACTCTACCACCACAACACCATGGATGCTTCCAGGGTCCAGCAAAAACATCACAATATATTTTTTCTAGTTACAAAATTAACTGTGTTTTCCTGCCTAATTATGTTCTTATTCAGACTCAGATAAATTTTTTTCATGGCGGTTCTTTAAGATATGTTATAAAACACTGTGGCTTCATTCTAAAACCATAAAAGTATAGCATGCTCACTTTTAAAAGCGTCAAAATATTTTTTGAAAAGGTTTTGTGTTGTTTTCATCTAATTCAGCAAAAATCAGACAGGTAAACAAAAATGTATTGATTGCAGTTGTTACCCACTGAAATATATAATGAATATAAGTACAAGCTCTGCTTGGCCTGGGATATTGCACGCTGTGTTTATAGATATTTTATGCCGTATGGTCGCAGATTTATACTGAGTGCACTAGAATGGAGGAGCGTGATCAGCTAAGTGCACTCTGGGGAGGGAGCCAAGAGGGATCTGCAGGAGGTGCCATAACAGGAATGGATGAGTTAGCAGCCTCTGCATTAATACGTATGGATTCTGTACTCCCCCAGGCCCCTTCCCACAACACTTTACCCATGGGCATAATTAGGTTTAATGCTGCTCTGGGCATTCAGATTCGGGCACCCCCAATGCCCATGCGCAACTCAGAGCTTCTCCTTGCCCATGTCTATATATTAAATCACAAGCTTACGTGTTTAAGTATAAATATTAGATGTCAGAAAGTGTCAGGTACTTACAGACAGAGATATCACTGCTTATAGACATTGCTGAGCATGTACAAACGTATATCAATGTACTGCAGCCTGCTGCCCCCTGCAAATGGGCTGCCCTAGGCCTTGTGGGCCTAAGTAGAACACCCCTTGTCTTCACCCCAAGACTTACCTGCTTTCCATCAGCTTGTTTCAATACTTTAGTTCATTTCCATATAATTTTCCCCCAACTTCAGCTCCTTTTTCATATCGTTCATAGCTACCCCAAATTCTATATATTTCTACCCCAGCAAACCCAAATTCTCTAACAGCTTTCTCCTCATTCCACAACATTTTTCCAAATTCCTCATATTACTATCCTTCGCCCCAGCTTTCTCCTCCATATCCTCTCTCCACATTATTCTACGCCAGTTTTTTCCTCATTCATAGTGTGCTCTATCAAAGCACTCATGCCTCTTCTATACAGTGCCTTGCAAAAATATTCACCCCCCTTGGCATTTTTCGTGTTTTGTTGCCTCACAACCTAGAATTAACATGGATTGTTTGACGATTTGCATCATTTAATTTATTGAACATGCCCACAACTTTGAAGATGTTGAAGTTTTTTTTATTGTGAAGCAAATAACAAATAGGACAAAATAACAGAAAAAGTCAATGTGCATAACTATTCACCCCCCTAAAGACAATACTTTGTAGAGCCAACTTTTGCGGCAATCACAGCTCCAAGTCGCTTTGGATAAGTCTCTTTGAGCTTGCCACATCTTACCACTGGGATTTTTGCCCATTCCTCCTTGCAAAACTGCTCCAGCTCCTTCAAGTTGGATGGTTTGTGCTTGTGAACAGCAATCTTTAAGTCTGACCACAGATTTTCTATTGGATTGAGGTCTGGGCTGTGACTCGGCCATTCCAACACATTTACATGTTTCCCCTTAAACCATTCAAGTGTTGCTTTAGCAGTGTGTTTGGGGTCATTGTCCTGCTGGAAGGTGAACCTCCGTCCTAGCCCACATCACGCACAGAGTGGTACAGGTTTTGCTCAAGAATATCCCTGTATTTAGCACCATCCATCTTTCCCTCAACTCTGACCAGTTTCCCAGTCCCGGCTGCTGAAAAACATCCCCACAGCATGATGCTGCCACCACCATGTTTCACTGTGGGGATGGTGTTCTTTGGGTGATGTGATGTGTTGGGTTTGCGCCAGACATATCATTTTCTTTGATGGCCGAAAAGTTCAATTTTAGTTTCATCAGACCAGAGCACCTTCCTCCATACATTTTGGGAGTCTCCCACATGCCTTTTGGCAAACTCAAAACGTGCCACTTAGTTTTTGCTGAAAGTAATGTCTTTCTTCTGGCCACTCTGCCATAAAGACCAACTCGATGGAGCGTACGGCTTATTGTCGTCCTATGTACAGATACTCCAGTCTCTGCTGTGGACTCTGCAGTTCCTCCAGGGTTACCTTAGGTCTCTGTGCTGCCTCTCTGATTAATGTCCTCCTTGCCCGGTCCGTGAGTTTTGGTGGGCGGCCTTCTCCTGGCAGGTTTGCTGTTGTGCCATGTTCTTTCCATTTGGTTATGATAGATTTGATGGTGCTCCTGGGGATCATCAAAGATTTGGATATTTTTTATAACCTAACCCTGACTTCTCAACAACATTGTCCCTTACTTATTTGGAGAATTGCTTGGTCTTCATGGCAGTGTTTGGTTAGTGGTGCCTCTTGCTTAGGTGTTGCAGCCTCTGGGGCCTTTCAAAAAAGGTGTGTATATGTAATGACAGATCATGTGACACTTAGATTGCACACAGGTGGACATCATTTCACTAATTATGTGACTTCTGAAGGTAATTGGTTGCACCAGAGCTTTTATGGGCTTCATAACAAAGGGGGTGAATACATACGCACAGGCCAATTTTCTGTTTTCTATTTCTAAAAAAATATATTAATACATTTTTCTCATTTCACTTCACCAACTTAGACTATTGTGTTCTGATCCATCACATAAAATTCAGATTAACAAAACAGAACTTAAGGCTGTAATGTAACAAAATAGGTAACAAGTCAAGGGGGTGAATACTTTTGCATAAATATATATATGTGTGTGTGTGTTACTCCTCATATATATACCTTCTTTCATATATATTTACCCATACCTCTAACCTATACATTTCTCCCCTCATATATATCAATATAAAAACATCTATTTATTTTAATTAAAAGGTTGTGAGAAAACATTGAACATAGCTGTTTTATCTTCGTCTTTAGGCTGGAGCTCCTCCCACCTTTTACAAACTACTTAGCATTGTAGTAGAGTGTACTACCACTTCCCTGCGGTGGTCCTTTTATACAGTAACATGTTTTCAATCTCAGTAGGTCTCTAGTAGGTCGGGGGCCCCAAATTAGTTTGCACTACGTCCTTCTATCACTAACCTTGCCGGATTCAGAATAGATCTGTATTCATTTCTCTTGAAAACATCCTTTTCAAGGGTGCCATAGGGTAAACCTCCCCCTCAAGCTACAGACAGACTACCAGTCTAAGATGGACTCCCCATGGCATATCTAAATATAAGATTTTCTTTAAAAATGCATTTATATTCATATCTGGCATACTTGCTAATGTTGCTATTTTTGTGCATTCTTCACAAGAATGTGATGTTTTTACCAAACTTCAGTGATCCTAGGGGGTAAAAGTTTTAGATAGATAAACAAAAAATCAACCATCAATATATTACCAATTATATGCAAATCTGGCACTCATTTGTTATAATATCTACAATACTTTTCTGCTCTTCATGCAGGAAGGAGCCTTGGACTTAAAGGGACACTAGTGGCTGTTGTGTTTAAAAGTATAAGTTACAACTTGCATAACGAAAGCCGTAAATTACAGACATTTATTAATTATTTTTTTAATTTATGTCAGCTCATAACTATGCCATGTTCCATCAAAGTGTTCCACTGAGAGAGATATGGAGGAAGCAAGCTGTCATTCTCCATATTGCATCTTCCAATGCAACAGGCAGAGCTAGTATCTTTGTATTGAGCCACATGGTCATTATGCTAGAAACTACATCATTTGTACCAACGGGAAGCTCCACCCCATAAGCAGGGAGATATTTACATCCTGGACTGTTAGTGGTCCTCGTAGGACCAAGTTGCCCTCCAGCTTACATTTTAAAGTGGCATGAAGGGATTTACCATTACACTGCCGCTTTAACAATACAGATGACCTTAATGGAACATATAAAAAGTACAACGTTAAAGGGACATAGAAATATATTTTTTTATTTGGTATTGCCACAGTTTGTTGTGTTTTTTTAAATAAAGAACTCAGAGCCCAAATATTTTGGAGTTTAACTGCTCTTGAGGGCTTGTCTCTGCCAGCCAATGAGATCCACAGAAACACTCTCTGCATTTCCTGTTGGTTTCAATTAAGTTTAACCAGGTTTACTTAAAAAAAAATCCATGCAAAAAAAACAAACAACTTTGGTAATGTTTAAAATGTGATCTTTCAAATACTTGAGTTGTTGTGTCCATGTCCCTTTAAATGTTGTTTTTATATTTCTAATTATATCTTGTCATTATCCATTCATGTTCTTCAAAAGATCATATATTAAATATGAATCTGCAGCGTCCCTGTAAGGAACATAAAATATGTAATTCCCCTCTCAACGCAGTAAGAAGGTACAGCATGATATGGTGATAACTGATATATTAGGACTATATCGCTTTAATTATTATTATTATCATGATTATTAGCATTATTAGTAGCATTCTTAGTAATAATGATAATTATTATTTATCATTATTATTAGTAGTAGTCTCTACTACCATATACCGTAATTAGTTATTTTTAAAAATAACTTAAACATTCAACAAAGGTTAAAAATAAATGTATTAAATGTATTATTATGTCCTGTCTTTCTGTGTCAGTGTCACTGAGGGGAATTCCTTGTGAGCTGTAAATATCTGTCTTATCTATTATACAGCACCTTGGAGAATGTGCTCACAGATCTGTTTTTCTTACACTTATGATTACAGACGGACAGACTGTGGCTCACACGTATGTACCAGCTCCATGTGACACATGCAACCTGAGATAAAGGGGGAAGGGATACAGGGGAGGGAGGAGGGGGGGGGAAGAGACACAGGGGGAAAGAGACACAGGGGGAAACGGACACAGGGGATGGAGGGGGGAAAGAGACACAGGGGAAAGGGACACAGCGGAGGGAGGAGGGGGAAAGAGACAAAGGGGGAAACGGACACAGGGGAGGGGGAAAGAGACACAGGGGAAAGGGAGAAAGAGACAGAAGGGAAAAAGGGGAAAGAGACACAGGGGAGGAAGGAGGGGGAAAGAGACAAAAGGGGAAATGGACAAAGGGGAGGGAGGAGGGGGGGGAAGAGACAAAGGGGAAAGGGACACAGGGGAGGGAGGAGGGGGAAAGAGACAAAGGGGGAAACGGACACAGGGGAGGGGGAAAGAGACACAGGGGAAAGGGAGAAAGAGACAGAAGGGAAAAAGGGGAAAGAGACACAGGGGAGGAAGGAGGGGGAAAGAGACAAAAGGGGAAATGGACAAAGGGGAGGGAGGAGGGGGAAAGAGACAAAGGGGGAAAGGGATACAGGAGAGGGAGGAGGGGGGAAAGACAAAGGGGGAAGGGACACAGGGGAGGGAGGAGGGGGAAAGAGACAAAGGGGGAAAGGGACACAGGGGAGGGGGAAAGAGACACAGGGGAAAGGGAGAAAGAGACAGAAGGGAAAAAGGGGAAAGAGACACAGGGGAGGAAGGAGGGGGAAAGAGACAAAAGGGGAAATGGACAAAGGGGAGGGAGGAGGGGGAAAGAGACAAAGGGGGAAAGGGATACAGGAGAGGGAGGAGGGGGGAAAGACAAAGGGGGAAGGGACACAGGGGAGGGAGGAGGGGGAAAGAGACAAAGGGGGAAAGGGACACAGGAGAGGGAGGAGGGGGAAAGAGACACAGGGAGAAAGGGACACAGGGGAGGGAGGAGGGGGAAAGAGACAAAGGGGGAAATTAATACAGGAGAGGGAGGAGGGGGAAAGAGACACAGGGAGAAAGGGACACAGCGGAGGGAGGAGGGGGAAAGAGATAAAGGGGGAAAGGGACACAGGGGAGGGAGGAGGGGGAAAGAGACACAGGGGAAAGGGACACAGCGGAGGGAGGAGGGGGAAAGAGACACGGGGAAACGGACACAGGGGAGGGAGTGGGGAAAGAGACACAGGGGAAAGGGAGAAAGAGACAGAAGGGAAAATGGGGAAAGAGACACAGGGGAAGAAGGAGGGGGAAAGAGACAAGGGGGGAAAGGGACACAGGGGAGGGAGGAGGGGGAAAGAGACACAGGGGAAAGGGGGAAAGAGACAGAAGGGAAAAGGGGGAAAGAGACACAGCGAAGGGAGGAGGGGGAAAGAGACACAGGGAGAAAGGGACACAGGGGAGGGAGGAGGGGGAAAGAGACACAGGGGAAAGGGGGAAAGAGACAGAAGGGAAAAGGGGGAAAGAGACACAGGGGAGGGAGGAGGGGGAAAGAGACAAAGGGGAAAGGGACACAGGGGAGGGTGGAGGGAGAAAGAGACAAAGGGGGAAAGAGACACAGGGGGAAACGGACACAGGTGATGGAGGGGGGAAAGAGACGCAGGGGAAAGGGAGAAAGAGACAGAAGGGAAAATGGGGAAAGAGACACAGGGGAAGAAGGAGGGGGGAAAGAGACAAAGGGGGAAAGGGACACAGGGGAGGGAGGAGGGGGAAAGAGACACAGGGGAAAGGGTGAAAGAGACAGAAGGGAAAAGGGGGAAAGAGATACGGCGAAGGGAGGAGGGGGAAAGAGACACAGGGAGAAAGGGACACAGGGGAGGGAGGAGGGGGTAAGAGACACAGGGGAAAGGGGGAAAGAGACAGAACGCAAAAGGGGGAAAGAGACACAGGGGAGGGAGGAGGGGGAAAGAGACAAAGGGGAAAGGGACACAGGGGAGGGAGGAGGGGGAAAGAGACAAAGGGGGAAAGAGACACAGGGGGAAACGGACACAGGGGATGGAGGGGTAAAAGAGACACAGGGGAAAGGGAGAAAAAGACAGAAGGGAAAATGGGGAAAGAGACACAGGGGAAGAAGGAGGGGGGAAAGGGGGAAAGGGGCACAGGGGAGGGAGGAGGGGGAAAGAGACACAGGGGAAAGGGGGAAAGAGACAGAAGGGAAAAGGGGTAAAGAGACACGGCTAAGGGAGGAGGGGGAAAGAGACACAGGGAGAAAGGGACACAGGGGAGGGAGGAGGGGGAAAGAGACACAGGGGAAAGGGGGAAAGAGACAGAAGGGAAAAGGGGGAAAGAGACACAGGGGAGGGAGGAGGGGGAAAGAGACACAGGGGAAAGTGAGAAAGAGACAGAAGGGAAAATGGGGAAAGAGACACAGGGGAGGAAGGAGGGGGAAAGAGACAAAGGGGAAAAAGGACACAGGGAAGGGAGGAGGGGGAAAGAGACACAGGGGAAAGGGGGAAAGAGACAGAAGGGAAAAGGTGGAAAGAGACACATGGGGAGGAAGGAGGGGGGAAAGAGACACAGGGTGAAATGGACATAGGGGAGGGAGGAGGGGGGAAAGAGACACAGGGTGAAATGGACACAGGGGGGAGGAGGGGCAGAAGAAAGGGGGAAAAAGACAGAAGGGGAAAGAGACACAGGGGAGGGAGGAGGGGTGAAAAAGACACAGGGGAAAGGGGTAATTAGACAGAGGGGGAAAGAGACCCAGGGGAGGGAGGAGGAGGGAAGAGAACAGGGGAGAGGGGAGGGGGAAGAGACACAGGGGAGGGAGGAGGGGGAAGAAATACAGGGGAGAGTGGAGGGAAGAAGAGACGCAGGGGAGGGAGGAGGGGAAAGATACACAGGGGAGGGAGAGGGGGAAGGAGAAAAAGGGAAGGGAGAGGGGGAAGAGACACAGGAGAGGGAGTTTTGGGGTAAGAGACAAAGAGGAGGGAGAGGGGGTAAGAGACACAGGGGAAGGAGGAGGGGGAAAGAGACACAGGGGAAGGAGGAGGGGGAAAAGAGACACAGGGGAAGGAGGAGGGGGAAAAGAGACACAGTGGAAGGAGGAGGGGGAAGAGACACAGGGCAGGGAGAGGGGGGGAGAGAAACAGCGGAAGGAGGAGGGGGGAAAGAGACACAGGGGAGGGAGAGGGCTGGAAAGAGACACATGTAAAATTATACCGTCATTTAGTATATATATCACATATATAGTTGTGAGCGTACGAGTTGTTGCTAACGCTGCGGGCTCGCTACGCGAGTCGCGGCCCTCACGAAGCGAGGGCCGCGACTCGCGTAGCGAGCTGCGGCCCTCGCGTAGCGAGGGCCGCGGCTCGCGCAGCGAGCCGAGGCCCTCGCGAAGCGAGGGCACTGCCCGAGGGTCTCAGTTGCTGGCATGGAGCGCCGAAGGCGCTCCATGCCAGCAACTGAGGACCCTCGCGAAGCGAGGGCCTCAGTTGCTGGCATGGAGCGCCGTAGGCGCTCCATGCCAGCACCTGAGGACCTCGCAAAGCGAGGGCCGCAGTTGCTGGCATGGAGCGCCGAAGGCGCTCCTTGCCAGCAACTGCGACCCTCGCAAACTTCACGTCGCAACCCAAACACTACGACACACACATTACGACACTCGCAAACAACATACGACACACGTTACCACACATTACGGACTCGCAACACTCGGACGCAACTCGCGAACATTACAAAATGTAAAACACAATACATACACACACCACATACATAAAAAACTTACCTACACCAAGAGGGAGCACCCAGCACCTCAAAAATACAACATACATCTCGATTTTACTTCAAATAAAACAGTTTAGAGACTAAAAAAAAAAACAAGCGAGAGAAAAAATGGCCGCCGAACAAAACGAAAACGAGGCTACAGCACTCTAAACTCGCAAAACACCACAAGAAACTCGCAAAACACCACAAAACACCTACGGATATTCCGATACAAACGTATAACACACATTACTCGCCATTTCACGCCAATGCGGAAGTACACGACAACGGTTTGGGCTCGCGCACGCACAGTGTTACACTGCACACATTCAGCACGCTTACACAGCAGATCCACACCACTAATGCTGCAGCAACATCAAAACACATTCACAGCTCTTCCACACAATGCTTTAAAATAGGTAAAGTATATTCATTTATTAATGTATTATATATTTCAGTATTACACACTAAACAGCATTAGCTACCTTACAATTTCATTGCCGTCATTTTTTGACGGGCAATATTCTAGTATATATATATTCTTAATATGTGCACAAGGCGCCAAATTCTATATATACTCCAAAACAGAGGTAGGGACATTTGAAAATTAAACGATGACCATAGCATCATACAATATGATTCATTTGTGTATTTAGTAACAGATTGGCAATACATAAATTAGCAAGAAAATATATTTACAACTGACATTTGAACGTTACTGATAGCTGCTTTTTTCCACCCCTACTAGGTGCCCAGGGGGATGAGAGAGTATCATAATTATTTTCTAGTATCTAGGTTTTCCTGCCCACAGACATTTTCATCTGAACTGAGAATGATAAAGTCACCTATCATGTCAGACTTCTGGTCAGATTCTCTCCCATCCTAGGGAGAATTTGGTATCTTTTTTCTGACCTACCACTATTTGCACCCCTGCTCTTCATTTTCCCCTTGATATACCCCAGCTCATAGGTTTATGGGTTTATTTATTATGACAGAGTTATCCAAGGGGTTTGTGTGAGCCACACACTTTGCAAAGCTTTCTACCCCCAATAGGTCTGCAGGGGTTAACTGCCCTGTAATTAGCTGCACCTGGTCACCCTGATTTAAGACTGCTCTTGGAGTATGGGGGGCTACTTATGCACTGATTGCAGTTTGAGCTGGAGATAGACACACATAGTGAGACAGCAGCCTGCAGCTTATGACCACTTGGAGCATAGTGTAGACCTGGAAATCTGAAGACTATACAGAACAGAGATTTTACAACTATTGGACTGTTTGTTTTGCTCCACACAGGTTTAGCTGCATGAGAGCTGGTTAGTGAGGAAAGTGTATATTAGTTAAAGTATGTTTCAGTGGAAGCTAGGGATGTTATTTTCTTTGATTTGTTTGTTTGTTATTTTGTTTCACTGGCTAAAACAAGGAAATATATATAGCCTCTTGTGTTGTGGCAGAATATTCTCTGCATATAGACATTTCTGTACATATACCATAACATTGCATAAGCAACTTCAAAAATTTCAATTTGAAAATGTGTTGCCCTAGGCCTAGGCACACCCCTCAATATAGAGGGAAGCAAATCTGTGCCTACTAATTCTACATTTTTCTTAATATACTAGTTATTAAATAAACAAATTAATGTGGACATTGGTCAGTAAAAGCATAAATACTGTGGTCATATTAAGTCAACTCATTTTATTTTTCCTATGTAATTAGCAAAAACATTAAAAAACAAAGGCACCAGCATACTAAAGCAAAACCAAAAGTTTCTAAAATAGTTGCCCCACAAAAATGCAATTTTTTTGAATTATTAAACAAATCCCCATTACAGAGAGATTCCCACATGGCCAGTTCTATAGATAATATAAAGAAACATCGTGGGATGCAATGGGGTGGCCTGCTCATTGTGACAGGAGGCGGAGCTAGCAGATGGTTCTGCCTTCTCTATGGCTAAGTTTACTTTCTTCAGCTTTGTGGATGGGCTTCTCATTTTTTGGATGATTTTGTTGATTTTATTTCTTTCCCTGTAACAATCTTTTTTTTTTACCAACACAAAACTATTTCTAGAAGCCAAGTAAAAATACATAAAATATAATAGGACTAGTAACTTGCCCGGGATTATATTGATGTGTCTTTTCCCCCCTCTCCCTCCTCTGTGTCTCTTCCCCCTCTCCCTCCCCTGTGTCTCTTTCCCCCTCTCTCGCATGTGTCTCTTCCCCCTGTCCTTCCCCTGTGTGTCTCTCCCCCCTCTCATTCCCGTCTCTCTCCCACCCTCTCCCCCCCTCTCCCTCCCCTGTGTCTCTCCCTCACCCTCTTCTTCCCCTGTGTCTCTCCCTCCCCCTCTTCTTTCCCTGTGTCTCTCCCCCTCTCATTCCCCTTTCTTTCTCCTACCCTCTCTCCCCATGTCTCTCCCCAGATGTCTCTTCCCCAATGTCTCCCCCCCAATGTCTCTCCCCCATGTCTCTCCCACAATGTCTCTCCCCCATATCTCTCCCAGCCTCTCCCCTGTAGCTTCCCCTCTGTCCTCCTAACGCAGCGCATTGTGAATACGCGTCACATAGTGTAATAGTTGTCATAATGTGTAACGATCCTGCCGCGCATGCGCATTGGCGGCGGGATCGGTACACACTACGATAACTATTATAGTGATTCTACAGCATAACAATGTATCTAACAATAATTTTATGTACATGTACAATAAGAAATTGAATAAACAAAAATGAATAATGAATAATAATAAATGTCATAAATAAAAAAGAAATAGTAATAGTTTTATTTAAAAAAAAATACAAAATGGGAGAGTAAGTAAAAATGTAACAGATTATACAAGAAGGATTTACCTTTTTTCTACTGTAATTATAAAATATCAATAAAATAATCAATAATAGACTTGAATGGAATGCAGGTTGGTTTTCCAGTTATAAGATGTTTTCTGAATCTATATTTACTGAAACAACCAATAAGAAAATCAATATAAAATATATTAAATTGAGGAAAAATGTGAGAAGATAGCTGAATATAAGAATTATTGATGTGTTTATTGTCATTTTCTGTAGAATAATCAATAATAGATTTAAATAATATACAAATAAATGAAACAATGTATGTCCTTTCTTGCACAATGTCTGATAGTTATTGAAAAGGTTATGTGTTTGCAATTTCAAAGTGGTATTTACAGCAAATAATTCTAGTCTGAAGTACAACTCCCATACAAACAAATAATTTTTACAGTATGCTCTTTTGAAGAACTTGAATTACTTGATAATGTGGAAAATATTTATAGAAAACACAAATTGCAAGTTCCACTATGGGTGAATGCAGGTGCAAAGCACCAGGGCCCACTATAAGATAGGGACCGGACCTTGCTTTTTACATCAGCGCCAGCCAGCACCGGAGTCAGAACTGCTGTACACCCCTCCCACTGGTCTGTCACAGGCTCTGTCCTCTTAAGGTGGATTAGTACAGTGTCCATCATATATATCAAAAATGATATATTAGCAGAAAGAGTGTTATGCAGACCTGGGGGTGGGGGGGGGGGGGTAGGAGATCAGAATGGGGGAGCTGGGGGGGTAGGAGATCAGAATGCGGGAGCTGGGGGGTAGGAGATCAGAATGGGGGGCAGGTGGCCTATGTCCCTCATTCTGATCTCCTACACCCCACCCCCCACCCCTAGGTCCCCCATTCTGATCTCCTACCCCCCACCCCCAAGTCTATATAACACTCTATATGCTTGTATATCATTCTTGATATATATGGTGGTAACTGTACTAATCCACCTTAAGCGGACGTAGCCTGTGACAGACCACTGGGAGGGGTGTACAGCAGTGTTGGATGGCGCTGATGTAAAAAGCAAGGTCCTAGGGCCCTTCTTTTACAGCAGCTCTTTGTTTTATTAGGGGAGATAAACAGATAATTCATTTTATAGAAAGTTGATCTGACCACCCTGCATTATCAGACAACCTAAATTGATTTTTTGACTTTATATTGAACTCAATGTGCATGGAGCCCTCTAATCACCACCTCCACCACTGATATTGTGTGTTACATACCTCACAAACATAAGCAGTTTTCCCCAGACTACAGCAACCCAGAGAATTTATACATTGCACAAGACCTTATCCAGATTAGATCACTCTTTAGATACGGACAACGTGTGTGGCAAACATTATATTTATTGGTAAAAGGTGTTTGTTTAGTGGATGTGGCGACCAAACTGGGTGTAATGATCAATAAAACAGACATTGGGCATTGTAGAAACAAACTGATAAACTATGGCATAAAATATATATTGTGCCACTAGAAAAGGAAGATGGTGACTACAGTGTATAGATATTTTTTTTTAAACCAGCTCATATTTTGATATAGATATATAAATAAATATATAAATATATAAAGTTAGACAGATAGATAGATAAATAGATAGAACAATAGATGGATAGATAGATAGATAAATAGATAGATAGATAGATAGATAGATAGATAGATAGATAGATAGATAGATAGATAGAGCAATAGATGGATAGATAGATAGATAGATAGATAGATAGATAGATAGATAGATAGATAGATAGATAGATAAATAGATATTTTAAATTTGTAATATTTGACTGTAATTGCTGTACCAAAAGGCTTAATAATTAAACCATTACTGACAGAAGTTTATTTCTGGTGAATTCCACCTTCCAGACATTACTGCACAGATCGATATATTCTTGTATACACAGCATATACAGTGGATATAAAAAGTCTACACACCCCTGTTAAAATGTCAGGTTTCTGTGCTGTAAAAAAACGAGACAAAGATAAATCATTTCAGAACTTTCTCCACCTTTAATTTGGCCTATAAACTGTACAACTCAATTGAAAAACAAACTGAAATCTTTTAGGTAGAGGGAAGAAAAAATATAAAAATAAAATAATATGGTTGCATAAGTATGCACACCCTTAAACTAATACTTTGTTGAAGCACCTTTTGATTTTATTACAGCACTCAGTCTTTTTGGGCATGAGTCTATCAGCATGGCACATTTTGACTCGGCAAGATTTGCCCACTCTTCTTCGCAAACACACTCCAAATCTGTCAGATTGCGAGGGCATCTCCTGTGCTCAGCCCTCTTCAGATCACTCCACAGATTTTCAATCGGATTCAGGTCTGGGCTCAGGCTGGGCCATTCCAAAACTTTAATCTTCTTCTGGTGAAGCCATTCCTTTGTTGATTTGGATGTATGCTTTGGGTCGTTGTCATGCTGAAAGATGAAGTTCCTCTTCATGTTCAGCTTTCTAGAAGAAGCCTGAAGGTTTTGTGCCAATATTGACTGGTATTTGGAACTGTTCATAATTCCCTCTATCTTAACTAAGGCCCCAGTTCCAGATGAAGAAAAACAGCCCCAAAGCATGATGCTGTCACCACCATGCTTCACTGTGGGTATGGTGTTCTTTTGGTGATGTGCAGTGTTGTTTTTGCGCCAAACATATCTTTTGGAATTATGGCCAAAAAGTTCAACCTTGGTTTCATCAGACCATAACACCTTTTCCCACATGCTTTTGGGAGACTTAAGATGTGTTTTTGCAAAATGTAGCCTGGCTTGGATGTTTTTCTTCGTAAGAAAAGGCTTTCATCTTGCCACTCTACCCCATAGCCCAGACATATGAAGAATACGGGAGATTGTTGTCACATGTACCACACAGCCAGTACTTGTCAGATATTCCTGCAGCTCCTTTAATGTTCCTGTAGGCCTCTTGGTAGCCTCCCAGACCAGTTTTCTTCTCATCTTTTCATCAATTTTGGAGGGAGCTCCAGTTCTTGGTAATGTCACTGTTGTGCCATATTTTCTCCACTTGATGACTATCTTCACTGTGTTCCATGGTATATCTAATGCCTTGGAAATTCTTTTGTACCCTTCTTCTGACTGATACCTTTTAACAATGAGATCCCTCTGATGCTTTGGAAGCTCTCTGTGGACCATGGCTTTTACTGTGGGAATGCGACTAAGAAAATTTCAGGAAAGACCAACTAGAGCAGCTGAACTTTATTTGGGGTTAATCAGAGGCACTTTAAATGATGGCAGGTGTATGCTGACTCCTATTCAACACAATTTGGAATGTGATTGCTTAATTCTGAACACAGCTACATCCCCAGTTATAAGAGGGTGTGCAGACTTATGCAACCACATTATTTTTCTGATTTTTTTTCCTTCCCTCCACCTAAAAGATTTCAGTTTGTTTTTCAAGTGAGTTGTACAGTTTATAGGTCACATTAAAGGTGGAAAAATAATTTATCTTTGTCTAATTTTTTTACAGCCCAGAATCCCAACATTTTAACAGGGGTGTGTAGACTTTTTATATCCACTGTATGTACGTCTGTATAAATATAAACACATGGAAACAGTAATTACATTAGTTATTCATGTTGTCCAAACAATTGCAGTTTAATGCTGCCCCTATAAATCTGCTTCCCTAGGCCTGGACTTAATACAAATTAAGTCCTAGCCCTAAACTGTAGTAAGTAACGTATTATAAATGACTTTATCCAATATACAATAAAATGTAGCCACGATGTTAGTAGTTATCAATGCAAATAAAATACAGAAAAAATGTACATTATGGATCTATCAATAAAACCATAAAATGAGCACAAAATGATGTAGTTACTGCATTATCTGGCAGCTGAGAATAGATAAAAGTGGAATATCTTGTGTTATTTGTGGATCAGTAAATCTGCCTGGAAGTGCTAACACAAGCAGACCTCTAACCTTACAGTGTCTGTAACAAATACATAATCTGAGTTAATTATTTATTGGCGAGTTAAAACAAGGTCATTTTAGTTTGCAAGGAAGTGTCCCTTTAAGAGGAAGACATTCCCTGTGCTGGAGTTACACAATATTGGGTTTTGTTGTATGTTACTTTGTATTTAGATGTAAGGAGCGAGTTTCCAGTCTTGTAGGGTGCTTTGGAAAAAAAATAATTCTACAAAGATTCTAAGCTCAACACAGGGTCCCACTATCTGCAGTTTGTTATCAATGTATTCTTCCTTGTCCTTTTACCCTACAGCTCTACGGAATATGTTGGCGCGATACAAATGAAAGATAATAACAGTCTGTGTTTTATTTTAGAGACATATTAAAGGAAACACAAGATAATTCTGCATTTAAACCAAGTCATGAATAGACTGGAGATGTTTGTATTTTGAGGGGAGATGCCATATGAGTCACCGAAACATAAGTGACCCACCGGTGTAGGTGGAGCAATGCACCGGGGCCCTCCTCTGGGCATCCCAGTGCTTTCTTTTTTTGTATTTATATTTTTTTGGCCAATCCACCTTTAATCTGAGTTTCTTAGAGGGTATCCTGGTGAAAATCATTGGTGGTTCAGTAGGTAGTCCCCTGCTGGTGCTTCTTCCTTGCAGTGGAAGGAATCCCGAATGACATCACAAACATGTGACTTCATTCGGGATTCCCTGCCCCTGACAGAGAGTAAAGGGAGGGTTAGGACTAGCTGCTGAATTCCCTCTAAGAAACCCACATTAAGAAAGGGGGCTGGTGCAGACGAGGGGCCCGCTGGGATGCTGAAGTGGGGGAGAAGGAGGACCACTACAAAACAGAATTAATAAAGAATTAAATACATATATATATATATATATATATATATATATATATATATATATAAATATAAATCCGCCAATGGACCCAAAGAAATAAAAAATACGGTTAATACATTTGAGTAGAAGTGTTGAATAATAAACTTGAAATATAAGTATTTTAAGTACAAATCTTGAATTTGTAAAGATTATGGGTATCTTATTTCTGATGTTTTCACATTAAAGAGCCTCTGCAATGCTATTTCCCTCATGCAATTAACAAAAACATCACATAAAATAGAGGAATCAAAACAAACCAAAAATTAACTATTTTAAGACTTGTCCAATGAGAATAGTTTTACTTTATAATAAGAACCCATGTTGTCTTATTAGCCAATCACAGGTTGCATCCCAGGATGTTTTATCGTCCACATCTTATTGTAAAGGGAACTGGCAGTGGGTAGAAGGAAATGTTGACGTTGTTTCCTGGATGAGACGTTTTAGAGCTGAGATTACAACATATTGAAGGCAGATTTTTTTGATCTTGTAAACTACTTCCTCTATTTTTAGGTTCTTCTTCTTAAATAGCACAAGAGATCAGTTATTTATATTGTTATATTGGTATGGCTCTATGTGTGAATCCATTTATAGGCTCACAAACTCATCAACTTTATGCAAACTATAAGAGTATTTTATTCTTCACGATGGTGCATTCCAAGTTTTGACATCTTATAAGAGGGATCACTCGATTGCACAAAAAAAGGTTTCATCTGACGGTGAATTTCTGAAGAAAAACAGTATTGGAAGTGTCAGAGCCGTCACGTAGGATTGTCACAATATTTATTTCTAAGATCTTCTTGGAAGACATGGAAAAAATGCTCAAATATTCAGTTTGAATTTCTTAAATGTGAATATTTGTAATGGGTGGTTGGTCATCTTATACAAATAATTAGTGGTTGGAGAACGCTTGGAGGACCTCTCCAGTTCATATGTTTCCCAATGGAATATATTTACTAAGATATGAAGAAAATCATTCAAAACTACAGATCAAGCAAAATTAGTGGATAATCCCTGAGCCACCAGCAGACACATGGTTAAACATATGGCTCTATTGAGGAAGTTTGTATACACAACACTATGCAAATTCAACACTTCTTGGCCAAATTTAGGGTATATGTGTCAAATACTTGAATACACTGTTCCTGAGTATACACACCAAGCCTTGTCGTGGAAGGCTTTAACCAGGATCAATCTTCGCTCATCAATGGGATATCCAATTTCCATATTTAATTAGGGATGAGCCCTCACTTTGCAGGACACTTCAATCTATGACTTCCAAGCCAACATTTGTTTCAGTAGAGATCAACAAATGGCTGTTCTGTCATCCAAAAAGTTGTGGAGTAGTCAACCAACATCATAGTAATTGTAATAAAGTCGAAACATGGGGTAACCAATGGTTTATAGCAAATACCACCATTGGTCTATTGGTGTTTTGAGTATATAAAATGTCAGATCTATACCCCGCTTCCTTTAAAACATAGACTTCTTGGACAAATAGAGCACAAACCAGCCAATAATCTACATAAAGTCTCAACATATCACTGGGTCATGCTCCATATAATAGAATCTTATATTTAAAATGTTGTCCCACTTTTACATTTTTACTATCAAAAAAATAAATGAACAGTCCTATGCTAAAAAACAACAGTCGTATGTATGCCCTGGCTCTTTGTTTATTGTCTGAAATGTGATATTTTTTTATCTATAAAATGTTGGAGATCCTCATCATATAATATATATATATCATGAACCACTCATAGAAGGCCCCAACTCGCCTTATTATCTCCAATTGCCTTATCATCTCCACACAGTGAGCCATATACATTTGTATTGTACTGACCAGATCCATTATCTTCAGATGTTCCCAAATTCTGGACCACTTTCTTACAAATTCTGCATCATCAAAAAGCCATGTATTATGTTATCTCCTTGATGATAGCCCCCTCATGAGATTGCCCCCGCTAGTACTAAGAAAACCATTAACTATTGGACTCCTTGTTAACCCCTTAGTCTGAACCACAACCTTGTTTTTAGTGTCTACAGAATTTGGTTGGAGAAAAATATATAAATTCCCTTTTCTGCGTGTGCTTTAAGAGTATATATGTATGTTAAATAATTAAATATATAAACTGTAACACTCTTCTTGCAGTCACACATGCCACATATAACCACAGTATATAGGATTCCTGCATTAATGGGTAAGATAATAAAAAAGGAATAGAAAACGCAGCCATCTTCAGGGGTTATTCTTCTATTTTATGATAATGTGACATGGACACCAGCTCGTCGCTGTATATTAATTATCCCATTAATTATCAAAGCAAGAAGTCAGATAACAGAGCGCCAGCACTGGACAAAGCTAATGCATCAGAGCAACGGATCAATACCCTGCCTGACCCCATAATCAGGGGCACAAGGGTCACACAGTGCCCACACTGTCCAGGAGGGTAATCAGTAACCGGGTAGATAGGGAAAGAGGTGCAGGGCAGGGAAAGAGGTGCAGGGCAGGGAAAGAGGGACAAGGCAGGGAAAGAGGGACAAGGCAGGGAAAGAGGCGCAGGGCAGGGAAAGAGGTGCAGGGCAGGGAAAGAGGCGCAAGGCAGGGAAAGAGGGACAAGGCAGGGAAAGAGGGACAAGGCAGGGAAAGAGGGACAAGGCAGGGAAAGAGGCGCAAGGCAGGGAAAGAGGTGCAGGGCAGGGAAAGAGGGACAAGGCAGGGAAAGAGGGACAAGGCAGGGAAAGAGGTGCAGGGCAGGGAAAGAGGTGCAGGGCGGGGAAAGAGGTGCAGGGCAGGGAAAGAGGCGCAAGGCAGGGAAAGAGGCGCAAGGCAGGGAAAGAGGGACAAGGCAGGGAAAGAGGTGCAGGGCAGGGAAAGAGGTGCAGGGCAGGGAAAGAGGCGCAAGGCAGGGAAAGAGGGACAAGGCAGGGAAAGAGGGACAAGGCAGGGAAAGAGGGACAAGGCAGGGAAAGAGGCGCAAGGCAGGGAAAGAGGTGCAGGGCAGGGAAAGAGGGACAAGGCAGAGAAAGAGGCGCAGGGCAGGGAAAGAGGTGCAGGGCAGGGAAAGAGGTGCAGGGCAGGGAAAGAGGCGCAAGGCAGGGAAAGAGGCGCAAGGCAGGGAAAGAGGGACAAGGCAGGGAAAGAGGTGCAGGGCAGGGAAAGAGGTGCAGGGCAGGGAAAGAGGCGCAAGGCAGGGAAAGAGGGACAAGGCAGGGAAAGAGGGACAAGGCAGGGAAAGAGGCGCAAGGCAGGGAAAGAGGTGCAGGGCAGGGAAAGAGGGACAAGGCAGAGAAAGAGGCGCAAGGCAGGGAAAGAGGTGCAAGGCAGGGAAAGAGGGACAAGGCAGGGAAAGAGGCGCAAGACAGGGAAAGAGGCGCAAGGCAGAGAAAGAGGGACAAGGCAGGGAAAGAGGTGCAAGGCAGGGAAAGAGGCGCAAGACAGGGAAAGAGGCGCAAGGCAGAGAAAGAGGGACAAGGCAGAGAAAGAGGGACAAGGCAGGGAAAGAGGCGCAAGGCAGAGAAAGAGGGACAAGGCAGGGAAAGAGGGACAAGGCAGGGAAAGAGGGACAAGGCAGAGAAAGAGGGACAAGGCAGGGAAAGAGGGACAAGGCAGGGAAAGAGGCGCAAGGCAGGGAAAGAGGCGCAAGGCAGGGAAAGAGGCGCAGGGCAGGGAAAGAGGTTCAGGGCAGGGAAAGAGGGACAAGGCAGGGAAAGAGGGACAAGGCAGAGAAAGAGGCGCAAGGCAGGGAAAGAGGCGCAAGACAGGGAAAGAGGCGCAAGGCAGGGAAAGAGGCGCAAGGCAGAGAAAGAGGTGCAAGGCAGGGAAAGAGGCGCAAGGCAGGGAAAGAGGCGCAAGGCAGGGAAAGAGGCGCAAGGCAGAGAAAGAGGTGCAAGACAGGGAAAGAGGCGCAAGGCAGAGAAAGAGGCGCAAGGCAGGGAAAGAGGGACAAGGCAGGGAAAGAGGCGCAAGGCAGAGAAAGAGGGACAAGGCAGGGAAAGAGGGACAAGGCAGGGAAAGAGGGACAAGGCAGGGAAAGAGGCGCAGGGCAGGGAAAGAGGCGCAAGGCAGGGAAAGAGGCGCAAGGCAGGGAAAGAGGGACAAGGCAGAGAAAGAGGGACAAGGCAGGGAAAGAGGCGCAAGGCAGGGAAAGAGGGACAAGGCAGGGAAAGAGGTGCAGGGCAGGGAAAGAGGTGCAGGGCAGGGAAAGAGGTGCAAGGCAGGGAAAGAGACGCAAGGCAGGGAAAGAGGGACAAGGCAGGGAAAGAGGCGCAAGGCAGGGAAAGAGGCGCAAGGCAGGGAAAGAGGGACAAGGCAGAGAAAGAGGGACAAGGCAGAGAAAGAGGGACAAGGCAGGGAAAGAGGTGAAAGATAGAGAAAGAGGGACAAGGCAGGGAAAGAGGGACAGGGCAGGGAAACAGGCGCAAGACAGGGAAAGAGGCGCAGGGCAGGGAAAAATGTGCAAGGCAGGGAAAGAGGGACAAGGCAGAGAAAGAGGGACAAGGCAGAGAAAGAGGCGCAAGGCAGGGAAAGAGGCGCAAGGCAGAGAAAGAGGCGCAAGGCAGGGAAAGAGGGACAAGGCAGAGAAAGAGGGACAAGGCAGAGAAAGAGGGACAAGGCAGGGAAAGAGGTGAAAGATAGAGAAAGAGGGACAAGGCAGGGAAAGAGGCGCAAGATAGGGAAAGAGGCGCAAGGCAGGGAAAGAGGTGCAAGGCAGGGAAAGAGGGACAAGGCAGGGAAAGAGGTGAAAGATAGAGAAAGAGGGACAAGGCAGAGAAAGAGGTGCAAGACAGGGGAAGAGGGACAAGGCAGGGAAAGAGGCGCAGGGCAGGGAAAGAGGCGCAGGGCAGGGAAAGAGGCGCAAGACAGGGGAAGAGGGACAAGGCAGGGAAAGAGGTGCAAGGCAGGGAAAGAGGGACAAGGCAGGGGAAGAGGGACAAGGCAGGGAAAGAGGTGCAAGGCAGGGAAAGAGGCGCAAGGCAGGGAAAGAGGCACAAGACAGGGAAAGAGGGACAAGACAGGGAAAGAGGTGCAAGACAGGGAAAGAGGTGCAAGGCAGGGAAAGAGCCGCAAGGCAGGGAAAGAGGCGCAAGACAGGGAAAGAGGTGCAAGGCAGGGAAAGAGGCACAAGACAGGGAAAGAGGTGCAAGGCAGGGAAAGAGGAGCAGGGCAGGGAAAGAGGCGCAGGGCAGGGAAAGAGGTGCAAGGCAGGGAAAGAGGTGCAGGGCAGGGAAAGAGGCGCAGGGCAGGGAAAGAGGCGCAGGGCAGGGAAAGAGGTGCAAGGCAGGGAAAGAGGTGCAAGACAGGGAAAGAGGTGCAAGGCAGGGAAAGAGGTGCAAGGCAGGGAAAGAGGAGCAGGGCAGGGAAAGAGGCGCAGGGCAGGGAAAGAGGCGCAGGGCAGGGAAAGAGGTGCAAGGCAGGGAAAGAGGCACAAGACAGGGAAAGAGGCGCAAGGCAGGGAAAGAGGCGCAAGGCAGGGAAAGAGGAGCAGGACAGGGAAAGAGGCGCAGGGCAGGGAAAGAGGCGCAGGGCAGGGATAGAGGTGCAAGACAGGGAAAGAGGTGCAAGACAGGGAAAGAGGGACAAGGCAGGGGAAGAGGGACAAGGCAGGTGGAAGAGGTGCAAGGCAGGGAAAGAGGCGCAAGGCAGGGGAAGAGGGACAAGGCAGGTGGAAGAGGTGCAAGGCAGAGAAAGAGGCGCAAGGCAGGGAAAGAGGGACAAGGCAGGGGAATTGGTGCAAGTCAGGGAAAGAGGCGCAAGACAGGGAAAGAGGTGCAAGGCAGGGAAAGAGGGACAAGATAGGGAAAGAGGTGCAGGGCAGGGAAAGAGCCGCAAGGCAGAGAAAGAGGTGCAAGATAGAGAAAGAGGTGCAAGGCAGGGAAAGAGGTGCAAGGCAGGGGAATAAGCGCAAGGCAGAGAAAGAGGTGCAGGGCAGGGGAATAAGCGCAAGGCAGAGAAAGAGGTGCAGGGCAGGGAAAGAGGGACAAGGCAGAGAAAGAGGTGCAAGATAGGGAAAGAGGTGCAAGGCAGGGAAAGAGGTGCAGGGCAGGGAAAGAGGCGCAAGGCAGGGAAAGAGGTGCAAGGCAGGGGAATAAGCGCAAGGCAGAGAAAGAGGTGCAGGGCAGGGAAAGAGGGACAAGGCAGAGAAAGAGGTGCAAGATAGGGAAAGAGGTGCAAGGCAGGGAAAGAGGTGCAGGGCAGGGAAAGAGGCGCAAGGCAGGGAAAGAGGTGCAAGGCAGGGGAATAAGCGCAAGGCAGAGAAAGAGGTGCAGGGCAGGGAAAGAGGGACAAGGCAGAGAAAGAGGTGCAAGATAGGGAAAGAGGTGCAAGACAGGGAAAGAGGCGCAGGGCAGGGAAAGAGGTGCAAGGCAGGGAAAGAGGGACAAGATAGGGAAAGAGGTGCAGGGCAGGGAAAGAGGCGCAAGGCAGGGAAAGAGGCGCAAGACAGGGAAAGAGGTGTAAGGCAGGGAAAGAGGTGCAAGGCAGGGAAAGAGGCGCAAGGCAGGGAAAGAGGCGCAAGGCAGGGAAAGAGGCGCAAGACAGGGAAAGAGGTGTAAGGCAGGGAAAGAGGTGCAAGACAGGAAAAAGGAGCAAGACGGGAAAGAGGTGCAAGACAGGGGAATAGGTGCAAGGCAGGGAAAGAGGTGCAAGGCAGGGGAATAGGTACAAGACAGGAAAAGGGTGCAAGACAGGCACTGCATCCTCTTATAATGCAGAAGCAGCACTGTGCTATTGATACATAGTGATGCCATAAGAAAAGACAGTGATATACCAAGCAGAACAAGTTATGTGCACAAAACACTGCATAGGATCATATGCATCATTAAACACACTGCAATGTCTTATATTCATCATTAACATTGCATTATATTATATTCATCATTAACATTGCATTATATTATATTTATTATTAACATTGCATTATATCATATTTATTATTAACATTGCATTATATCATATTCATCATTAAAATACTGCATTGTCTTATATTTATCATTAAGCATTGCATTATATCATATTTATCATTAAAATACTGCATTGTCTTATATTTATCATTAACATTGCATTATATTATATTTATTATTAACATTGCATTATATCATATTCATCATTAAAATACTGCATTGTCTTATATTTATCATTAAGCATTGCATTATATCATATTTATCATTAAAATACTGCATTGTCTTATATTTATCATTAACATTGCATTATATTATATTTATTATTAACATTGCATTCTTATATTCATCATTAAGCATTGCATTATATCATATTTATCATTAAGCATTGCATCTTGTTCATCAATACATATTGCACAGTATCACTTTCATCATTAAAACCTTAATTGTCTTATATTCATCATTAAAACACACTGCATTGTCTCATGTTCATCACTGACTCACACCGCAGGTTATTTATCAAAAGTGTAATAATAAATAATAAAATAAATAAATAAAATAACAAACTATTGCTTATTCTGCAAACAACTCTCAATTTAAATGAGATTACTTAACATTGAGTCACATTTAAAGACATGCACAGAATAAAAGTTACTTATTGATGAATTGATAAACTCTTAGTTGGAATTACAAGACTGATAGTGAGATCCTTAGTCATCATTCTGCCATCTGAAGACTATATTACATCTAATGGCACAGTTAATATATAAAAGTGAGGGTCTTAATTCATGATTATTCTCCAATCTGAATTCTATGCATTCAAATCTAATCTAGCAGTGAGGGTGATATAAACATTCACAGGATATTATAGTAAGTGACATAAACATATCATCTGAAGTCTATATTAAATGTACTGACACATATAAGAGGGGGGTCAGGGGTCACTAGTGCTGGAGTCCTGATTCATACTTGAATGGGATTATAATGAGGTCCATGAGATCAGATACTCAGGAGAAGCAGAGATGGGCTGAGCATGTCCATGCTGGAGTACATAGTAATGCAATAATGACATGCACTGTACAGTTATACACTCACCATACATTGTGCAGCTCTGCTCCCAATGCCAGGCTCCTCTGTGCCAGGTCCTGCTATTTTATGCCAGGCTCCTCTGTGCCAGGTCCTGCTTCTTAATGCCAGGCTCCCCAATGCCAGGCTACCATGTGCTAGGTCCTGCACCTTAATGCCAGTCTCCCCAATACCAGTCTCCCCAATACCAGTCTCCCTTGTACCAGCTCCTGCCCCCAATGCCAGGCTCCTGCCCCCAATGCCAGGCTCAGCTCCCACTCTGGAGGGCTGTGTTTTCTTCTTTCATGCACCAGTCAGGAGGGGGGTGGGGGATGAATGAAGGAACAGGAGAGGCTCATTGAGCTTTGTGTGTGAGGCTGTGTCCCCTGGGAGAGGGGAGGGCCAATGGAAATGTGTCCCCGCCCACCCCAGAGCTGGAGCCTGATGCTCTCTCTGCTTCCTTGTCTGCTGCTGACGACATGTAGTGTACAGTAATATACAGCCTGCTGTGCCAGAGCCATGTCTGTCTGTATATCTATCTATCTATCTATCTATCTATCTATCTATCTATCTGTCTGTCTGTCTATCTATCTGTATATCTATATGTCTATCTATCTATCTGTATCTATCTATATGTCTATCTATCTATCTGTATCTATCTATATGTCTATCTATCTATCTGTATCTATCTATATGTCTATCTATCTATCTGTATCTATCTATCTATCTATCTATCTATCTATCTATCTATCTATCTATCTATCTGTCTGTATATCTATCTATCTATCTATCTATCTATCTATCTGTCTGTATATCTATCTATCTATCTATCTATCTGTCTATCTATCCGTCTATCTATCTATCTATCTATCTATCTATCTATCTATCTGTATCTATCTATATGTCTATCTATCTATCTGTATCTATCTATATGTCTATCTATCTATCTGTATCTATCTATATGTCTATCTATCTATCTCTATCTGTATCTATCTATCTATCTGTCTATCTATCTATATATCGTCTATCTCTATCTATCTGTATCTAGCTATCTATCTATATGTCTATCTATATGTCTATCTATCTATCCGTCTATTTATCTATCTATATTTATGTCTATCTATCTATCTATATGTCTATCTATCTATCTATCTATCTATCTATCTATCTATCTATCTATATGTCTGTCTATCTATCTATCTATCTATCTATCTATCTATCTATCTATCTATCTATATGTCTATCTATATAACTCTATCTATCTATCTGTTTCTATATCAATGCACAGGGTGGGCTCATGGGCTTAGAAGGAGTGGTGCAGATATATATATATATACTAGCGACTTGCCCGTCAAAAAATTACGGTCAATAAAATTTGAAGCCATGGGAATGCTGTTTGAGACATAATTGAAACCGTTTTGTACTGTGAGGACCTTCGGCGCTCATTGCGAGCCTCTCCTGTCGTGTACTTTTGGTCCTCTGAGAGAGATATATATTTCTATGTATATGTAGTTAAGTAATAATTAATGATTTATTCAATTAATTAATTAAGTAATAATTATTTATGCAATAAATTAATATACTTTAATTATTTATAATTGATATATGCAGCGAGCAATAGGCTGAAGAGCCAACAATCTGTTTGTATTTTGCGTCTGCATAGAATATACATTGTGAGTGTTAGTGCCCTGCTTCTAAAGTGTAATGAATGTTTGAAGTGCGCATTCTAAATAGGCTGCGTGCGCGAGGTAAAGCCGTTGGTTTATTGTGTAAAGCGCATTGTATAGTCGTAATGTTATTAATGTGGTACGCGTCTCATGAGCATTTTCCGGCTTTTGTAATAGTGTATCTTGTAGGTCGTAGTGCGATGTGTAAAGTGCTAAGCGTTTTGCAGTGTTTTGCGCGGTCCGGGGTCGTGTAACCTCGTTTTCATTTTTTTCAGCAGCCATTTTTTTCCTTCCTTGGGCGATTTTCGTGTGGCGAAAATCATCTAAATCAAGTTAAATTCTCATTCTAGCCCACTCACAGATGTCCTGGCTGTTGCCCCACGCTGTCTGTGATGTTTTTGTAATTTTTTTAGGTGTAGTTAGTGTGTTTTTCGGGTTTTTGGTTCGGCTGCTAATCTCGTAATTTTTTGCGTCTCGTATTTTTTTTTGCTGTCCTGCTAAGTGCTCCGAGTTTAACAGCTCTCTACGCGAGGGTCGTCGGCAATGAGCGCCTTCGGTGCTCATTGCCTAAGTGCTCCGAGTTTAACGGCGAGCCTCGCGTACGCACCACGCAAACAGCGTGCCGACGTCTCGTAGTTAGACAATTATAATATGTGATACAGCAATGCTAAGACTGCTGAGCCTAGAGATATTATATATATATATATAATATATATATATATACACACACACGACATGTACATTCACACACCATGTATGGGCTGCCGAGTATACTGATATATGTATGCACTAATGAATAGAGTATGGCATGAGCAGAGAGATTGGTATATATTAATGCCAAGGATATGAGCTCCTGAGCAAAGAGAGAGACTGAAATATACGTATATATACCCATGGCACAGAAAATATATAGTACATGGCACAGATGGGGTTCTCCCACCCACAAAAACCCTAGTATATAATATATATATACAGGGAGTGCAGAATTATTAGGCAAGTTGTATTTTTGAGGATTAATTTTATTATTGAACAACAACCATGTTCTCAATGAACCCAAAAAACTCATTAATATCAAAGCTGAATATTTTTGGAAGTAGTTTTTAGTTTGTTTTTAGTTTTAGCTATTTTAGGGGGATATCTGTGTGTGCAGGTGACTATTACTGTGCATAATTATTAGGCAACTTAACAAAAAACAAATATATACCCATTTCAATTATTTATTTTTACCAGTGAAACCAATATAACATCTCAACATTCACAAATATACATTTCTGACATTCAAAAACAAAACAAAAACAAATCAGTGACCAATATTCTTTGCAAGGACACTCAAAAGCCTGCCATCCATGGATTCTGTCAGTGTTTTGATCTGTTCACCATCAACATTGCGTGCAGCAGCAACCACAGCCTCCCAGACACTGTTCAGAGCGGTGTACTGTTTTCCCTCCTTGTAAATCTCACATTTGATGATGGACCACAGGTTCTCAATGGGGTTCAGATCAGGTGAACAAGGAGGCCATGTCATTAGATTTTCTTCTTTTATACCCTTTCTTGCCAGCCACGCTGTGGAGTACTTGGACGCGTGTGATGGAGCATTGTCCTGCATGAAAATCATGTTTTTCTTGAAGGATGCAGACTTCTTCCTGTACCACTGCTTGAAGAAGGTGTCTTCCAGGAACTGGCAGTAGGACTGGGAGTTGAGCTTGACTCCATCCTCAACCCGAAAAGGCCCCACAAGCTCATCTTTGATGATACCAGCCCAAACCAGTACTCCACCTCCACCTTGCTGGCGTCTGAGTCGGACTGGAGCTCTCTGCCCTTTACCAATCCAGCCACAGGCCCATCCATCTGGCCCATCAAGACTCACTCTCATTTCATCAGTCCATAAAACCTTAGAAAAATCAGTCTTGAGATATTTCTTGGCCCAGTCTTGATGTTTCAGCTTGTGTGTCTTGTTCAGTGGTGGTCGTCTTTCAGCCTTTCTTACCTTGGCCATGTCTCTGAGTATTGCACACCTTGTGCTTTTGGGCACTCCAGTGATGTTGCAGCTCTGAAATATGGCCAAACTGGTGGCAAGTGGCATCGTGGCAGCTGCACGCTTGACTTTTCTCAGTTCATGGGCAGTTATTTTGCGCCTTGGTTTTTCCACACGCTTCTTGCGACCCTGTTGACTATTTTGAATGAAACGCTTGATTGTTCGATGATCACGCTTCAGAAGCTTTGCAATTTTAAGAGTGCTGCATCCCTCTGCAAGATATCTCACTATTTTTGACTTTTCTGAGCCTGTCAAATCCTTCTTTTGACCCATTTTGCCAAAGGAAAGGAAGTTGCCTAATAATTATGCACACCTGATATAGGGTGTTGATGTCATTAGACCACACCCCTTCTCATTACAGAGATGCACATCACCTAATATGCTTAATTGGTAGTAGGCTTTCGAGCCTATACAGCTTGGAGTAAGACAACATGCATAAAGAGGATGATGTGGTTAAAATACTCATTTGCCTAATAATTCTGCACTCCCTGTATATATACTCAAGAAACTTCTATATATATCACTGGCACAGTTATACTGGGATCTGGTTTAGCAGGTAACCGGTTATATACAGTGCCTTGCAAAAGTATTCACCCCCTTCCCCCATTTCTCATCACTCTCCCATATCCACAATCACTGCACCAGTTACAGACACTCACTCTCCTACCATACGTACTCTACAATCCTCCATTTACACACCCTCCTGTCCCCACTCACATGTCACAGTCCCTCAGAGATAGATCCCTGCAGTCACACTCACTCAGTTCCCTCCAGTGTATATTACGACTACTAGATGCCGCTGTGACGTACGCGGTTGGGCGCGTGATCACCGTGCACGCTCAAATGAGCTTTATCTGATATCTTTAAATACATACGGTAATGTTACTTCATACACAATCATATGCACCAGAGACTATATTACTTTATACACACCATACATAATGTGGTAGCATACACTCCAGACACAATGCTACCTTACACACACCCAGCACAGTGTTACCTTACACACACCAGGCACAGTGTTACCTTACAAACACCAACCACAATGTTACCTTACACACACCAGCCACAATGCTATATTACACACACCAGGCACAGTGTTACCTTACACACAACAGGTACAATGTTACCTTACACACACCCAGCACAATGTTACCTTACACACACCGGGCACAGTGTTACCTTACACACACCAGGCACAGTGTTACCTTACAAACAACTGGCACAGTGTTACCTTACACACACCAGGCACAGTGTTTCCTTACACACACCAGGCACAGTGTTACCTTACACACACCAGGCACAGTGTTACCTTACACACAACAGGCACAATGTTACCTTACACACATCAGGCACAGTGTTACCTTACACACACCAGGCACAGTGTTACCTTACACACACCAGGCACAGTGTTTCCTTACATACACCAGGCACAATGCTACCTTACACACACCAGGCACAGTGTTACCTTACACACACCAGGCACAGTGTTACCTTACACACACCAGGCACAATGCTACCTTACACACACCAGGTACAGTGTTACCTTACACACACCAGGCACAATGCTATATTACACACACCAGGCACAGTGTTACCTTACACACACCAGGTACAGTGTTACCTTGCACACAATAGTCACAGTGTTACCTTACACACACCAGACACAGTGTTACCTTACACACACCAGGCACAACGTTACCTTACACACACCAGGCACAATGTTACCTTACACAAACCAGGCACAATGTTACCTTATACACATCAGACACAATGTTACCTTACACACACCAGACACAATGTTTCTTCATATACACCAGGCACATTACCTTACACACAACATGCACAACGTTACCTTACACACACCAGACACAGTGTTACTTTACACACACCAGACACAGTGTTACCTTATACACACCAGACACAATGCTACCTTAGACACACCAGGCACAATGGTACCTTACACACACCAGGCACAATGTTTCTTCATACACACCAGGCACAATGTTACCTTACACACACCAGGTACAATGTTACCTTACACACAGCAGACACAATGTTTCTTCATATACACCAGGCACAACATTCCCTTACACACACCATGCACAACGTTACCTTACACACACCAGACACAGTGTTACCTTACACACACCAGACACAATTTTACTTTACACACACCAGACACAATGCTAGATTTCATACACCAGACACAGTATTACCTTATACACACCAGACACAATGCTACCTTACACATACCAGACACAGTGTTACCTTACACATACCAGGCACAATGTTACCTTACACACACCAGAAACAATGGTACCTTACACACACCAGGCACAATGTTTTTTCATAGACACCGAGCATAATGTTACCTTACACACACCAGACACAGTGTTACCTTACACACACCAGACACAATGCTATATTACACACACCAGACACAGTGTTACCTTACACACACCAGGCACAATGTTACCTTACACACACCAGACACAGTGTTACCTTACACATACCAGGCACAATGTTACCTTACACACACCAGAAACAATGGTACCTTACACACACCAGGCACAATGTTTTTTCATAGACACCGAGCATAATGTTACCTTACACACACCAGGCACAGTGTTACCTTACACACACCAGACACAATGTTACCTTACACACACCAGCCACAATGTTTCTTCGTAGACACCGAGCATAATGTTACCTTACACACACCAGACACAGTGTTACCTTACACACACCAGACACAATGCTATATTACACACACCAGACACAGTGTTACCTTACACACACCAGGCACAATGTTACCTTACACACACCAGGCACAGTGCTATATTACACACACCAGACACAATGCTATATTACACACACCAGACACAATGTTACCTTACACACACCAGCCACAATGTTTCTTCATAGACACCGAGCATAATGTTACCTTACACACACCAGGCACAGTGTTACCTTACACACACCAGGCACAATGTTACCTTACACACACCAGGCACAGTGCTATATTACACACACCAGACACAGTGTTACCTTACACACACCAGGCACAATGTTACCTTACACACACCAGACACAGTGTTACCTTACACATACCAGGCACAATGTTACCTTACACACACCAGACACAGTGTTACCTTACACACACCAGAAACAATGGTACCTTACACACACCAGACACAATGCTATATTACACACACCAGACACAGTGTTACCTTACACACACCAGGCACAATGTTACCTTACACACACCAGACACAGTGTTACCTTACACATACCAGGCACAATGTTACCTTACACACACCAGAAACAATGGTACCTTACACACACCAGGCACAATGTTTTTTCATAGACACCGAGCATAATGTTACCTTACACACACCAGGCACAGTGTTACCTTACACACACCAGACACAATGTTACCTTACACACACCAGCCACAATGTTTCTTCATAGACACCGAGCATAATGTTACCTTACACACACCAGACACAGTGTTACCTTACACACACCAGACACAATGCTATATTACACACACCAGACACAGTGTTACCTTACACACACCAGGCACAATGTTACCTTACACACACCAGGCACAGTGCTATATTACACACACCAGACACAATGCTATATTACACACACCAGACACAATGTTACCTTACACACACCAGCCACAATGTTTCTTCATAGACACCGAGCATAATGTTACCTTACACACACCAGGCACAGTGTTACCTTACACACACCAGGCACAATGTTACCTTACACACACCAAGCATAATGTTACCTTACACACACCAGACACAGTGTTACCTTACACACACCAGACACAATGCTATATTACACACACCAGACACAGTGTTACCTTACACACACCAGGCACAATGTTACCTTACACACACCAGGCACAGTGCTATATTACACACACCAGACACAATGCTATATTACACACACCAGACACAATGTTTCTTCATAGACACCGAGCATAATGTTACCTTACACACACCAGGCACAGTGTTACCTTACACACACCAGGCACAGTGTTACCTTACACACACCAAGCACAATGTTACCTTACACACACCAGGCACAATGTTACCTTGCACACACCAGGCACAGTGCTATATTACACACACCAGGCACAGTGCTATATTACACACACCAGGCACAATGTTTCTTCATATACACCAGGCACAATGTCACATCATAAACATCAGACAATAACAACAATCCAATGTTACTTCATACACAGCATATGTTTCCCCGATAACAGCAGACGTGACCACTCACATATCCACTGTGTTTATCATAAACATGCAGCAGACACACACCCAGTGATATATAAACCACAAACACGAGGTGCACACCTAACTCATTCCCTCAGAGCCACTGTACAAATGCAGAACTTTACTAGATGAAAAGTGGTCGGAGTTATTTACTAAAGACTGACCGACAATACCCGAAAATATACATGGGCAATAATGACTAATAGCGATACCATATAGAAGTACTAACCCTGGGCACTCCCAGGAGTCCAGCAAAGGACACACAGAAAAAAAATAGCTCAAGACACAACCATGTAAATTTGAAGGGAGATAGGAACCAAAAGGCCCATATAGGATTCCCATTCTATCTACCTAAAAGATTGGCTTAATTTATCATCAGGATAGCTTGTGGACACTGTCCACTTCTGGGTCGGCACACGGGCTTGTGTACTTCAATAAAGCTGTGGGTCACCTAAGATGGTTCGCAGGTCATAGCAGAGAGGTCAGACAAATTACAGCCCGCTTGAGAAGGAACTGGTAACCCACTCCAGTATTTTTGCCAAGATAACTTTATGGATAAGAACAACAAGACACAAGATGTTCCTTGCGTGCTTACGTCGGTAGGATCAAGGATAGTCGGACACTACTTAACAACAACACAGGACACTAAGCCAACACAGAGCACAAAGCTAATGTGGGCTATAATGGACCCTCAGTCACTGACTAGTTCAGTACATATCCGCCAAAACTGACTGGTAGAGCACAGTCCGACACTTCGAAAACCGAACACACAAATACACTAACACAAAATAACACACTGTCACTGGCCAGTACACACAATGGGCCTGACCAGTCTCAGCTACATCATCACTTCAAAAAAGGTATCGGATGAAGGACTCTAGGACCCAAACTCATGGACTGCCCAAACAGCACTGAACCATCTATCCCCCCAACTCTGCTCTCTTTTTACAGATATACGTCTCATAATTATATCATCTCTCTGGTTACTCCTCTGACAACATTAGATCTGCATATTTAATATCAGCCATGATGGAGATCAGGGTTAATTTATGTCTTTGTACCTCGTAAAGTTGTCATGATATACACACAGGTAAGTAATTTATGCCCTTCTGGATTGCTACCTTGGTGAAGGTACATTACGCAGGTCATCCAGAAGTCGGACAAATCTAAGAAGGAACTAGGAACCCACTCCAGTATCTTTGCCAAGAAAGTCATATGGATTTGCACAACCAGAGATGTATATGCCTGGCATTCTTCAGTTCATAGGATCATGGAGATTCGGACACGACTGAACAACAGCAACAAATAATGTATAACACTTCTAGCTTGTACAAAGATGTAACTATCTCTGCTATAAGTATCTATGTAAGATCAGAGCTAGAACTTCTAGTGACACATCTAGCTGCTCTTCACATACTACAGTATCACATCATTGTTTGGATATATTATTCTATTTCCTTCTTTTCAATACCTGCACTTAGAACGGTGGTCTGTGTGTGGCCCCCAGACATTGCCATGTGCCCCCCGAGAGGGAGAGCATGCCCCTCTTCATTTAATCTCTCCACAACTAGCAAATCACTCTCTCCAGCACTCCAAAACACACCCCATTCTTATCTACACGTCTATTACAACTTAATTTTCCTGTTTTTCTCCTACAGTTTGTTTATCTTTTTTGCGGCACAAAAAAACAATAAGCACCCGAAGGCCAAATTTGCGATTTTTTAAGTGACATCGGCTGCCGTCACTGCCATAGAACCTCTTATTCCCACTGCCTAGATTACTTTAATTAACCTCCTCCCACATCCCCACTCCCAAACCTTCTTTTACCTTATTAAAATGCAAAATGTGACAGAAGGGCTGCTGTATGCGGTAATTGTATCGATAGAACAGGTATACCCAATTAGAAACAAAGAATTGAATGCAAACAAGAACCAAAAAAGCCCATCTATTTTATATATCGTATTTATCAGCATATAACACGCACCTCATTTTAAGAAGGAAATTTCAGGAAAAAAAATTAAATTTCAAATAAAGAACTTTGAAGCAAAATAAGGGTAGCTCAGAACTTTTTTTTATTAATATTATTAACACTTACAAGGTAAATAACATAAAATGACAGTAAAAGCAACTGTTTTAACAAAGAAACTTGGATATTATATGTTTTTACAAAAGTTTACTCAGAAATCGCTGCTCCTCCTCAACCCCCTCCTCATCCTCAACCCCCTCCTCATCCTCCCTCCTCAACCCCCCATCCTCAACCTCCTCCTCAACCTCCCTCCTCAAACCCCCTCCTCAACCCCCCATCCTCATCCTCCTTCCTCAACCCCCCTATCCTCAACCCCCCCATCCTCATCCTCCTTCCTCAACCCCTCTTTCCTCATCCCCCTCCTCAACCTCCCTCCTCATCCTCAACCCCCTCCTCAACATCCCTCCTCAACCCCCCTCCTCAACCTAAACCCCCGTAAATACCTCCCCCTTTCCCCTCACTTACCTGCTTCTGCTCCGGCCTCCGCTTCTTCTTGACCCGGCGCGCATGTGTCGTCACATGCACGCCACGCCATTAGCATATACCGGGATGAGGAGGGGGGAGGGAAAGAGACACGGTCCTTAACATTATATCGGCGTATAACACGCACACATCATTTGCCCCCTATTTTCAGGGAGAAAAAGTGTGTGTTATACGCCGATAAATACGGTAACTACCTGCTTATCCCAGGCATGCTTACATTCCTTAATTGTGTTTGACTCTACAACTTCCACTGGAAGGCTGGTCCACTCATACACTACTCTTTCTGTAAAGTAGTATTTGTTTGCGTCGCTCTGTCAGGTCTGACTCTCTGTGACCTCATGGACCGCAACCTTCCATGCAGATCCACTTAGTATTCATGGCAGAGATACTGGAGTGGGTTGCCAGTTCCTGTCCCAAGTAACGTAGTACTTTGTCACATTACCTCTAAATCATGTGATATCATTACTCCTTAGTCCCCTTCCTCATCAGCTGCCATCATTATTTTACCAATAAATAAATATTCTGCCTTGTTTTTTTCCCTAAGTACATGATTTTGTATTTCTCAGTGTTACACCTTACACCTCCTGGATTGTCCGTCCTGTTACATATTCCTATGTTATCTGCAAATAGGTAAACTTCCTGTTGAAGCCCGCTCCTAATATCACTAATTAATATATGAAACAAAACAGGCACCAACACTGAGCCCTTTAGCGCGCCACCAGTAACCATCCCTTCCTCTGATTGTATCCAATTGACTATATCTCTTTTATCCATCAGACAGTGTCCTATGCACTGATTTATGTTGAAATCTAGTCCTAGTCTATGAGGTTTACAGATTAGTTTATTGTGTGAGACCATGTTATATGCTTTACTATAATCTAGATAAACTATTTCTGATGCTCGACAATAACATTGGGTGCATACTCCAAAGGTCTGGCATAATCTAACAGTAGTAAAGCTGTCTATAATCCTGTAAATCATTAGATTTTTTGTATTCCATAATTTTTTCGATCAAAAGTTTTTTAATTAGTTTGCATACAACTGATGTCAGACTTACTGGTCTGTAGTTACTTGAGTCTTCCCCATTACCCTTTGTGTAGCTATACTACATTAGCAGTTTTCCAGTCATCTGAAACTACTCTCGTCAATAATGATTCATAAAAAAGTTTAGCCAATGGAGCGTTAATTACCAGTCCCATTAATTATACCCTTCTCATTTATTGTCTATATATGTGGAAAGTCTTCTAGAATCCTTGGGTCAGCCCCATTAATTCTATCCTTATCTCTTATTGTGTCATATTTGGAAAGTCTTCTAGAATTCTTGGGTCAGTCTTGTCACATTGTAATCATTTATTGCACTTTTATTGTATATTATAACAGCATTTCAGCAGCTGGGAGATCCCAAACTGTCACAATTTTATTATTTAATTTCCGTCACAGTGAACAGATTTTTTTCAGAAATGAAGTCATTGTAAAGCTGATTGTACTGCAGTGACCCGAGCTGACCTCTAATCCTGAACCAAAGAATAGGTCTTTGTATCATCAGATTCCTTTCCTGTTGTTGTTTGGGAGCAAGATAATGGGAATTAGTGGCTGGAATCATTGGGTGGGGGGGGCATGTTTTCTTTAATTTCTACTTGGGAAAAAATATGACATATTTTTATTATAACTTTACTAGCGACTTGCCCGTCAAAAATGATGGGGCAATCAAATTTGAAGCCATGGGAATGCTGTTTGAGACATATTTGAAACTGGTTTGTACTGTGAGGACCTTCAGAGCTCATTGCGAGCCTCAGGACCTTCGGCGCTCATCGCATGCCTCGCAATGAGCGCCTTTGGCGCTCATAGCGAGCCTCTCCTGTTGTGTACTTTTGGTCATCTGAGAGAGATATATATTTCTATGCATATGTAGTTAAGTAATAATTAATGATTTATTCAATTATTAACTAAGTAATAATTAATTATTTATGCAATAAATGAATATACTTTAATTATTTAAAATTGATATATGCAGCAAGCAATAGGCTGAAGAGCTAACAATCTGTTTGTATTTTGCGTGTGCATAGAATATACATTGTGAGTGTTGGTGCCCGGCTTATAAAGTGTAATGAATGTTTCAAGTGTGCAGTATAAATAGGCTGCGTGCGCAAGGTAAAGCCGTTGGTTTATTGTGTAAAGCGGCATTGTATAGTCGTAATGTTATTAATGTGTTACGCATCTCGTGAGTATTTTATGGCTTTTGTAATAGTGTATCTTGTAGGTCGTAGTGTGATGTGTAAAGTGCTACGCGTTTTGCAGTGTTTTGCGCGGTCCAGGGTCGTGTAGCCTCGTTTTCATTTTTTTCGCCGGTCATTTTTTTCCTCGCTTACGAGATTTTCGAGTGGCGAAAATCGTCTAAATCGAGTTAAATTTGCGTTCCACCTCACTCACAGACGTCCTGGCTGTTGCCCCATGCTGTCTGTGATGTTTTTGTAATTTTTGGGGGTGTTTTTCAGGTTTTTTTGTTCGGCCGATAATCTTGTAAATTTTTGCGTCTCGTATTTTGTTTTTCTAAGTCCCGCGTCTCGTATTTTAACAGCTCGCCTCCCTTTGCATCGGCTCAGTGCTATGGTTTAATGGCTCGCCTCGCTTCACAAGGCTTGCAGCGATGAGCGACTTTGACGCTCATCGGCTAAGTACTACAGTTTAACAGCTTCGCGAGGCTCGCAACAATGAGCACCCTCGACACTTATCGGCTAAGTCCTACGCGTTAACGGCTCGCCTCGCTTTACGAGTCTCGCAGGTGATAAGCTCATCACATAAGTCGTACGCACCTCGCAGTAAAGGTGCTAAAATTACAATATAATAATTCTTAAAAATGTATAATAATTCTTAAAATAATATAGTTAAATATAAATTGAAACAAATTTGCAATTTTGGAAGATATTATTTTCAACAATGGCATATACATTGCTGTGTAAGGATTGTGTTCGTATACAGCTGTAGTTTTATTCTTTGTTATTTAGTAGTAGCTGTAAAGTTATTTATATTAGATTTTGAAATTATATATATGATTAGATTTTCATAAACTGCAAATATTACGTTAAAACTCGAAATGATGAAACTTAGGAAAATTAACCAATAAAGCTGGAACTGCCTAGATAATATATTTTATGATTAATGGATACACAGGCTGTATGTAACTCACTACATTATAATAAGTCCAGAAGCATGCTGGAAAATCCTGAGGTGGTCCGCAAGGAACCTCAGCAAATTTCAAGTATCGCCCCAAGACCCCAGTTAACTTTTTAGTGGACTTAAAAAAAAAAAAAGTATAAGAATTATGACATAAGAAATGTGCTATAATTCACTAAAATCACAAAACATAACTTAAATCACTAAATAGATAAAATAATAAATAACCTGTAAAAATAACATATAAATAATTGTTCAAGTATGATTGTAATTTCCATCAGATTCCACTTAGTGTAAATACACCAAGGAAGAACTTGATGTGAAGTACATCAGTAAGTGAGTTAAATCTAATAATCTCTTGTGTGTGTTGTTTTTGTGTTGTTCAGTTGTGTTTGACTCTCTGTGACCTCAATAGAACATGCTGATTTACTTGGTATTCATGGCAGAGATACTGGAGTAAATTGCCAGTTCCTTCTCCAATGGGCCACAGCATACAGCTCCTATACCAGGTGGTCTCCCATCCAAGCACTGACCAGGTCCACCTCTGCTCGGCTTCAGGGTAGTTTGACCTCTTGGTTCCTTAACTGGAATCGAACCAAGGTCGCAGTGGTGAAAGCACTGAATCCTAACCACTGGACCCCATATATATTATTATAGACCAAAAAGTCTTGTGGACTTCTATTTCTCACGGATTCACTTTCAGCATCCTCACATGGAAAATACAGTACTCATCAGGTTAGGAGGAGTGAGTTACTTAGTATTGTCCAAGGTCACTAGCCCATGCTATTTATAGTTTATGACATGGTTGACCAATGTCCAGTCTCAAGGACCGACAAGCCTGACTAAAGTACGCCCATTCAACTACTTGGCTTTCAATTGATGATTAATGTTAATATATAAATACAGTAATTCCAGGACTAAAATAATTATCAAAAGTAGAAATTGTTATAAAAGTACTACTTATAAAATTTAGAATCATTGAGGACCCTCTTATAAATTGACTTAGATTGTTAGACTGAAATAATTCAAATAATCCCTATATCCTCTTATTTAAAGTGATAAATCATCTATAATACCATAGTGCATAAGATGATAGTGTAATACTGATGAGTAGCAGAAACATAGGTCCAAATGCTAGACCTCTGTGTTTGCACTTATATATATATTGCACTTTAAAAAGTGTCTAGTGCTAATAAAATAAATATAGTGATTGCACTTATATATATTGCATCTTGTAGAGTGTGTGTTGAACTGTCATAAAGTGTCTTGTGCTGATAGTAATCAAGTTAATAATAATTTGTAATGATAATCAATAGCGTATAAATAAAGTGCTAGTGCTTGGTGAGGGTATTGGGGTATTATACAGTCATGCGTTATAGGGAAAAGTCCAGTGCTGCAATAATATTATAATTGTATATTCCACTATTAACTATGGAGCTAGGGTTTATACTATCTAATTCCACATTTTATGTTAGCTCATAGATTTGAGATTGATGTCGATAGTATTAATAAAACTTGTCAGTATAGATGGTTGGTCTATATAATTATAAAACCCCTAAGCTCCAAAACTACCCGCGTGTCGCCTATGCGTCTGCGTGTGACGTCATAGAGCAACGTCGCGGCGTAGTACGTGCAACCCGACGCACGTTTCTGAAAATTTCATCAGGGGTTCCAAACATACAGCCTTATTAAATTGTGATTTGACCAATTGAATAGGGCTCTATATAAGCACAGAGCATATTTTTTTTACAGAAGTTTTTAGTTAGTGAACTTCTATCCAATAGCAAGGTCTTCACTAACCAAAAACTTCTGTAAAAAAAGTGCCATGTGCTTATATAGAGCCCTATTCAATTGGCCGAATCACAATTTAATAAGGCTGATAACATGTATCGTCTTCACTATGCTCATAAAATCCTCGCTAAACCAATTTGTTTGCACAACCACTTTTCACACAAAAATGGGTTCCCTGGTGGTCCAGTGGATAGGACTTGGTGCTTTCACGGCTGCGATCTCGGTTTGATTCCAGTCAGGGAACCAAGAGGTCACACCCCCCTGAAGCCAAGCAGGGTTGGGCCTAGTCAGTACATGGATGCAGACCACCTAGGGATACCAGGAGCTGTATGCTGTGGCCTGCTGGAGTAGGAACTGGCAACCCACTCCAGTATCTCTGCCTGAAAGCCAAGTGGATGAGCATGACCATGGACATAAATATGTTCATAAAGGTGTGTTGCGGTCCATGAGGTCACGGAGAGTTGGACGCAACAACAACTCCAACTAAAACAGTCTTTATCCTTTTCCACACTAAGGTCCTCATTCAATTTGAAATTTGTCAATTGAATTTGGCTCTATATAAGCACATAACATATTTTTTTGACAGAAGTTTTTAGTTAGTGAAAACCTTGGTTTTGGATAGAAGTTCATTAACTAAAAAGTTCGGTGAATTTTTTTTGTATGTGCTTATATAGAGCCCTATTCAATTGGTCAACTCGGAATTGAATGAGGCTCTAAGTACTTAAATAACTAATGAATATGTACCAAACTCCCCAAGTGTTACAGTATCAGATGTGTCCTCCAGCCTTAAGGGCTCTAAAATAACGAGATGGCTAATTGCTCTATTTTGGCAGCATCCTTGCTCCAGGCTTTTAGTTCTGTGCAATAGCGATCACACTATAATGGTGCACACTTCCTAAGTATGTGTAGCCAGCATGATTTACATTTTATTAAAGCAAAAAGCAAGTCTGGTAAACATATATCATGAGGTGTTAAAAGGTTCCAATTGTATTACCGTTTCAAGTATTGATTAATTAAATACTATTAAAAATACCTATAAGCCTTTCTGATCTTCCTTAAAGCTTGACATATCATTGTGTTAGAGTCTAACCATTGCTACTCTCCTGTTCCACTGGAAAATGATTATACTGCCTCAGGATAAATGTGAGGCAACTAAATCATATATTGATTTATTTGGTGGATATGAGTAAAATGTTTTTAGGGGACCCAAATATTTTTATATTAGCTACACTACACTCATTATAGTGTTTAAAACAAGTTGAAATGCTTTTTAAATTTTTAAACCGATAACATGTAAATAATTCTTATTATTTTTATAATTTATTTGTTAACAAGACAACATATTCTGTAGAGGGGTTAAGTACAGTGCCGGATCTACCTTTTTGGAGCCCCTGGGCAGTAAAGTGGAGGAGCCCCTGCGAGTATGTGCGCAAGTATGCGGGCGTACATTTTTTCCCTGTGTGTGTATATCGCTTGTGACATTTCTGCCATTTTTACAGCATAGCTACTGATACACACACCAAGCTATTAAATGCACTTGATGGTGAGCCGTATATATATATATACCGTATATACTCGAGTTAAGCCGAGTATTTGGAGGGGGGTTGAGGAGAGAGGATGAGGATAGCCATGTTCTCTTATAATTATAAACGCATTCATATTTAATCAGGGTCATCTATTATCATAATTCCTGCAGGCTGTCCTATTTTTATTTTCTAAATATATATTCAGCCAGGGCTCCCTAAAATCATATACATTTACATATATTCACCCAGGATCAACCATAACAATAATAAAAACACATATATATTTAACAGCATATTCAGCTAGAGTCACCAATAATTATAATACTGTACAAACACATAAATATTCAAACATGATCAAATGTACACCTATTCAGCAAGGGTCACCTATAATTGGTATAACAATATATAAATGTACATATAAATACATAAATAAATATTAACTTAGGAATACCTATATCATACAGTATAAATAGCCATTCAGACAGAATCAAGTAAGTAACCTATCTACAAGAATAAATACTATTGAAGAGCTACTTTCTACCAATATTTTCTTACAAAAATTTTTTAGTGAAAAAAACATTATATTGTATAAACGTACTACTTCTGTTCAAGTGGAGATGTTTCTGCCCTTTTTCTACACTCTGCAGGATATTCAGGGGATAAGAAAGTGATCAGAGAGAACTCTTTCCTGTACTCTAGTTCCAGGCGGTCGCCACCTAGTGGCCAGTCTATGAACTGCAGCATTTAGTTCTTAAGCCAACAAAAATGTTTTTGGGGGCTTTAAGCTAAAAAAAACAGGCACTCCTGCCTAGTTTGCCTAATGGGTAATCCGTCCATGGTTAAGTACAAGGTACAAATAATATTAACACATTGCAAGAATAGAGGGACCTGTGTTTGAGCTTAAAATCAAGCGTTCATAGTGCGTTCCCTAAAGCATCTTGTGAGTGTGCTTGCGTCATTCAGTCATGTCCAACTCTCCATGACCTCACGGACCACAACACACCATGCTGATCCACTTGGTATTCATGGCAGAGATACTGGAGTTGGTTGCCAGTTCCTTCTCCAGTGGGCCACAGCATACAGCTCCTGCTATTCCTAGGTTGTCCCCCAACCAAAAACTGACCAGGCCCAAACCTGCATGGCTTCTGGGTGGTGTGACCTCTTGGTTCCCTGGCTGGAATCAAACCCAGGTCACATCAGTAAAAGCACCAAATCCTAACCACTGGGCCACCAGGGAACCTTAAAAGCAACATACAAGACTGTAAACTCGCAAACTTATAATCTAATATCTATAAGTCCACATACCTGAAATTGCATAAGTAATTACAGTGTTTAGCTGTACTGTGGCATTATTATTATTATTATTATTATTATTATTATTATTATTATTATTATTACTACTACTATTTAAAGGGACAATGTAGACTCTGGTTTTCAGTGCAAGAGCTAGAAGGAACAATGGGAAAAACATTTTCGTATGTTCAAAAAAGTAAAAGCACACTTTAGTTTACCACCTGTTATGTGCAATTATGTACTGGCATGAACATTATGTCGACTTACCCGTTTCTATTATGTCTCAGCTTCCGAGCCTTCCCATGATGCTTCCTGCTTTAAATATAGATATGCAAAGTCAATTGACTATTATTAAAGAGTAAATAGGATCCATGGAGTGCCAATAAGCTAATCTCAGCCTTCAAAGTTCCCACCTACTTGACAATAAAAATATAGTAACACAGGTATGTGTTAGAAGATAGAAATGAATACACTTGCTAATATATTGGAATGCAGTGTCTCTAATCAATACACAGTATCTAAAAAGGTTGAACTTGATGGACTAAAAGTATTTTTTCAACCTGAATTACTATGTGACTATCACTTGTGCTTTATCTGTGTTTTTTTATGTTTCATTTCCGTGTTATATCAATCTCGGGAATCAAGAAGTTAATACAAATCAGGCCACCCACATGGACTAGGACATTTCCTTCATTCATTTTTATTATTTTGTACATTGCCGGATTGCGAGTCTGATTGCATATTAGACTTCTAAATGCTAATTGATTGACATGTAATCTCCATGTTTTATTGGCTGTTTCTAAATCGGTAGTTACTGCCTTGCTTAATTGATCATGATCACTCTCTGAAATTCTACATACAATAGCATGGTTTACGGTTTCGGCTTTCGGCTCGATGTAGCAAATGTTAAGCCTGCAGACATGCGACCTGTATACCGCGAGATGTGGGCTTGCAATTGAATAGGGGCCTATGTCTTACAAAATCTACACATAGAGTCCAATAACTCAGCTGGTGCAGGGCGTATTTCCATCTGGATGTCATATAGGTAGATGCTATTCTTGGTTGTCTATGTCATTATGAAGTTCCATCTTTCCTTCAGCCCCTAACCCGTTCCGGGTAAATAGAGAATTAGCATAATCTTACCATGTATAGTAAGAGGCAGCTATTGTAATCCTATGAATGAGCCCTTGTCCGCAGCAAACTAAGTACTGCACATTCTTAGAAGTGTTACAAGTGTCACCATGCAGATGTCTGGCTGATGGCGAGGAACAAGCGCAGTATTTGTAGTTGGTAATTCAAAGTAAAGTTTGTTGGAAAGTGTAAAATGTTTAATAAACTATCAAATATGTTTAAAAGGATTTTTTTGTAAATATAATTGTAACGGAACCCATAACTGTTTTACCCTGTTTTATGGTTGTTTAATTCTTGGTTAAAATATGATCCTACTGTTATATTATATGTATGTTGGTTGATGCTCTGCAGGATATTAGCTCAGACTATTGCAGACACCTAGCAGAATACATAATCCTATTAGGGTCTCCTAGAGGCAGGAGAGCCCTATTGTGTAAAGTGTTCACATTGTGAAAGATGGAACAAAGAGAAGCATTATCTTATCAATGTCTGTTATTGTATCAAAGTAGCCGGCTAGTCCCTGGGAGGTGTGACCCCACCTATTGTTCTCTCTATGTGTACTGTGTGGCCAAATATGGGCATGTGTATTACCTGTGGCCAAAGCGATGTATAAATATTTCTGTACCACAAAATAAAGTCAGTATTCATTTGACTCCCAAATTGTGTGTCGTCCAATATGTGAGGTCGGGAATGGTGAAACTGTAGTGCCTCTTGGGTATTTTACCGTATACCAGCGGAGATATTGGACTGCGTGTTCCAGCTCCGTTACAATAATGTTTATTATCCAAATCAGGTCTGTAGGCAACAGTATAACTTAATATATGGTTATTTTGTCATACGCGGCTATCCAACAATGAGAAAGGACACATGGAGTCTGAATAGGCTTAGATAACAGCTGTGAAATCAGACCAGTGTGAGTGTGTTTTATTCCTTCTGTGTTCTCTGCAACCCATAACCTTACCCTGTCTCATGTAAAATGAATGCTCATTGGAATAATAAAAGCGAACACAGCATGTTCTATCATTTATGCTTAGTCATCAATGCCACATTATAAATACCAAGATAAAGTTATCATAAGGTTACAATAAATATGGATTTTCAAAGATATTAAAGGGCCACTATACTCACTATAAGTGTTTTTCAGGGTGTGAAAGAGCAGAAGATTGTATGTTAAAATTATCTATTTATTCAACTACACTAATAACAGCTAAAACATCTAAAGCTTTACATTTCTTTAAAGCATACATGCATACAGTATAAATACAGTCTATTCTGCTCACTGGCTATTGCATTAGTAACTACAGATTGCAGCGTGCACTATGTGAGGCTCTATGGGGGAGGCTATGATTGTATTGACCAGTTAACCCGTAGCTTTTCTGTTTTAGGAAAGTACCAGTATTCCATGCCTGCACAGACAGATGTGGTAAGGGTTATATTTTGGTTTGTTGGGAACACTGCACAGTGCGGCACAGAGTTGCATGGAGTACTGGTCTGCATTGCTAAAATACCATTCAATATAAAAGGAAATATAAGCAGTCTGATAAAATCCTTACCACTGACTTGAATGGGAGATACACCCTTAAAACTCGATTGGTTGCTGATATGGCCCATTAAGCTGTACAGTGAGGAAAAAAATATTTGATCCCCTGCTGATTTTGAACATTTGTCCACTGACAAAGAAATAATCAGTCGATAATTTTAATGGTAGGTGTATGTTAACAGTGAGAGACAGAATAACAAAAAAAGAAAAACAAGAAAAAGCATGCTAAAAGTTATAAATTGATTTGCAGGTCAATGAGGGAAATAAGCATTTGACCCTTCAACTTAGTACTTGGTGGCAAAACCCTTGTTGGCAATCACAGGTCAGACGTTTCTTGTAGTTGGCCACCAGGTTTGCACACATCTCAGAAGGGGGATTTTGTCCCACTCCTCTTTGCAGATCCTCTCCAAGTCATTAAGGTTTTGAGGCTGATGTTTGGCAACTCGAACCTTCAGCTCCCTCCACAGATTTTCTATGGGATTAAGGTCTGGAGACTGGCTGGCCACTCCATGACCTTAATGTGCTTCTTCTAGAGCCAGTCCTTGGCTGTGTGTTTTGGGTCATTGTCATACTGGAATACCCATCCACGACCCATTTTCAATACCTTGACTGGGGGAAGGAGGTTCTCACCCAAGATTTGACAGTACCCGGCCCCGTCCATCGTCCCTTTGATGCGGGTCAGTTGTCCCCTTAGCAGAAAAACACCCTCAAAGCATAATGTTTTCACCTCCATGTTTGACGGTGCGGATGGTGTTCTTGGGTTTATATGCAGCATTCCTCCTCCTCCAATCACGGCGAGTTGAGTTGATGCCAAAAAGCTCAATTTTGGTCTCATCTGACCACAACACTTTTACCTAGTTCTCCTCTGAATCATTCAGATGGTAATTGGCAAACTTCAGATGGGCCTGTACATGTGCTTTCTTGAGCAGGGGGACCTCGCGGGCGCTGCAGGATTTCAGTCCTTCACGTCGTAGTGTGTTTCCAATTGTTTTCTTGGTGACTATGGTCCCAGCTGCCTTGAGATCATTAACAAGATCCTCCTGTGTAGTTCTGGGCTGATTCCTCACCGTTCTCATGATCATTGAAACTCCACGAGGTGAGATCTTGCATGGTGCATCAGACCGAGGGAGACTGGCAGTTATTTTGTGTTTCTTCCATTTGCGAAAAATCACACCAACTGTTGTCACCTTCTCACCAAGCTGCTTGGGGATGGTCTTGTAGCCCATTCCAGCCTTGTGTAGGTCTGCAATCTTGTCCCTGACATCCTTGGACAGCTCTTTGGTCTTGGCCATGGTGGAGAGTTTGGAATCTGATTGATTGATTGCTTTTGTGGACAGGTGTCTTTTATACAGGTAACAAGCTGAGATTAGGAGCACTCCCTTTAAGAAAGTGCTCCTAATCTCAGCTTGTTACCTGTATAAAAGACACCTGGGAGCCAGAAATCTTGTTGCTTGATAGGGGATCAAATACTTATTTCCCTCACTGACCTGCAAATCAATTTATACCTTTTGTGACTTGCTTTTTTCTTGTTTTTTTTGTTATTCTGTCTCTCACTGTTACAATACACCTACCATTAAAATTATAGACTGATCATTTCTTTGTCAGTGGACAAACGACAAAATCAGCAGGGGATCAAATACTTTTTTCCCTCACTGTATATGCAAATGGGTTTAGATAATGCTTTTTATAGATCACTGGGTCTAGATGTACAGTAGTATGGCTGTCTTTCTATAATTTGAGAAAAAAATCACATGATGTGATGTAACAAACTAAAACTGTTAGCAGCTGTATAAGCCATGAGCCTAATAGCATTTTGGGTTTCAGCATCAGATACATAAAAAAAGAGCTTCTGCAACAGACCTATTCTCTGCACTACTAGTTTGTGTGGCCATCATAAAAGGTATCATACAAAACCACATGCCAACACTTTATCCCATTATGTATATCACTCATTGTCTCCAAATACTCCCTTAAATGACCTCATTGCTCTGCCAGGGGCTTTCTCTTCCTCCGTCACTATTTCCTAACATTTTAAAGACTTTCCCAAGGCTGTACCTTGTTGTCAGATTCTTTCCTAGCTTTCAGAGCTCCAAAAAGTCTCTAAAAACTGTACTACTACTACTTTTTCGAGTATTGCCTATAAAAACTATTAATGGTAATTTATGATTAATAATTTTATTACAATAACACAACATGTATATTTACTTATGCAACTTCTTATATGTATCTACATGAGATAAGCAATTATAATAAAATCCCTGTTATCTGCATTGTATTTGTTACACCTATCCTAATGATTCAGATGTACAACATGTTGGTGTTTGTAAACTTTGACATTATCAACCAGATCAAGATAATAACATATTAGGTGATGTTATAACATGGAGACACATTATAAAACTATGATATATATAACATGATTTAATTAATAGAAGTGGTTCAAAAACATAGTTTTTCTAGAATGACTTCAAAAGATATAGGGTCTTCACAATTGCAAGTTAGATATTGTAACGGAACCCATCACTGCTTTACCCTGTTTTATTATTATGGTTAAAATATGATCCTACTGTTATACTGTATGTATGTGGTCTGAGCGCCATTCAGTAATAATGTGTGCTCAGACCTAAGCTGTCTGCAGATTTGTTCTGGGTTATAAAATGTTGTTATTATATCTGTACAAATATTGTATTGTGTGGTATGCAGTCAAATATCTTTGGTCTCATACACTTGGTCAGGAGTTGCCCATCTGCCTCTTAATAGTATCTGCTAAACCACACAAGAGATAGCAGAACAAAAGGGTTTTAGCAGACAAGATGGCACCATGAACAGTGGGGGTAGGGACTCTTGAATAATGAGATGACCTGGGGTTTCCCCATACTCCCAGCAGGGGAATAAGTGAGCTTAGAGATGTTACTCTCTCCACCGCCAGAGGTAGAATGAGCAGTTAGCCACGCCTAGTGGGCGGCTCCTGGGGGAGGGGACTCCAGGCTCCCACACCTTAACCCTGTCTGATTTGCCAGAGGTAATTAGGGGTTGACCAAAGGTAGTCACTGCCCCTACTGTGTATGTGAAGTGTTTAAAAATGTGTTTTGTAATTAATAAAGGTGAGTAGTGCTCCTTGACCCTTCAAAACGTAGCCTTGTCTCGTTCTTGGAGGGGATTGCTATATCATACTGGGGATTGCTATGCTTTGCATACTCCCTGGAGCTGTAACTACTGAACCCTTGTTCCTGATGTACTCTCGTTGGAGGAGAGGTCTTCCCCACACGATCCTGGATGCTGGAGATTCATACAGGGTGGAAGGAAGACGGCGCGGCTCCAGTTAAGCTACGACGGTTGTGGAGTCTGTGGTGGTTGTGGTGTCCGGTGCGGTGCTTGTAGGCCTCGACGCAAACTAGGACGCGTCCATCAACAGAGCTACACGGTCGGGGTGCCAGTAGATCCGTTACAGATATTATCCTATATTGAAATACATCCTCTACATTCAGCAGTAATATATGCCACCCAAGCACTTTTAATACTAATTCCTTGCTTTATATTATTAATAAAAAAAAATGTTTTCGATGTATCAGCTGATAGATCTTCAAGTCTGTGACCAATTATTAATTGTTTTCTCCACGCCTCCAGATATGGATTTACACCACTTGAAATCAAAATACATCATGGGATGTCAACCACAAGAGATGGGATACTGTGATATGTAATAATGACATCTTAGGGTTACCTGCCATTGTTTCCGCCATTCCTTCACCTCCTCAGTCAGGTGGGACCCAGTAACAGACACTTCTGTTTGCAATATAATGGCCTCTGAATAAACTACAGGTTTAGTAATAGGATGTTGTCATGTGTTTCCTTTAATTACAGTGGTCTCCAGGGTATACCGAGTCAGCACTAGCTCTGAATCACACCTGGCGACAGGTGCAAGTGCTCTGTGATAAATGAGGGCGCTCATTATTTTGTTAACTCTGGAAAAATAGAGGTGTCAGGATGACTAATAGGAACAATGATCTGACATATGGACAGATAGGTGCTAGGTACCAAAGAACATTTGGCATGAAATGCTAACAGTAATGGTGATAAAGTGTTTATGTGAATCCTTTCACATGTACTGGCTATACATAATAAGTATCTTGTACCCAACTATTGGTCAATCTGCTGACTGCCGCAACCCATCATCCATGTTAAAATTATCTATTTCTTTAACTACACTAATAACAGCTAAAACATCTAAAGCTTTACAATTCTCTAAAGCATACATACATACAGTATATATATACAGTCTATTCTGCTCACTGGCTATTGCATAAGTAACTACAGATTGCAGCGTGCACTATGTGAGGCTCTGTGGGGGAGGCTATGATTGTATTGACCAGTTAACCCATAGCTTTCCTATTTTAGGTGAGTACCAGTATTCCATGCCTGTACAGATAGATGTGGTAAGGGTTATATTTTGGTTTGTTGGGAACACTGCACAGTGCTGCACATAGTTGCATGGAGTACTTGTCTGCATTGCTAAAATACCATTCAATATAAAATGAAATAAAAGCAGTCTGACAAAATCCTTACCATTGACTTGAATGGGGGATACACCCTTGAAACTTGATTGGTTGCTGATATTTGATCCCCTGCTGATTTTGAACATTTGTCCACTGACAAAGAAATTATCAGTCTATAATTTTAATGTTAGGTGTATTTTAACAGTGAGACAGAATAACAAAAAAAGAAAAACAAGAAAAACGCATGTCAAAAACTTATAGATTGATTTGCAGGTCAATGAGGGAAATAAGCATTTGACCCCTTCAACTTAGTACTTGGTGGCAAAACCCTTGTTGGCAATCACAGAGGTCAGACGTTTCTTGTAGTTGGCCACCAGGTTTGCACACATCTCAGGAGGGATTTTGTCCCACTCCTCTTTGTAGATCCTCTCCAAGTCATTAAGGTTTCAAGGCCGATGTTTGGCTACTCAAAACTTCCACACATTTTCTATGGGATTAAGGTCTGGAGACTGACTAGGCCACTCCATGATCTTAATGTGCTTCTTCTTGAGCCACTCCTTGGCTGTGTGTTTTGGGTCATTGTCATACTGGAATACCCATCCACGACTCATTTTCCTTGACTGAGGGAAGGAGGTTCTCACCCAAGATTTGACAGTACATGGCCCCGTCCATGCTCCCTTTGATGCGGTTCAGTTGTCCCCTTAGCAGAAAAACACCCTCAAAGAATAATGTTTCCATCTCCATGTTTTGACGGTGCGGATGGTGTTCTTGGGTTTATATGCAGCATTCCTCCTCCTCCAATCACGGCGAGTTGAGTTGATCTGACATATGGACAGATAGGTGCTAGGTACCAAAGAACATTTGGCATGAAATGCTAACAGTAATGGTGATTAAGTGTTTATGTGAATCCTTTCACATGTACTGGCTATACATAATAAGTATCTTGTACCCAACTATTGGTCAATCTGTTGACTGCCGCAACCCATCATCTATAACCTTGGCTATTCTGTCTATTCTATATGGTCCATAATATGGGATCTGCCAATGACCACTTTACTTTCAACTGCACCTGAATCTGGATTGAAGAATTAGTCTATCAGATCCATCTGGGCCCACTGGACCTGAATTCGTATTTGAGAAATTGTATCCCCTATACCTCATAAAACTGAATTCAGATTTGAGAAATCTAATTCTTAACTGGGCGTGAATCTAGATTTAAGGGATGTTCTGTGAACATGGGTGTAGGAACCAAAGAAAATCTGTGGGGGGATACAGCATATAGTATACAAATACTACATAACTGCTTCTCTACACCTTGAAACATCCGGGGAGGGATTTTTCCCCCTTATCCCCCAGTTCCTATACCCATGTCTGTGAACTCCACCTCCGTCAACTGGATGTAAATCTGGAATTAAGAGGTGGTCTGTCAGCTCTGCTTCAGTCCTGTAATGTAGTTTCTTGTTTTATAACCACCAGCATTACAGGATCAATGTCAATGTTTGAACTGAGGAGTCTATTGGGACTTGAATAATATTTATCAGATAAAACTGAACTGTCTCTTGCTGTTCAGTTGAGAGCCTAGGGGTGCACATACTAATACTGACACCTCTGAAGGATACAAATGATATAACTGGGCAATCCTGAAATGATGCTGTAAAGGGAAGATGGACAAACGATGTGCATTGCCAATTGTGGAGGACAAGAAAGAGAGAGGATAAAAGAAAGAAAAACTTACAGTGGACAAAACAAGATCTAGGAGCATACTCATAAATTGTTATTTCTGGAGGATATGGATAGCACAAAGGGGTAACCACTTAAAATGTTAATAATTGTTACAAATGTAGTGATTTATGCTTAGCCATCACCCACACTGAGTTTGTTCTCCACCAGACCCTTTGTATTACTCTAAACAACTTGCCTAAAACCTAATTTCTTGTGTTTCCATCTTTCTCTGCCTCCTCCGCCCTTCTATCAGCTTCTCTTTAACTCTTAGAGATTTATCTTACAGAAACCTATTTAACTTTTGAACCCTGGCCTCTCTGGTCTGGTTCACATAAAATTCAGAGCACCCCCCGACTTCCCGGCCTTCTCCCACCGCCTCTAATTTTTTATTTTTATATTCCATGCACCTGATCAGATAGCAAATTTATACCATAATCTTGGATTGTCGGAAACCCACCCGCCATGCTCATCCTAACTAACCTTCCTCTTTTTCCCTCTGTCTCTCCCATGCTACGACAGAACATGGCACTGGCTCATTGGACCAATTCAGCAACAAACGTCTACACATTTTCCTACCTCATCCCCACTGGATCATAGTTACATAGCAATTAAGGTTGAAAAAAAACTTTCAGTCCATCGAGTTCAACCTTTTAAGATCTCCTCTGATCTGCAATATGCGGATTAGTTATTAATTAATTAGTTGTTAATTATTAATCAATTATTTAATTATTTATTTTCTATCATGACTAATTGTATTGTTATATGTCGTTTTGTAAAGTGCTTATATGTGTCAATAAATAGGTAAATTGATGGACAGAGAGCCTAAGACCAAAATGTCTGCTCACTGTCCAGCAGATGGCCTGCAAGCCCGATGTGGCCAACCAGCTGATATCTCTGGCCCGCTCATTGCCAGGGAGAATTTACTCATAAAACCTAATATTATTAAAATAAAAAACGTAGGACATCACATATAATAGTTGTCAAACTACGAGATATTGTCACACTTTGCGTGGTGCGTACGAAGGTGCTCATCGTTGCGAGCCTCGCAAAGCGAGGCAAGCCGTTAACGCGGAGCACTTAGGCGATGAGCACCAAAGGCGCTCATTGCCTGCAAGGCGTGCCGTTAAGGCACTAAAACTCGCAGCACAAAGGCGATGAGCACGGGATCGCCAACCTCAAAGCAGTTGACATACGTGGGACTTAGAAAAAAAAATTACGAGACGCGGGACGTTGAAAAAAAAAAAAACGAGATAGGAAAAATACAGGAAAAAAAGGTTATCGGCCGACCCGGGAAAACCAAAAAACAATCAAAACACACTAAATACACAAAAAAATACAACAAAAACATCACACACAGCATGGGGGAACAGCCAGGACTTCCGGGAGTGAGGTGGAACGCGAATTTAAGTCGATTTGGACAGGTTTTGGCACTCGAAAATCGCCTAATCAAAAGAAAAAATGGGCGGCAAAAAAAATAAAAAAGAGGCTACATTGCCCCGGACCGCGCAAAACACTGCCAAATGCATAGCACTTTCACACAGGAACATACGAAATACAAAATACACTATTACAAATGAAGAAAAATGCTCGCAAGCCGAGTAACACATTAATAACATTACAAATCTACAATGGCGCTTTACACAATAAACCAACGGTTTGCCCTCGCGCACGCAGCCTATTTATACTGCACAGCTGGGACATTCATTACACTTTATCATCAGGGCACCAACACTCAAACTGTACATTGTATGGTGCCAGAAAATACAAACAGATTGTTAGCTCTTCAGGCTATTGATTGCTGGATATATTAATTACAAATAGGTAAAGTATATTGATTTATTCAAGAACTAATTAATTCATTATTAGTTAACTAAATATAGATAAATATATATCTCTCTTTGTGATAACTGACGAAGGTGCTCAGAGGAGCAAAAGTACACGAGAGGAGAGGCTCGCAATGAGCGCCGAAGGTCCTCAGAGTACAAATAGCTTTACATTGTGTGTCAAACAGCATGGCTTCAAATTGTATTGCCCCGTAATTTTTGATGGGCTAGTCATAAATAAATACTTGGGACATCACATATAAAATTCGGAAATGTTTAGTTATTTAATTTAAAAATCGGTTCATGGCTAATAACAATCTGGCGCCCATAGTAAAGAAGATGGACAGCACTGATCTAAAGTCAAATATGGTTCCATACAAAGTACCATTTGCCTCCCTCAAAAGTGACATCATGGCGGTCCAGTCATGCAGCATGGATATATGGAGCCTGGATGAGACATCGAGTCAAATCATTTCCCCTCTGCTTCATGTCATTAGTGTTCTCCTCAAAAACCCCGACATTCTGGGTCATTAAAGGCAAAAGTAGACGACTTCCATATTTTACCATTTATTTAGACTTTCTGTTTGTGTCCTCATACAAATAAGAAAAACTTACTTTAGGAAATACTACCCTTTAGAAAGTCTGAGAGTGCAATAATAATGTTACGCTGTATACGTTCTTGTTTATATACTGATGCTTTACCGATCTCTTGCAAGTAGCAGCTTTAATTCAAACTTATTTTATTTACCGTATTTTTCGCCGTATAAGACGCACTTTTTCTTCCCCAAAACTGGGGGGGGGGGGGGAGTTGGTGCGTCTTATACGGCGAATATACCTTTTAAAACTGCCTCTCTGTCCTCTTGCTCTCTTCCCACTTCTGATTGGCGCTTCCTACAGCACCAGCAGCATGCATCGCGTCGGCCGGTGCATCCTAGTGACGTCACACATGCGACGCAAGGGAAGGCTGCAGGAGGAGTGCTGGTAGGAAGCGCTGGGGTGAGATCAAGATGGGCCGAGATGAGAAGAAAGGTGAGGATCAGGAGGGTCAGGGAGGGTCAAGAGCTCCTGGAGGCTCCCAAATGCTGCAAAATGGTAATGTATGTATGTATGTATGTATATGTGTATGTATGTGTATGTATGTATATGTGTATGTATGTGTATGTATGTATATGTGTATGTATATGTATGTATGTATATATATATATATGTATGTGTGTATGTATGTGTGTATGTATATGTGTATGTGTATGTATGTATATGTGTATGTATAGGTGTGTATGTATGTATGTATATGTATGTATGTATATATATTTGTGTGTAATGTAGGTGTGTATCTGTGTGTGAAGTGTATTTGTGTTTGATTCAGAATTTTTTTTTCTTGTTTACCTCCTCTAAAAACTAGGTGCGTCTTATCTGCAGGTGCGTCTTATAGGGCGGTATATATACATATATTTTCATTAGAATAATACCAGCCACTACCACCTATTTTAGCTCTTTTACAACCACCGAAATATAACTGATACCGACTGGAATCGAACCCAGCTCGCAGTGGTGAAAACACTGAATCCTAACCACTGGACCACCGGGGAACCCAAGACATAAAGACCCCCCATTAAAAAGAGATAAGGTATATTTTTTCCCAATTTTAGAGGAAGCTCCTCTGAGAGTCTCATATAATGGGAATAAACATCAGTAATGGTCTATGTACACTGAATCAGGAGCACACTATTATTAAGTGAAGGGCAAATGGCTGTGAGAGCCAACAGGAACCGAGCCAAAGAACGAGGCTCTGCAAGACTGGCTGGTTTATGCAAGGCTGAGCAAGAGATAAAGGAGTCAGCTGTCTGATCTAATGAAGCAAACTCCGGCTTATTTATCTTACTCTGCACCAGGTACCGAAATGCTGTGCCAGGAAATTATTCTATATACCCATATTCTGCCACCATAAACAGAAACGGTATGTGTGTGCGTGTGTGTGTGTCTTTTTTTAATGATATTAAGATATATTATCAAGAAATGACAGTGCTGATATAACCCCTCTGGAAACTCTATTCTACTCCTACGCGTTTCATCTATCAGGCTCCTCACGGTAAAGATATTTTCAAATCTTTATCTTATATGTTTCAATTTTGATGACTGAAAGTTATCTTGTCTTTATCCCTGGCCACATAAAATGTTTGGCAAAGCCATAATAAATTATAATACTTCCCCAATATTATAATATTTCTCAATTTCTCTTTTTTTTTTAAAATTCCATTAAAAGTTGTATTTTTTTTATCCATAAATCAAGCAGTAATTCCCCCCTGTTGGAGTCTTGTGGTTCTCACACGGTCATATTAAATCTGGCACGTGGTTTGGAGCCAGAGAACAAAGTCCTACATTCCAGCTGCCGTGTAATTAGCATGTGCCAACCCCCAAACAGAAATAATTAGCAAAGTTCTACTCAAGACAAATAAATAATTGGTGTGGTGTGGGCTTGGTGTGATCAAAAAGGCTGATGGACAGTTAAAGGGATATATAAGTGAGCTGGATTATAAATGCACATGATAGAGAAGAATTAGTAGTGTATGAAAACATTTTTTTGCATGAAAATATCCCAAAATAAACATTAATAACTTTACCTTGAAGTTAGCAAAATGTCCTATGTTTTTGCATTTTATGGTGTACACCCCTAGAGACTCCGCCTCAATTAGCATAGCATTCAAACTCAGAATCAGTGTAATACATTGTATTATTCTTCCCCTCAGTGGCTTCTGAAATGTGCTCAGTACAAGAACTGCAACAGTTACTTCTTGTGCTCTGTACCAGAAAGGTCAAAATATGTACCCTGCTGTATTTCCTGTGTGTACCCGGCTTATGTAAGCATCCTGTGGGTGTGAACAGCTGGATTTGACTTTTGTGCAGATAACTCTGTAAGTAAACTGAACTTTTCTATGTAACACATGTTTTCATACACTACTAATGCTCCTCTATCAGATGCATTCATAACCCAGCTCACTTGCATATACCTTTAAACATTTTTATGATATAAATAAAAAAAATTAAATAGCATTCAACTGATAAGTTATGTTTTACCACTTAAATAATAATACATTTGGAAACGTTGCTGTTTCCTTATACATTAAAAGGTAATACTAACTACATTTTCTCTAGAACTGTCAACCATTTGGCCTAAAAGAGTGCTCGCTGGACCCAAGGAGTTAAAAATGGATTTCAATGAATGACACAACCCAAAATTCACACAAAGCATCTTCTGACCAATCCCGATATCATTACAGTCAATGCCCAATACGTTTTAACCCATCTTCCCGGAGGGAAAACTGTTTGGGGTTTGTTAGGTGAAGATTTCCTGCCAGAAAGTCTGGAGTAAACATGACACTTGGAGGAAGGAAGATGAAACCTTCAACAATAGCCGATTAAATAATATGCCAAGTCCTCCTCACTAAGTATAGATTCAATATGCAATGACGAGTCTCACCACATGGAGGAGCTATTGAGAAAGACTATTAGCTTTGATAGCCCAATGGCAAGTGTGAAAATAATGCAAGAAATGAGACTCTGGCCAGGATGGATACATTCACCATTATATCTCATAAATAGTTCAATAACGAATCTTAATGGGATTCCATTTGGTGGAGGACAGCACTGGGCCCTCCAGAGAGATGAGGGCCCCGGTGCAATGCACCTCTTGCACCTGCGGTAGATCCGCCCCTGCCTTCTTCCTCTTTCCTATAGGATCAGTAGTAAATTAACATTGGAGTTGAGCTATCAGTCAGCCTTTCTAACCCACCCACAAACAAAGATTCATATCTTTTACTAATGAGAGATCATTGATAAACACGATGGACCATATGCCGCACGGCTAATCAGTTAATAAAGGCAAAGATCTCTCATTAAGACTATAGGCAATAACAAATGTTTTAGCTCTACAGAATATGTTGGCACGTTACAAATAAACAATAATAATAATAATCAATTGAATGTTATTAAAACATTACATATTATTACAGTAAAATAACATTCAAGTTTTACATTGTCAGCTTTTTTGATCTACCCACAAATATAAATTTATTTATGTTATTAATGAGAGATCATTGCTATTATTTGCTATAATTCTATTTGGGGTTCTGATCAAGCATTACATGTCCTGTATTGCTACTGAGTCACTATAGGAGGTTTCTATGTAAATTATCGAATGTGTATATGGCCGTGCATGGAGCTGCTTCTTGGTTTATTCAGTGAGTGGAGGTACCAAAGGCTGAGCTACCAGTGGTGCAGGTACTTATTTTTTTCTCTGCATAGCATTTCTACTGAAGCTCCAAGAGGTGCAGTGTAGAGCAGTTCAGCACGCTGGTGATGTGTATCAGGGAAGAGGCGAGATAGAGAGCAATGGCTGGATGACAGCAAAGTACAGGGGGTGGGTTCTGTGAGGTGGGTGCCGTGTGGTGATGGATGCTGACAATGACTGGGTGCTATGTAGCTAAGAGGTGGGTGCTGTGGGGTGGATGTTGAGAGAGAGACTGGCTGCTATGTAGAGATAGTATATGTATTTATGTATATATGTGTGCTGTCATGGGATTTGGGGAAAGCACTGAGTAAGTGAGGGAGGGGGCCCACAATTATTTTTTCATCGGTACCCTCCATTCTCTAGCTCCACCAATGAGAGGAACAATTTGCCCTAAATACCCCATAATTTACATGGAAATATAGAAGCCGCCTAGAGTGACTCAGCAACCAAGGAGGACATGTAGTGCTGCAAATTGAGTCACATGAATAAAAATAAAATGTATTAAATATAAGTTAATTTAATTTTTTTAATGACATACTCTATTCTCACTCAGCCTCCGTGCCCTTCATAAGAACGCTTTCATGCGGTGGTCCTGTTAGAGGTCAGTGACACCGGTGCTTATCACTCCTCTGTATGTCCGACGCCTCGGCACCTGCTATTAAACACCTCCACCCCTGACCTGGCGTGGGCTGTCTGTTTAATACAAATCACAGTTAAAAGAAGGGAACCATTTATTTAACGGAAAACAAGCGCAGAAAGGTAACTAACGGCTTCCAGACTTGGCTCGGTGCCCAGTAATGCTTCGCCTCGCTTGGCTTTGTTCCAAGACTGTTACTACAGCAACCTGCAGGCAAAGTTTACGAAAAGTCTGTTTTTGTCGCTAATTGCGTATTTAGCTCTCTTGCACTTTCCTAGTATTGTAACGATGCCGCAGGACGGGGATTTTATACGTTTACTTATTTTGGGGGAAGGGGTCAGGCGGACTGGTTTGGGAGTGTCACAGTGTCACATCTACTCACCAAGACAATGGTGGGCAACTCGGTCCTACGAGGACGGTCCAGGATTTCAGAACAATCAGAATGAAACTAACTAAGACACTGAATACAGAGAGATACTGAAATCCTGGACTTTGTTTCATTTGTTTTTTTCTTTCTCTTTGCCTTCTTCTGGATCAATGAACAATTAATCTGCATATTTCAGATCAGAGGAGATCTAAAAAGGTTGAACTTGATGGGCTGAAAGTCTTTTTCAACCTCAATAACTATCTAACTATGTGTGCGTATGTATACCATTCCTATTTTTAAGAGTAGTCATCCATGACACTGGTTGCTCATCCATAAACAACACTATCTCCATCAAGAGCAGAGTTACTGATGGGCAACAAGACACAATACAGATCTTGTGATTAAATACCTCATAAACACTGAGGTGAACCGAGTTGAGCATATTACCATTACTAGTCTATTCATCTATCTGGCACCACTTGATAATCTACACTAGGAGCGCCTCCGCTTTTTAACTAACCCATCTTATTTTTCAAAGGTATCAAAAGGTTTTCTTTAATTGTTGGACGGTCTGGTATAAAAGGGACGCCATCATCCCATCAAAAGGCAAAAACAATATTAAAACAATCTGAAAGAATATAGGGCGCTGTCATTGAGCTCAGAATCAAACATACACAGTGCTTTCTCCAAAGCACATAACTCACAATCTTACAGTCTAAAGGGGTTGGGTGTGATACAAGAGGGTGATCAATACATTGTGCATATTAGGGCTGAAGATAACAAGCTTCTTAAAACAGATGGGTTTTTAGTGAGGCAAGCGGATAGTATAGTAGAGTGAGGCAAGGAGTTCCAAAGAATAGGGGCAGCAGAAGAAAAGTCCTGATGGTGGGAGTGAGAGGAGGTGATAAGAGAGGAGAAGAGAAGAAGGTCCTTAGCAGAGTGAAGAGGGTGGTTGGGGGAGTATTTTGAGATGACAGCAGAGATATGTCTCACCAAGGAAAACCGCCTTGCACAGGAAGTGTCCTTTCAACCCCTCAGGCCAACACAGATGTATAAATCTAAGAAGTGTTTGTAACCCTCTTAATGGCGTACAGAGGATGTAAGTCAGGCTCGTTTCGCGGCTACTAATGGACCTTCCTCAGTGGCAAGTGATTTATACTTGTCACTTTTGGCCCTACATATTTTAAGGACAGTTCCTAGGTGGGGCTTTTCCTTCATGAGGGCAGCAAGCGGTTTTACACCTGTCCCTACAAAGGAGCTGTACATCTTGAACTTGGCCACAGGACTTTACTTAGGATTTAATACAATATATAACATTTGACAGCTCTATTGTGCCTTACATTGTCATCTTTAACTCTTTATTCTTTTTTGCCTGCTAGTGTATGAGATACTCAGCATTGCCTGTCTTGTAGTCATGTTAGAACATAATATATCACTCATGTGTGGGCAAGCTGTCAGCAAGTTTAGCCGGCATTAATAATGTATTCAGTTCCCTGGAACAGGAGAAGAGCAGCACTGTATCTTATATGCCAGCGGGTGCAATAATGTTCAGCTCATCACCTGTTGATGTCCGGCTAATTCTCTCATTGCTGTAGGGCTGCAGCCAGGCATTGACACGAATAGCTGCCAGAGAGGAAGCTCTGAGATGTGATGGTTTTCTAACTTCTTGTTGTATACCTGGTAGCTGCTAATATCAAATACATAAACCCAATTCTTGCAACATGTCATGCCTGGAAAATATATATTTTATGTTGTCAGTTCCCTATATACACAGAGAGGAATGGATTGCAAAGAAATGATTTGTTTGCCCTTTCTGGCAGAAGAAAATGTCATAAATAAATACAGAACCATGTCCTCTGTTTTCAGCTCCCTACTCACTGTATGATTGCCAGGGGTGAGTTTCTGCCTCGGTCCACAAGGCCCAGGCCTAGGGCAGCACAATTAAGGAAGCTGTCTGAATATGCAGCTCAGTACATTGGAATATGCTTGCACAAAAATGTCTATATGCAGTGATATCTCTGTCTGTAAGTGTACTTGACACTTTCTAAAATTATATATATATATATATATATATATAAGTATATATGTATATATAGTGTGTATAGTACAGTGGTTGTATATACTTTTCCAAGTTTAAGTAAAATATTTGTCAGTGATATAAAAATAACAAGTAACAATAAAATAATAGACCTAGCTTCCACTGCAGCAAAAAAACAGTTTGCTTAGTGACTAGCTCTCATCCAGCTAAACATGTGTGGAGGAGAAAAAAACAGTTCAATAGTTTGTTAACAATCACTGTTTGATTTCTAGGTCTCCACTCTGCTCCAAACTATCATAAGCTACAGGCTGCTGTCTCTCACTCTATGTGTTTCCCCAGCTCAGTCCATAAGCTTCTCTAATATTTCAGAGCAGTCTTAAATCAGGTCTCTCCGGGACCAGCTAATCAACTGGTCAGGAAACTTAATCCATGCAGTCCTACTGAGGAAGAGAGCTTTACAAAGTCTGTGGCTCACATAAACCCATTGGATAACTCTGGGTGACACACTAAGATACTGGAGCACAAAAGATCACAGCTGTGCAAAACAGTGACACAAATAAAGACTATTGCAAATGCAACCAGTTTTGGGCTAAAAAATACGGTTTAGTTTATTTATTCAGTAACCGATTAAAAACTGACTATATATTGTATATATCCATTACAAAAAAAGTATGAACATCGTTTTACTCTTTTATGCTAAGTGCAGCTTATAATATAAAATATGAATTTTACTATTCAGACTCACTAAACCCCAGGTAAGGAAAGGATCTGCCCAGGAGGTTGTCTGATAGGAATGTTTGTATATCTATTTGCCTGCAGTGGTCAATGCAGACAAAAACATTGGAAAAACAGCCTCCTAGGCAGATCCCACCTGATGGGGCAGATAGAAGCAGATTTCATGAGGTCTGTGAACACCTAACAGGGGATGAAAGAAGAAGCTCTCTTTACATTGTAAAAGTAATTATATTTACACAGTGTCATGCCCAGGGCCTGACTGGACTGTTAAACACTATGGTCTGGGCCTCTACTGGCAAGAAGTGACCCTGTTTATTGTTATAGTTTTGTATTTTGTATTACTTATGGTTAAAATGACATATATACTGTATGTATCTTGGTTTATGTTATGTATAACATGTATTATGTTTCCTGTTATAGTAATTGTTGTAAAAAAAACATACTAGATTTTCTGCAGGCTATTGCATCGGCCAATGCCCAAGACCCTAGTCTCATAGATAATCCTTGTACACACACTTCAAGATTACAGCCATGGCAACTACAAGGCCAGTAGGGGCAATTAGCATGGAGGTTGGAGCGGTTGGCGCAGTTGACACATCACACACATACACAGGATCGGGGTTAGATCACAGAGCCAGACGCCCCACAAAAAGTGTGGAACTATTTATTGTGTGCCTGTATCCTCTGTACAAATTCTTGAGCGTGGTCCCAATCCTGAAATCATCTTCTGTGCCAGAGGAAGTAAGAACTACATGGTCCTGCTGGAGTAGGCTTGAACTAGGTTCTTGTCAAGCCCCATTGAAGAAGCAGGTCGTGACACACAGTATATATATGTAGGCTAGGGAATTGCCCGTCAAAAATGATGGCAATAAGATGAGTAATCTGGCAATGCTGTTTGCCATACAATGCAGGGTTCAAGGTGGTTATAGCAAGCCCCTCCCATCGTGTACGTTACGGTCCTCATGATGAGCGCCTTCAGCGATCATCACGAGCCCTGCAATAAGCGGCTTTTCTGCTCATTGCAGTCCTTGTCCAACCTGCCACTTTCATGGCTTGCAATAAGCACCTTCGGCGCTCATTACAAGGCCTGCAGCGAGCGCCTTTGACCCCTGTGTCTGTTTTCCCCCTCTCCCTTCCATACCCCCCTCTCCCTGTGTCTCTTTTCCTCCCTCTCTCCCCCTGTGTCTTTTTCCAGCGTGTCCCCCTTCTCCCTCCCCTGTGTCTTTTTCCTCTCTCTCCCTGCGCAACTTTTGCGAGCCTCGCAATAAGCGCCTAAGTGTTACTGTCTTGTTTTTTTTCAAAGTTTTCTGAGCCTCGTATAGCGCACCCAAGTGTTACTACCTTCGGCCTTGTTTTGAGCCTTTTTTGAAAGATTTACGTTTCTACGTCCGCCATTTTTCCCCCCGCTTAGCAGATTATTGATGTCCGAAAATCGTCAATTAAACCTCAAATTAGCTTGCAACCTGACTCCCAGGCTCCCTGCCGCCCGCCCTGGGCTGCGTGTAATGTTTTAAGTGATTTTTTTTATTATTTGTAATTTTTTGTGGGGTCTTCCTAGTGTTTGTGAGCTACGCGCTTGAAAACCATTGGGGCCTTTAAACTCGTAAATCTTTCTAAGACTTGCGTGCTTCTTGAGTCATACTCCTTCGGCGCTGATCGCGGCCTTTGCAATGTGCGACTTTAATCTCTTTCCATCCTGCATGTGTGTAGCATCCTGGGGCAATAGGCGCCTCCTACCATAGGCAGGCAGAAGCTGTGGAAGTTACCGCCTGTACCTATTCCCTAGGCAGGATCCCAAGCAAGGATTATCTTTCCCCCAGAATGACACTCACAGATGTAAGTCCAAACTGGAGAAAAATAATTTATTGGTTACAGTACATAATTTATACATAACATCATCCAATCATAACAAGCCCCACCTTCAGTAAACATTACTCTAGCCAATCCCCAAAGTCCATACCAGGGGTCATGTGAGAGACCTGTCCATCATACTCCCTGATCACCCCCTGTAGACCTGGAATGGATTCATTAGTCTAACCCCTACTTTATCCCATCAGAACAATATGGCAGATACCATGTCTGACTGCCTACGTGACCTCCCACACTCACCCCTACTCAGGTCTACGTCCTTTTTAAGATAGTGGTCCTTTAGAAAGGAGAAGAATTATGCAGTTTTAACCATTGCCATCCCAGGACCCATAACATTTAATCAGTTCCAAAAGTCCAGTGGTCCTCCTTTGCATAACGATATGTGGATCTGCACAATGGGGATGTGGCATCTACAACTGTCACTCTACATGGACACACTCTCCTGAGCTAGTGAATGGAGGGTCCCGGGGCTAAATATTTTTGTAAAATTCCTTTACTGTACTTGTTCTACCACATTTGCTGGAAGCCCTGTCAATGTATCTGCTACTTTTTCTGTAAAGTGGAACAATCACAGATTGCCAGTGGATCTTGTTACCTTTGAAATGAAATTCAAACTTATTATTCTCGAAAATGCTCCTGTCTTGTACTTTATTATTTAATCAGACAAAGATAAAACAATGTTATAGCTCTAATATAAATCACGCTCGGATTGGCTGCTGCGCTGTGTCTGTTTCTGGCAACTGTCGGCTACCGATAAATAACTAACAATCTAAAGAGTTTCTATGACTGGAGATGTGCAGAGCCGTCCTTGTCAAACTAAAGGGAAACATCTCAGGCTTCTCTGTCTATTGTGTTCACTCTTTAAAGGATTTCATGTTAAAGTGCATTAGAAACTGGTAATACATTGTACTAGCAGTTTATCTCTACAGTAAATAATTTCTGAAATATTTAACATTGACTTTGAGACTCCTCTATGTTAATAGTAAAGCTCAGTATGCTAATGTACTTGATAAGGGTGGGGGAGGGCTGTAATTGCCAGATAACATTGCAGGTCTTTATTTTGGACACACAAGCAGACTGTAATGCTAATTAGCACATCAAGGCAGCTTATTAATATGCATGAGTTATTCATTTGCATATAAATGCAAAAACAACATGGAATTTCCCAGGATTACTTCACTTTAGAAGAAATGGATAATACAACATAGAGCCAGTGTTGCATACCCTTTAAGAATAACCTAAAAAAACAACAACTAATTTTTAGGCTTAAAGAGTCCCTTAAGCATAAAATGCCCCGTCCGCTTACTTGTTGATCTAGAATTTGCATTATCTATTTTTGTCCTGAAAACTATGATATCTAGTAATTAAATGAGCACTGTAATGAGCTAACAACTTGAGCTATGCTTTAATTAGGCATTGATCATTAATACAATTTTAATAGGGGAGGTGGCTTTGTATAGCAGACAATGCTATATTTTCAGACACAAAGTGGACCAACAGCATTGGCTGGACAGCATACAATCTATTATTCTCTTATCACATTTTTATTATTATTATTATTATTATTACTCTTTATTGATAAAGCATCAGTTTTGTCCATAGCAGTATTTACAAAGTAGAATTACTGTAAGTACAGTGGGTGCAGTTAGCAAATTATGAGGGTATAGACTAATTGTACTGTAGGTAGCAATAAAAGTACAGATACAATATAAATAGGTCAACAGACAGTTTGGTGCAGCAGAGATAATGTACGTAATCCAAAGAGCTTGCAATCTAAAGGTAAGGATAGGGTATTAGGAGGGAGACATAAGCAAGATCCCCCACCCCAAGGCTCCTCGGTACCAATTCACTTAACACCCATTCCCACAATAGTTCCCCTCCTTACCCAACTCACATAGCACCAATCTCTGCTCCCCCTCACATAACCCACCCTTGGTACTTTGCTGTCACTTTGCAGCCCATGCTCTCTTCACCTTCTTCCCTTATACACAGCCCCAGTCTGCTGAACTACTCCAATCTGCCACCGCTTGGAACTTCAATAGAAATGCTCTTCTTTAAATACGCACGCACCAATTTCTGACTGGGCTTGTGTGTAGCCAAGCAGGCAGAGGGGTGACCGGGGGGTTGTGCTGGGATTTCCCAAGGATGGTCCGTATACTACAGAAAAAATGAATACAAAAAAAAATCACAGCACTGGGCCCCCAGAGGAGGGCCCTGGTGCACTGCAACACTAGTAGCTCCATTCCTGAGCTGAAATCAAAATGTTAGATTTCACTGAATCATAATTTTATATAAAATGTAATTAGATTAAAGGCTTAATTATTTTATTACTTACTTATATACTTATATACTTAATTACTTTAAAATATAGTTCTTCAAAAGAGTATATTTTAATATAGGTCTATAGTGGTACAATAGTAATAAATAGTCATGTTTTTAACACACGTTTAAATATTTTTTATTTATTCTTATAAATGTATTATTTTACAAAACAATTACAGTGGTATCTCGGTTCTCGTCCTTAACCCCTTCCGAACAGCAGGGTGAAAACCGGATTGAGTTCCAAACAAGCATTACCCATAGGAATCTATGTAAATTTAAATAATCCGTTCCACACCCCGTTTTAGTTTGAAGTGATGGTCTTGTTTTTGGATACAAAACCTTAAAACTAAAAAGGCATCAATAAAAACAATAATTACATCAAATAACAGAGAATGTAACTTCACTTTGACTTGATGGTGGCAATGTAGAGGAGGAGAAGGAGGAGACAGGCTGCACTCGGGCTCTTACAGGCACAGGCTGCACTTTGGTTCTTACAGGCACAGGCTGCACTTGGGCTCTTATAGACACAGGCTGCACTCTGGTTCTTGCAGGCACAGGCTGCACCTTGGTTCTTACAGGCACAGGCTGCACTTGGGCTCTTGCACAGACTGCACTTTGGTTCTTATAAGGCACAGGCTGCACTTCGGCTCTTGCACAGGCTGCACTTTGGTTCTTGCAGGCACAAGCTGCTCTTGTAGGCAATGCTACGCAACAGTTCTGACCCTTTTTGAGGGTCAGAGTGGTGTTTTGCAAGGGGGTCGACTTCCGAGCAAATTGATCAGTCCGACGTGTCGAGTTCCCAGCAATTTTCCCCCTCTGTGAGACGCTTCGAGTTCCAAAAACAAAATGCAAACCAAATCAGATGGGAACCAAGGTACTGTATATCTGAATATGTATTATAAAAGTTGATATTGATATTCAGGGCTCAGATCAATGATGCTTTATACCAACACTACATGATATAGTTCTCTTATCAGAGGCTAACCAGAAGGCAAGGATAAATCCATTGAGATTATTTTATAGTGGCGTCTATGACAGAGTAACCCAGCCGGCTCCATTATCTCCGTGACATCCTTTATAATACAGTAATGTCTGCAAATAAAAAATAAAGCAGGCTGAGAGCTGAAAAGATCACTCGTGTGCCTCATCCAGACAGAATATATTACAGGGGAATGCAAATGAGCACTTCACAGGGGGACTCAATCTGAGCTACGTGCTGGAGCACTCTATAAATACACGTGTACGCACTACTAGCGCACGGACTCACACAGCTATGGAATAATGAGTTATCAGCCAGAAACAAGTAGCCATTAGTATGTGGAACCATGCATATAAATAATAAACAGGTATTTTGGGGGTATAGGGTGAAAGGAAGGGACAGTAGACCCTCACCAACACATAATCCATAAACCGATCGTCATCATCACGTCCCTCTCTGTATATATATATATATATATATATATATATATATATATCATACCCATATACAGATATCCTGCGGTGTGCCACTCCGGCAGTTTGGAACTCCCTGACCCCTTAAAATTGTGGTGACCGCTTAGAGTTCCTTGGAACGCAAGACGATCCAATAAATCAGTACTACAGTAAATCAAGACAAACTGTTCACTGGAAGATTTGATTATGAGGTTAAAGCTCAAATATTTTGTCCATGTCATGAGAAGAAAGAAGTCCCTGGAAAAGACTCTGATGCTGGAAAAGATAGAAGGCACATGAAGAAGAGGACTGCCGACGGGGAGATGGATAGATGAAGTAATTGAAGCAAATTAACATGAGCTTGATGAAGCTCAGAGGGGCAGTGATGTCCATAGGGTCACAGAGAGTTGGACACGACTGAATGACTAAACAACAAACCTGTCTGTCACTTTCTTCCCTCATTTTCAGGGCTTTAAGTGGTCTTTAAAAATCAACCTGCTCAAAGAAGCCCATCACCTATAACTGGTACAATTTACATACTAACACGGCAACCCCTAGAGACAAGCAGATGGCACACCTGTTTTAGCCCTACAGTGTCCCTTTAATTTGCATAAGTGCAGCAAGGCACCATGTGGTTTCACACAATCAATCCAATAATTATCATATGAATCATAACTCAAACAAGTTACTGCTCTAGTTTTAATTTTCAAGGGTTATATAGTCTCATAAAATATCTATTTAATCCCATTGCAAGACTATACCTATACAGTGACACTTGACAATAGGAATGAATAGAAGAATACACCACAGCAGGATAATCCTCCCCTTGCTACAGGCCGACTAGCAGTCCAAACTGAATCACCCACAGCATGAGTGGAACCAGCTAATTATTATATTGTCTCTAAAACTGCTTATATGTGCTTAATGTTGTTGTGGTTTTTTTTTTGCATACTTTATAAGCTTGTGAAGTTTTTCCCAAACTACAGTAGACCATTAAGTAACTTATAGAAAGCCGAGTTCCGCAGAGGTTAGAGGCACAAGAGATCAAATTGCCAATATCCGTTGGATAATAGAGAAAGCAAGAGAGATCAAGAAAATCATTTACATCTGCTACATAGCCTTTTTCTAAAGCCTTTGACTGTGTGGATCATAACAAAATGTGGCATTTCCTTCAAGAGATGGGAGTACCAGATCATCTCATCCTCCTCCTGAGGAATCTGTATCTGGACCAAGAAGCCACGATCAGAGCCGATCGCTTCAGATGGTGACTGTTGCCATGACATTAAAAGATGTTTGCTTCTGGGGAGGAAAGCTATGGCAAGCTTGGACAAGCTAGTCAAAAGTAAAGACATTACACTATCAACAAAGGTCTGCATAGTTAGAACTATGGTATTCCCAGTAGTAACATACGGATGTGAGAGCTTGACCATAAAGAAGACTGAGCGCAGTAGAATTGATGCATTTGAATTATGGTGTTGGATAAAACTGCTTAGAGTCCCTTGGACTGCAAGAAGATCCAATAAATCAGTTCTTCAGGAAATCAAGACCAACTGCTCACTGGAGGGTATGATTATGAGGCTGATGCTCATATCATGAGAAGACAGGATTCCCTAGAGAAGACTCTGATACTTGGAAAGTTAAAGGCATATGAACAAGGGGATGGAAGAGGCAGAGATGGATAGACAAGGTCACTGAAGCAAGGAACATGAGCTTGATTTAGTCAGTGACTGGCTGATGGACCTGGCATGCTGGGGTCCATAGGGTAACAGAGAGTCGGACACAACAGACCGACTAAACAACAATGGAGCCTATAACTCTGTATGAAGCAGAAATTTCACGGATTGAATCAGCCTGTGGCGGAGCTAGTGAATTGAGGGCCAAGAAAAAAGAGGTAGATCACAAAAAATGTCTAGCACTGCCCCATACCAATTCACACACTTCAAATATTTATATACCAATATATATATATATATATATATATATATATATATATATATATATATATATATATATATATATATTATTTGTGTGCATATATACATACATACACAGTATATAAATATACAGATAAACAGCCTGGAAATGCTGTCCCCCACCCCCATGTGAGGCTCTCCATCTGTTACTTTTTTTTTAAACTTTTTTTTATTATACATGTCATATTCCATTAATTGATGTCGTACTTAATGTGTTTATTGTTCTGTAAAGTACTCATCAGCCATATTTTAATATTTTTTAAAAAATTTTTTATTGTAATGTATACTTCAATAGTATAAGACAGTGTAACCACACTAACAGATGTGAAAATGTTTATATTGAATCCAGAGGAAGGCAAACACAAAAAAACTCCAGTGAATTGAAATGGGGAAAAAAATGAATTCCTCCTGACCCCAGATAGTGGTGATTATATTACTCCCTGGATCAACAATCTCTCTGTAATTATACATTATAAGAGCCAACCCCCTAAATACACAGGATAAAACTAATCAGTAAATTGAAAACAAGTGATAATTATATTCCATAAAGCCCAGAACAACATGAAAACCAAACAGAAAATATATACATAGTCCTAAGTACATACAATGAAAGTAGTAATTATATTCAATAAAAGCACTAAGTGGAAATTTTTCAAACACCTTATTTTCATGAACCATGTTTGAATCACTTTTTAAAGTTTTATATTTTAATGTTTGCATCAATAGTAGAAGACAGTGTAAACTTTGTTTGAAACAGATGTGTAAATGTTTATATTTAATCCAGAAGAAAGCAAACAGAAAAACCCCAGTGAAATGTAGCCAATTTTGTATAAAATGGGGAAAAAAATTAATTCCTTCCTGACCCCAGATACTGGCGATTGGATTACTCCATGGATCAATACTATCTCTGTAATTATACATTATAAGCTCAAACCCTTTTAAATACATACAATAAAAACAAAGCAATAATTACAATCTATAAAACTCAGAACAACATGTAAAACAAACTCAAAATACATACATCTAAGGTCTGAAGTACATACAATGAAAGTACTAAGTATATTCACTGAAAGCAGTAACTTGAAAATGTCACAAACACATTTTTAGTTTTTTATTTGTGGAGTGCTTTGTGAAGTTTTGTGAAGTTGTTGTTTTTTTTTTTTTATTGTATTTATTAGTGGTTACTCTAAAAAGAGCCCAACAGACAAAAAATGTTGTCTTTGGAATGTAACCATTGTAGTGTTCTTGGATTGTGTTTTCTTTAAATAGTTGTCCTCTAAAAAGAGCCCAAGACACATAAAAGTTAGTCCTCAAGATATAACCACTGTTTTGTTTGTTTGTTTGTTTATTTTTGTTTTTTCGTGTGGTATTTCAGCAAAATGCCACATAGAGTTGTCTATGTTAACTTGTGGTTTCTCTGAAAAGAGCCCAACAGACGTTAAATTTTGTCTTTGGGATGTAACCACTGTTTTTGTTGTTCCTTCATTGTTTTTTTTTCACATACTCTGTTTTCTTGTTCTGTTTTTGTTTTTGGAATTTACAACACCTCATAGTAGACTATATTTTTAGCAAAGACGTGACCATCGTCTAAAAATTCCCCCTTATTTTTTTATTTTTTTTAATGAAAACTTTAATTTCTTATTTTTGTTTGCATCTTGAAAATGCCACATAGAGTTGTCCATGGGCAAATACTGGTTCTTCTAAAAATAGGCCAACAGAGTTAAACGTTTATCCTTGTGATTTATTAATGGTCATTGCAAATGCCATGATAATGGGAAATTGTCTCACTTGGAGCCAAATCAATTCTTGGTATGAAAACTGGTTCACCTTTATGGGTAACGTTCAGAGTTTCTGCATGTATGAAATGGTCTTTTAAATCCTGAACAATAAGTCTGGTCCCATTACAAAGTCCTTTTTTTGGGGTCACTTTTCACAGTAACATGACAATAGCTCCTCTTTTGAGTTTCAAAATATGTGGTGGCATTCCAGATGGAGTTAATGAATTTATAAATTCAGTGGTAAAATTTGATTCACTCTGTTTGTCATCAGCCAGAACAGAATCTGCACTGTAACCTTTTTTTTTGTGTGCATTCTATTCATTTTAAAATGTCGTTATTCGGATCCAAGGCATCTCTATTTTTTTATGTTAATATTACTTTCTGTGCAAGGTCAGAAGAGTTTTCCATAGTTATTCCATTTGGTAATATAGCTGATATGAGTGAATCTTTGCAAATAATTTCCGCTGGTATTTCCACAGTATCATCCGGTAAATTATTTATTAACTCTGTTTTTCCTTCTCCAATTTGAATTAGCCAATCATTAAAATCATTTAGGCCGTCAGTTATGATATTTTTTTCTAATTTAAGGTGTGTAAATTCTTTCCATAGTGGACTTGACTTTATGCATGTTTGCACAATATCTGTGCGATTTCCACCGACAACCACAGATAATGTTTGTCTGAAATCTCCACATAACAACATGACTTTTCCTCCAAAAGGCAAACCATTACCCATGACTTCACGCAATTAACAATCAATACATTGCAGAGAATGGCATGACATCATAGTGTCCTCATCTATGATAATTAATTTGCATTTTTGAAATTCTTTGGCTCTAGATGATTTCATTATAATATCAGACACTGATGTTTCCAAAATTGGAACAGGAAGCAATAGTGCAGCAATTCCAGTTGGTGAAAAGCGAAGGGCTATTTCACTTTTACCTCTAATTGAACTCATCAACAAATTATAAAGATACGTTTTTCCAGATCCACCCGGTCCATCTAGATAAAAATAACACTCTTTGAGCAAGTCATCATCTATAGTGCTTGTTCTAGTGCATTGAAAGCGTGCAATTGCAAATAATTTAAAGTGGCAATTTTTTCTTCTGTTTTTTGTTTCTCAACATCATCGTCATAGTCGTCCAAGGTTATATCCTCTATAATTCCTGGATCTGGGAGATTAAAAGTTGCACAACTTAATCCATGACATAGAAACACTTGATGAATTTCCATTAATGCTTTTATTTCAACAATGGAGTTGTTCCATTTTTTAAAAAAAATCTTCATACATATGTATTTCAAATGTTTCCCACAAAGCCAATGCATTTGAAACATTGCAAAATATGCAAATGTATGCAAACTGTTCCCTCATCTAGTGTGACATTTTAGATAGAGCTGCTTCTGCTAGACATCTCTCCCATTCTGTCTTATCAGCTAGGAAGTTTCTATGTCGTGCAGCCTATTGAAAGATGTCATAAACTGTGTCATTGATAGTTCTCAAGTCTTCAAAACTTTGTGCACCAGGAACATTTAAAAGTAGTACACGTAAGCAGAAACGTCTTGTGGACTTACTGTATACATTGTGGTAATAATTTTGACGAAAACATAATGAAATGGAATCTCATTGTATAAGTATTCCCTTGCCTCAATATTTTTTGATTTTAGGATAAACCAAGCAGTAAGTGTGGTTTGTCGATGTTCATTTTGTGTCAGAGCATTTTCTTCATTGCCAGTATGAAAGTAAACTAATTGTCTTTGTGACAAATGTACAGCTAATCGACATACTGCATGTGAGCGATCATGCATTTAAAATTTTAGAAGCCGCCACATTGCTTCTGGGGCACTGACATAGCGAGCATCTTCATGAGATGTCAGTTCATCATGTACTAACTCATTGTCTTGTGTATTTGGTCCATTTTACACAACGACAGTTGCTGAATCATATCCTTTATAAATATATTTGTAGACATATTTAAGTGATTTAATAGAAGTGCAAGCTTCCACATTTATGTGTGCATTATACTTCATTAATAGATGTGGATTATATGGCACCACATACGTGTTATCAAAAATTTTTCCTCTACCTTTGGACCTTTTTTCATCTATACAATGGATATCCATCACAATTTGCAAAGATTTGATCTCTAAATTCTTTTGCAAAATCTTTTTTTCTTATTTTCCATACACGGTGTTTGTGGATTTAGCTCTCCACATGGTCCATGAATCATACAATATGTTACAATGTCATATAGGCATGTTTCTGTGGATATGGTAGTTCAGCAGTAATTACTGAATCCACTTTCTTTTTAGTATGCAATTTATGATTTTCGGCAAGTATTTTCAAAATATGTGCATGTGGAAGGTCTCTTTTCTGGAATTCAATGGTATAAACAAAAGCCAAACACTTACCAAATAAGTTAGTGATGGTTATAATAATTTTATTTTGAAGACTCTAGCCACTAAGTCTGGTCTATCAGAAGCATATTGACCATGTTTGAAATTATCAACAATTTCTGGCCATTGAGGATTACATGTAAATATAATAAAAACATCTGGCTTGCCAAATGTAGTTACAATAGCCATAGCATCATTGTACCTTTCTCGGATATTGCAAGGGGATCCTTGGAAGGAAGATGGTAAAATTATGGCTCGGCCAGCTGCAAGATTTAGTTTTTTAGTCGCTTCAGCAACATAATCCATGAGGCCACAATACTGTTCAATACAGTGTTTATGTTGTTGATATTTGATGAAATTTAAATTATTTGCTTCTACTTGCAGGTATGAATCAATGATCCATTGTTGTGTCAGTTTTCCAGCACCTAAGATGGGATTAAATTCATCCCTAATTGCAGTTTGAGCCACTATAAATTCAAGCATGGAAATATTATTTCTGACACGTTGTTCAGTGTTTGGATAACTTGGAAGTACAGTATTAATTTTGGTTGCCAACCTGCCTCCCCATTGGGATACAAAATTGGATACGTCATTGGATCTAAATTGGTACTTAATATACTGATGTTAATGAAAGGTTGCTCTTCATTTCTTGGATATATTCTAATATCCCTTTGAAAAGATTCACCCTCATCATTTTAACAGACCCATGCAACCTCATTAGCTGTTGGTAAGTTATAACGTCTTTTATCAGAATGCTGATCTCTTCTAAGAACCATATTGACTCTTGGTATTGGCAACTGATTTTGTTGTGCATAAAAATGTTGTTGTTGTCCAACTTCTGCTAGTTTTTTATAAGCTTGACTATATGGATTTTTTTCCATAATCTTATCAAGTTCATGAAAAACTGAAGCTAGGCATTTTGAAGCTGCATACATTGTTCAACAGCTTTGTTTGTATCTAGTACATAGAGTTGAGCAAATTTTCTTTGCTCTCCTTCCTCAGTGTATAAATGTGAAGTATTGTGGTAAATTTGGGCTTGAACTTTAAAGAAGTAAGGGCCATGTCCTGCATATTTTGTGCTAATGTTGCACCCCTAGATGCAAAAGAAATGGCACTATTATAAAATCATATATTTTGTTAAATTTTTTGTAATTTGGGAAAGTTGGCTCACATCAATATATTTTGTAAATTCTGTTTTTTCGGGAAGTTTTACTTTTTCCTTTTGACAACAACTAATGAACTTACCATCTATTGGTCTTTCATTTACAAAATGATACGCCCCACAATATTGATAAAGCACATTCAACATACCACAATTGTGAGGTTCGACATTTATATCTGTAAATAATGGACTTTCATGTGAATCCAGATGAACATTAAAATTAATATCTACATTATTACCATTACCATATTCTTCACATGTTTGTGGCACAATATTTTTTAGTTTCCTATCTCTCTTATGCAGACTTTTTGGAGAAACGTAGTGTCGTTTCTTGGACATTTGTTGACGAGCGTGTTGTCGTCGTTTTTTTTTACTGTCCTCCGATTGTTTCTGTCTCCTTATTATTTGTAGTTCGTTGGCCAGACATTGTTTATACTGGTTGCTGGTTTCTCAAACAAAACAAATAAGTCAGAGGTGCTCATCAGAGAACGAACTAACCTTAACAGGTTAGTTCTATGGACATAATAGCCCACTCTGAGAGCAACTCTTTTAGGTCACTTGTGCCCTTCACAGGGAGAAATATCCTGTAGTATATCAGTCTGGTCTCACTCAAAAGAGAGACCCAGCCCAGAAATATCAGGCAATTCGACCCTGAACAGGAGAAACAGCAAACCACAGACGCGTTTCGGCATTTATGGGTCTCGTCAGTGAGGTGTATCTGAACTCCCTAAGGCACAGTGAGCAAGGGGTCCAGGTCTGGAGTCCCCTATACCTCATAGGGAGACTAAACCCTAAGAGTAATTTGCATAAACAAAACAAATACGTCAGAGGTGCTTATCAGAGAACAAACTAACCTTAATAGGTTAGTTCTATGGACATGATAAGCCACTCTGAGAGCAACCTCTTTTAGCTCACTTGTGCCCACCACAGTGAGAAATATCCTGTAGTATATCAGTCTGGTCTCACTCAAAAGAGTGACCCAGCCCCAAAATACCAGGTAATTCAACCCTGAACAGGAGAAACAGCAAACCACAGGCCCGTTTCAGCCATCATTGGGCCTCATCAGTGAGATGCAGCTGTACTCCCTAAGGAACAATGAGCAAGGAGTCCACGTCTGGAGTCCCCTATACCTCATAGGGAGACTAAACCTTAAGGGCAAACAAAACAAATAAGTCAGAGCTGCTCCCACCACTGTGTCTCTTTGCCCCCTCTCTCCCTTCCCTGTATTTCTTCGATGACCCCAAACACACTGCTAAAGCAACACTTGAGTGGTTTAAGGGGAAACATGTAAATGTGTTGGAATAGCCTAGTCACAGCCCAGACCTCAATCCAATAGAAAATCTGTGGTCAGACTTAAAGATTGCTGTTCACAAGCGCAAACCATCCAACTTGAAGGCGCTGGAGCAGTTTTTCAAGGTGGAATGGGCAAAATTCCCAGTGGTAAGATGTGGCAAGCTTATAGAGACTTATCCAAAGCGACTTGGAGCTGTGATTGCCGCAAAAGGTGGCTCTACAAAGTATTTACTTTATGGGGTGAATAGTTATGCACATTGACTTTTGCTGTTATTTTGTCCTATTTGTTGTTCGCTTCAAAATAATAAAAAAAAAAAAAACATCTTCAAAGTTGTGGGCATGTTCTGTAAATTAATGATGCAAATCCTCAAACAATCCATGTTAATTCCAGGTTGCGAGGCAACAAAACACGTAAAATGCCAAGGGGGGTGAATACTTTTGCAAGGCACTGTAGGTAATTTAGCATGTCTTTAATGATTAGCATGTGTTTAATAACATAATTGTAAAACGTACTATTTATTTTTTTTATTGTTTTTATTCATTTTTCAAGTAATAAATTAATAAAAATGAATACTTACCTGTTATCTTGCAATGTATTTGTTGAAAATCATTAAGAGGAAACAACCTCTTAATAAAATGTGTCCTCTGATAACGTGCAGCCACACAGTTGAGTATCTGAGGAGAAAGTGAGAAAATTCTGAAAGGTTTGCAGTATTTATAGAGTGCAAGCTCGAGTACAAACTTGCACGTGCGCAGTTTACTGTTTTTCTGCCATTTCATGGTGTACATCGCCGTTTTATTGAGTTACACCCTTGGTTACTACAAAATGGAAGATATAGCGTGCCTCACGATGATCGTGTACGTAGTTCGCGTTGTTCGGATAAGTGTTACTTGCTTCGTGATCGTCTTTACTGTGTTGCGCTAAGTGTTACTGTGTTCGGGTTCTTTTTTTTACGTCTTTCGTCCGTGTTTTCATGTGTTTACGTTTTTCAGGCCGCCATTTTTCTCCCTTACCCGATTTTCGATTTTCGAGCCCTGGCCTTTGGCTTTCCTTTTTAGCCTAAGTCCTGCATGCCTCAACTGCTTGCCTCACTTTGAGAGGCTGCTCGCCTTGCTTCGTGTTACCAACATCGCAAACGTTGCGAACAGTTCCGCAGATCCACAATTAAATATATATATATATATATATATATATATATATATATATATATATATATATATATAAATAAATATAGATATAGATATATTGGCCCACTTTCACCCCTTCTGCCCCCCCCCCCCCCGACTATCTCAAGTCCCTTCTGTCCCCCTCTGCCCCCTTCTGTCTTCCTTGCTCCTCCTTTCCCTCTCAAGTCTCTTCTGCCACCCTCACCTCCATCTGGTCTATTCTGTCTGCCTTGCTCCGCACCCCACCCCCCCCCCCCCCCCACCCCACAGACGATCCATCCTATCTGCTATTCATTGGTGTTTCAGTGCCGTAATTCAGTTCCACCTCTGGCGGCGCGGTCACAACTGCGTCCCTACACTGCAGAGAGGAAGCGTCGGCAGGGGTGGAACTGAATTACGACGCTGAACCACCAATGAATAGCAGATAGGATGAAGCATCTGTGATGTGTGGAGGGGAGAAAAGGAGACAAGAGGGGGGCCCAGTGTAAAAAAAAAAAAAAAAAAAATAGACTGCACCGGGGCCCCTAATGAGCATTGCACTTCTTGAACCTGCGGTAGCTCCGCCCTTGCCCTGGACCCTGTGCATGGGCCATCTTAACTTGTTATAAAATCAGTTTCATATATTGCAATACACAGTCGTACTCCTTATTGGTTCATGTTTCAGAATTGAATGCCACTGTTTTAAATCTAACTAAACACTATAAACTACAAACCATTCCACTACACTTGTAGCAATTTTACAATTACAGAGACATATACACTGGTCAGGAAATGATGGCGCAACATACACAGGGAGCTGGCAGGGGGTGTAATTTGTTTTTGGCTACAGCACAGAGGGTACAGACAGACGCCGCTTGGAACATAGCCCAAGCCTAAATGTTCTGTGGACTGAACGATCCATTCACAGCTTGTGAGCAAAGCAATTCTGATAGGAACAGTCCCTCCAAAGCACATCAGTCACAGTGACTCAGTGTACTGGTGACAGGAGGATAAAGGTGACAGACAGAGCCAGCAAAGCGCATGAGGCACGCAAAAAAAGCTTTACTGAAGTTACAGAGGTTACTGAGAAAAGAGTTAAAACAATACTCAGTGTTAGTTACCTAAAATATATATATACTAGCGAATTGCCCGTCAAAAAATGACGGCAATGAAATTGTAAGGTAGCTAAATTATTAAATGAATATAGTGTACCTATTTTGAAGCATTGTGATGAAGAGCTGGCAATCTGTGTTGATGTTGCTGCAGCATTAGTGGTGTGGAGCTGCTGTGTAAGCGTGATGAATGTGTGCACTGTGTGGTATGAATATCCGTAGGTGGTTTGTGTCGTTTTGCGAGTTTCTTGTGGTGTTTTGCGAGTTTGTTGTGGTGTTTTGCGAGTTTAGAGTGGTGTAGCCTCGTTTTCGTTTTGTTCGGCAGCCATTTTTTCTGTCGCTTAGATTTTTTTTTAGTCTCAAAAGTCTTTTATTTCGAGTAAAATCGAGGTGTAAGTTGCATTTTTGAGGTCCTGGGTGCTCCCTCTTGGTGTAGGTAAGGTTTTTATGTATGTGCTGTGTGTATGTATTGTGTTTTAAATGTTTGTATGTCGGCGTGTTGCGTCCGATGTTTGCGAGGTCGTAATGTGTGGTAACGTGTTTCGTAGGTTGTTTGCGTTCCTCGTAAAATTTAGCGAGTGTCGTAATTTGTGTGTCGTGTTTTTTGAGTAGCGACGTGAAGTTTGCGAGGGTTTGAGGCCCTTGCCCAGTGACCTCGCCAGCAACTGAGTCCCTCGCTTCGCGAGGGGCCTCAGTTGCTGGCATGGAGCGCCTTCGGCGCTCCATGCCAGCAACTGAGGCCCTTGCCCAGTGACCTCTCCAGCAACTGAGGCCCTCGCTTCGCGAGGGGCCTCAGTTGCTGACATGGAGCGCCTTCGGCGCTCCATGCCAGCAACTGAGGCCCGTGCCCAGTGACCTTGCCAGCAACTGAGGCCCTCGCTTCGCGAGGGGCCTCAGTTGCTGGCATGGAGCGCCTTTGGCGCTCCATGCCAGCAACTGAGGCCCTTGCCCAGTGACCTCGCTACGCGAGCCCGCAAGCGTGAGCAACGACTCGTACGCTCACAACTATATATGTGATATATACAGTGGATATAAAAAGTCTACACACCTCTGTTAAAAATTTCAGGAAAGACCAACTAGAGCAGCTGAACTTTATTTGGGGTTAATCGGAGGCACTTTAAATGATGGCAGGTGTATGCTGACTCCTATTTAACACGATTTGGAATGTGATTGCTTAATTCTGAACACAGCTACATCCCCAGTTATAAGAGGGTGTGCAGACTTATGCAACCACATTATTTTTTTTTTTTTTCCTCCACCTAAAAGATTTCAGTTTGTTTTTCAATTGAGTTGTACAGTTTATAGGTCACATTAAAGTTGGAAAAAGTTCTGAAATGATTTATCTTTGTCTCATTTTTTACAGCACAGAAACCTGACATTTTAACAGGAGTGTGTAGACTTTTTATATCCACTGTATATCTAATATATAACACATGTATCACATATATATATAGTTGTGAGCAAGCGGGCTGTTGCTAAGGCTTGCGGGCTCGCGTAGCAAAGCGAGGGCCGCAGGCTCAAGGGCCGCAGTTGCTGGCGGCGCTCCTTGCGAAAGCAAAATACGAGACACGTTACGACCCATTTTGACCTCGCAAAAATCGCCTGAAACCCGCGCACATAAAAACATGAAAAACACAATAAATACACACAACAAATACATAAAAAGGTTATCTACAGCAAGGGGGGGGGGGGGGGGGGGCACCCAGGACCTCGAAAACTGAAGTTACTCCTGAATTTAACTGCAAATAGAAGATTTTAGACACTGAAAAATCCCCTAAACAAGAGAAAAAATGGGCGCCGAAAAAAACGAAAACGAGGCTACAGCAGTCTAAAGACGGAAAACACCACCAAACACCTACGGATTTCCCGAAAAAGACGTACGAGATTCGAAAACAAGGACGCAACCCACGCGACCCCAAAAACATTACAAACACAATAAATACACACAACAAACACATAAAAAGCTTACCCACAGCAAGGTGGTGCACCCAGGACCTCTGCAAGTGAAGTTACACCTCCATTTAACTCCAAATTTCGGAGTTTGAACACCCGAAAATCACCTAAGCGAGAGAAAAAATGGCCGCCGAACAAAACAAAAATGAGTCTAAAGGACCCTAAACACGCAAAACACCACCAAACAGCTACGGATATTCCGAAAAAGTCGAACGGCATCCGAAGCAAAGGACGCTAAATCAGCCACAGCCGCATACCACACATTAGCTGCCATTTTAGAACAATAATTTACAATCCGGAAGTACACAGCTACCCTAACTAATTTGCCTCGCGCACGCACACTATTTACACTACACACTGCACACATTGCTGACACTTACACAGCAGCTCCACAGCACTGAAAACACACATTGTATGCTGCAGCAACATCAAAACAGATTGCCAGCTCTTCAACACAATGCTTCCTGCATATATTACTTGAAAATAGTTAAAGTATATTAATTTATTAATGTATTATTTATTTCATTACCATTCACCAAACAGCATTAGCTCACTTACAATTTCATTGCCGTCATTTTTTGACGGGCAATATTCTAGTATATATATATATATATATATATATATAATCTCACCATAATCTTAGGGTTTGCCCACCATGCCCCCTGGGTTAGGGTCTTTCCCCCAGCATCTTCCCCAGTCCAGCCTCGCTTCTCAGTAGTCCCCTTACCTGCCAGAGCTGTCGGACTCTTCGAAACGGTGGACTGCGGAGGCCTCAGCCAATGAGAGACAACAAGGGTCGGGTATGGCCTATTTACTACAAAACAGGGGAAAATGTATCAATATCTTTTTTTTTTAGGAGAAGTGAGGTATGGGGGGTCCTTAACAACTGAAACCATTACATGTATCAAGGAGCATTCTTCACAGACAGCCATGCCAGAGATCCAACAAAAACTTACCTACCACCATCCTCCCCGAATTCGGACATAGATGCTAATTCAGAAAAGCTTGTGGAGCGAATGAACAGAGGTCAAGAAAGTGTATAAGAGGAAGATCCTACAATTATGCAGCAATCTAACATCTCAGTCACACCAGGAAAAACCTCATAAGTGGACTTATTTATCCAGTATATCAGTGACATTGCTCACAAACCATCAAAGCCAGTTGCAACCGTGCTTCAAGGACGAATGCCGTAGACTAAATTTCCAATGTGAAAACCTCTATTATATCAATAACATTGCACAAGTTGGACAGAAGGAATCATAGATTTCATGTCCCCCTTTTGCAGGGATTCCTGAGGAAGTAAGAAAGGAGCTCAGCATCCTCAACTTGCCCTTGCTTGAGCTCTTCTCAAACTGCAATATTTTACATTTTGTGATCTCCAGTGGAGCTGTACTCCCCAAAAGATTGAGGATAGTCTGACTAGCCAAAATATTTATTTTTCCATTGATTAGGGTTCACCATCTGATATTGAAGGAGTCCTCACCTGGCTGGATCACCTACCACTGACCATACTGACCATACAGACCTGTAAATCAGGTGCTCTGAATCAGGGCACTGCCATGATTCAGCTACAGGAGCTTTTTTTCCCTAACTTCTACACTAATGTAAATATTTCACTCCCCCAGATTAGAGCACTCACCCCACAACCTTAAATCCTGCTTTAGACAAAACAGATTTCTGTGCAGGAGCAGCCAAAACTAAATTTACGCATGAGACGGTAACAAGTGACAGAACTCCTGCAGCAAGGAAGCATTATATATATATATATATATATATATATATATATATATAAAAAATAATTGTTTTTTAATTAAAAATTTATTTTGATATTAAAAAGATGTGACGATTGTATTTATAGCTTCAATCAGTAAAAATGTGTTTATTCTGTGTTAAAATATGGTATATTTATAGGCAATGCATTAGAGTGTTTGTTCCTAGGCATCACAGGTTTGTGACGTGTATTAAACTCATGAGTACTGGGTTGTTTGTTACCCTGGATTTTGTATAATAAAACAGGCTTAATACCAACATATAATATTTTATTAATTACACTTATGTTGAAATCAGATTGTTAAGTGTCAAATAATGTTGAAATGTCATAATTTTGTAGTGCTTTTTGTGTTATACTGTCACTTTAAATGCTTCTGGGGGACTCAGCAAGGGTTTGAAAACCAGTTGTGAGTGGTCTTTGGAACACGTAAATCTTTTTCTATTACAGCAATGCCCTGATTTGTGGGTGTCAAAGTCTAATGGAGTATCTGTTAACTTAGTTTCAGTGCAAAAATCAGTGGAGATTTATGCCTTGCTTTTCGGCACTGTCGTGAAGTTCACTCGTAGCAGTGACCCGTAACAGTTCTCCAGCAGTGTTTTAGGGATGGGTGATTAAAATAGCTAGGTAGGGTTTTTGGTGCCACTATGGAACTCGCTATTGTTTTTTTCAGGGATTAGCATAGGGGCCAAAGTCTAAGTTCAAGATCTCATAGCTTTTTTTTTACTCTTTAAAGGTGAAGGTTTCATGGATTAATACATTTCTGCACTTTGCAGGCAAAAAGCAGCTTATGTATATGCAGCACATCTCATATTTTTATTAATATCTAAAAATCCCTCTAGGTGGTGTCAACACAGACATTGGATCCCCCCCACAATTAGCATGCAGCATCAGGGGAGCTATATTAACCCACTATTTACCTGCCATTGCTTGCTCGGCCAATCTCCTTGCAGCTTCCTGTCTGTATGTCATTAGCAATACATAGCACATATCAGTGATACACTACATATTCCAGGCTGCTTTGCACCACAAACAGGAAACCAGAGTTAATTCAAAAGTTTCAGCTAACCTGATCGGCCAAAACAAATCATTTTAAATTTAAAGCTAATTTAGCCTTGGTTTGGAGGGTGTTAACTCTAATTTTCAACTGCCAGAAATTACAAGAGATTTTGCTGACTTCAATGTAAGTGTTTACATGTTTATTTTGGGATTTTTTTCATCCCACATTTTTTTTGCATACACTACTAATTTTCCTTCATCAGATGCATTCATTATCCAGCAAACTTGCATATCGCTTTAAGGATAAACACTAGCGTAGAAAAGCTCCTATATCATACATTTTCTCAGATAACTGCAGAATGACTAACTTTTGGAACATGATCTTAAATATTGAGAAATTATCAATAGACCTCATAAGAGATTTGTAGCTTTATCTTTGCCTTTACTCCTATCTCTTCACATTTATATTTCCCACCTTTCAACACTTCTTTACTGAGATGACTAACTAAGCATCGGGAACCAAATCACTCAATACTCCTCCCCAAACCCCTTCCCATAACTACCCCCCGAAGACCCCTTTCCATAACAACAAACCTGCCCAAGACCCATTGTTGCTCCACCCCCAAAACCCCTTTTTAATATATATATGTATATCCATATATATACACATCACCCCCACACAACACCCACCCACCCAGTCCTTGTCAGCAACCATCCCCTCTCAGCATCTTTTTCTGCGCAGAACCAAACCACTCTCAGCACCCACCTCACATAGCACCCATCTCTATCTCCTTTCTTTCTCCCACACAGGATCCATCCCCCCTGTACTTTGCAGCCCTTGCTCTCTTACCTTCTTCCTTGATACACAACCCCATTTTACTGAACTTCTCCACACTGCCACCACTTGGAGCTTCAGTAGAAATATTTTTATTTAAACAGGCATACACCAATTTTTATTCAAATACACAATTGCAGACCGAGGGTGTGTGTGTGCAGCCAAGGAGGCACTGAGGGGACCAGGGGGTGCCCACTGGGGTCGTGACATGTTGGGCCAGGATGGAAGAGCTAAAGGATAACTTACCGTTTATATTGAAATCTTTGGCTATTTGAATATATAAGTGTAATTGTGAGGATCCTCTGTTGGACCTATCCTATCATGTTCACGCACGGGAAGCGCGCAGCCAGCGTACCGAAATAGCTGTCTCTAAGTGGCCTTTAAGTGGTTAGGGGTTTTTGGGTAAGGTTTAGAGCATTAGGGAGTTGGAGCTGGTAAGTGGTGTAGGTGGTTAGGGGCTTAGGGTTAGGGGTAGGAAATAACTTTTAGGGGTTATGGTTAAGCTAAGAGGGTTAGGAGGTTAGGGCCGGCAAGGGGTATAGGGGTTAGGGGCTTGGGGTTAGGTTTAGGCTTAGGGCCGGTAAGTGGTGTAGGGGGTTAGGGTTAGGGCAGGCAAGGGGTGTAGGGGCTTAGGGGGTTAGGTTTAGGGTTAGGGTCGGTAACTGGTGTAGGGGGTTGGGTTAGGGGCTTAGGGAATACATCCGGACGCGGGACGCAAGTTAGCCCGGCACCAGGAGGCTTCCCGTGCCGTGCGTGCACGCACATAACAAGATATATCCCATCTATTGGAATAGTCTCATTCAACAAAAAATATTTAAAGAAATATCTATCTAAAAGGAACTTGCCTAGTTTGTCTGTTAAACCTCTATGTTTGTAAAAAATGGAAAACACCCCTTGTAAGGTCCCTTTCTATCACTGACACTAGGAATAGTGTGTGAAAATTAGTTTATTTGATTGAAAGTTAAAGAGCCAATCTAAGAGCCAATCAAGCTACAGTTATACAATGTGGCAGTTACATTGAAGTTTAATTGCTCCTCAGTAGATCACATCCCCTAATATACAGAGGTCTTGAATGAATAAAAGACAAGTACTAAAACACACATACATTTGAACTTTCATATAAGACCAACTTATATTAAAAAAAACATTTTATGTTTATTAATATATAATGATTATGTTGACTCCCCCAGGGGTGGCTACATAGGCCCATTATCCCCACCCAATAAACATGCAGTATTGGGGGGGGGGGGCAATTTTAACTCATTACTCACCTTCTGTGTCTTCCTCAGCCCCCGCACCTCACCACAGATCAGCACAGACAAAGCTTTTGCCTCACTACATATCCCAGGCTTCTTTGCAGCACAGCCAGGAACCCCAGCTATTCACACAAATGTTTCAGTTGCCCGAGGTTCCTCCTGATTGGCCAAAACAAATTAGCCCGGGTTTCAATGGGGTGTCTACTCTAATTTTCAACTGTCAGAAATTACAAGACATTTTGCTAACATCACGGTATGTCTTTAAATGTTTATTTTGGTATTTTTTTATGCCCAAAAATTGTGCATACACTACTTGTTCTACTCTATCAGATGCGTTCATAATCCAGGAAACTTAGATATGCCTTTAAGGCTGTAATGGCAATTTTGTATGGTGAAAATTGATATTGAAGCCTTTAATGACATTTTAATCGATCTAGGGTAGTGGTCCCCAAATGATTATACAACAACTTATTCCAAACTATGAGAGCAACATGGACAACTGGAAATCTGCTTGTATGTAGACCACATTTATAATGCACTCTGCTGTATTGGAGTATGGCATGTACATTAATAAACAAAACAATGTCATATTTAGGTACTTATGAACCACTTGTTTAAGTATTTTTGATTAATTGTATTAATGATGTTTGTAACGGAACCCATCACTGTCTTACCCTGTTTTATTATTATTATGGTTAAAATATGATCCTACTGTTATATTATATGTATGTCGGTTTATGCTCTGCAGAATATTAGCCAGACTATTGCAGACCTAGGCTAATAGATAATCCTATTACAGAGACTTCAGAGATAAAGGAATCGATTGTATAAAGTGTTTTCATTCTCAGATAAGAACAAAGAAGGCTGATTTAATCAATGTCTGATTATATCAAGTTGCCAGGGAGGTGTGACCCAGCTATTGTTCCCTCTATGTGCATTGTGTGGCCAACTATGGGGGATGTGGATTGCCTGTGGGAAGAGATGTGTATAAATATTTCTGCACATAACAAAATAAAGTCAGTATTCATTTGACTCCCAAACTGTGTGTCGTCCAATATGGGAGGTCGTGAATGGTGAAACTGTAGTGCCTCTTGGGTATTTTACCATATACCAGCGGAGATATTGGACTGCGTGTTCCAGCTCCGTTACAATGTTCTATTAGTTAATGGGTAATATCTGAACCAAGCTCACAAAGCACTGTAGGTCTGTGGATCACATTGTGGGAGCTTGTAACATGCAGGCAACGGCAGAGCTTATTCTGGGCCAATAAGCACCTGTTCTGGCACCACGCTGCCATACTAATAAATACACTTATTCATTTGGAACTCTTATTGAACCATCGCCAATTTCTCCTAAATGATTGCATTGTTGGATAATGGGTTTTGGTGGATTTGGATAGTTTTGGGTATTAAACAAATCTCAAAATAATTCCCCACAATAAACAAAGCAATGAATAGCAGTAACACCAGAATATTATATATACTCATTCATTTGTAGTGAACAAAGCAAATGAAACATTACATCTTCAAATACCAATACCATGATCAGATATACATATACAGTATGACCTAACACTGGATACAGGCACATTTCCAAATATGATCAGACAAGTTACTGTATATTTGCTGATTGCTTGAATATTGCATGATATACCGTATTATGGGATCTAACCCATTGCCATAGTGGATCATGACCCAGATTGTACACGACTGGACTGCAATTGCCTTTATATCCAAATTTGAAATACAAAAATCTATAACCTATAGCTGGTGCATAATTCTGCTGCCATGTTAATAACAAAATGTTCTACCGCACTATAAAACATGGCATATACCTTATTTATCGGCATATAACACGCACCGGCGTATAACACGCACCTCATTTTAAGAAGGAAATTTCAGGGGGAAAAAAATTCAAATAAACCTCCCTCCTCATCCTCCCTCCTCAACCCCCTCCTCAAATCCCCCATCTTCAACCCCCTTCTCCACCCCCCGATCCTCATCCTCCTTCCTCAACCCCCCTCCTCAACCTCAACCCCTCTCCTCAACCCCCTCCTCATCCTCAACCCCCCTCCTCATCCTCAACCCCCCTCCTCAGCCTCAACCTCCCTGCTCATCCTCAACCCCCTCCTCAACCTCCCTCCTCATCCTCCCTCCTCAACCCCCCCATCCTCAACCCCCTCCTCAACCCCCATCCTCAAACCCCCTCCTCAACCCCCCTCAACCCCCTCATCCTCCTTCCTCAACCCCCCTATCCTCAACCCCATCCTCAAACCCCCTCCTCAAACCCACTCCTCACCCCCCCATCCTCAAACCCCACTCCTCAACCCCCCCATCCTCCGCCTTCCTCAACCACCCTATCGTCAACCCCCTCCTCAACCTCCCTCCTCAACCCCCCATCCTCAAACCCCCTCAACCACCCCATCCTCATCCTCCTTCCTCAACCCCCTCCTCAACCCCCCTCCTCAACCTCAACCCACCTCCTCATTCTAAACCCCCCCTCCTCACCTCCCCCTCACATACCTGCTTCTGTTCCGGCCTGGGTCAGGGAGCGGAGCGGAGGCCAGAACAGAAGCAGGTAAGTGAGGGAGAGTTTTTTAGGGGAGTTTAGGTTGAGGAGGGGGGGTTAGAATGAGGAGGGAGGTTGAGGATGAGGAGGGGGAGGGAATATCGGCGTATAACACGCACCTATAATTTGCTCCCTATTTTCAGGGAGAAAAAGTGCGTGTTATACGCCGATAAATACGGTATATCAAGCTGACACTATGGGCCTCATTCAATTGTGATTCTGCCAATTGAATGAGGCTCTAAAAAGCCACAGAACATTTTTTTTTTTACAGAAATTTTTAGTTAGTGAACTTTTATCCAAAAGCAAGGTCTTTACTAACTAAAAACTTCTGCAAAAAATATGTTCTGTACTTATATAGAGCCCTATTCTATTGGCCAAATAGCATTTGAATGAGGCCTTCTTATTTGTATTTACTAACATTATCTATTAGTACCTTATGATATTTTATTTAATATATTGGTACTTGCCATTTGGCTCTTTCCCCTGGCAGCAGAAATAATAATAAAAAAAAAACTAATTAGGGAGTTTATGACCCCTCCACCTTAGACCCACTACCCACTATGGGCCTCATTCAAATGGGATTTGGCAAATTGAATAGGGCTCTATATAAACACATAGCATATTTATTTTACAGAAGTTTTTAGTTAGCAAACTTCTATCCAAAAGCAAGGGCTTCACTAACTAAAAAATTCTGTTAAAAAAATATGCTATGTGATTATATAGAGCCCTATTCAATTGGACAAATCGCAATTGAATGAGGCCCTATGACCCCGGGATCACAAAGGATACCTATCTTTCTACACGCTACCTACTATGAGCCTGGGGATCCCTTGTGATTCCTTCTTATCTACTAACTGCTTTCAAACCAGGGATCCCCCAGAATTCCCCCTTCCTTACCTTTTATGAGCCAGGGAATTCCCAGCATTCATCCTTCCTACCGACTAGCCCCTATGAGCCAGGGGATCCCCCATCCAAAGTATATCCACGGAGGTCCTGATAGACCTCCATGGTATCAAATATGAACATGTTACTATGGGTTCCCAGCGGACCCCCATGGTAATCTAAAGTATTAGGTGCCATATGGACCCCATGGCACCTAATATTAACCCCCATACCATGAAATCTGTGAATAAAAGAAAAATCAACCGGATTTGCCAGAAATATGATAGATCGGAAGTGATTTACAAGTACACGTCACTCATATTTTTGGTCCGAGAGCAATGGAATGGAAGCCTAAGAGTGATAGTGAATGGAATACAGTCAGAATATTTAATTAACTCTATTCCATTAATTGGTACTCTTAGGCCTCCGTACCTGTTTCATAGTTTTATGTTTCCAGATTTGAGTATTAATGCCATATCTGTCTTTACCTTTTTCTAATCTATTTTATTGTTTTCCACACCCCAGAGGTGCCTACATAGGCACAGTGTACATACCAGTAGAAACACAGCATTTTGGTATGGATTTGAACCCTTTACTAACCTTCAAGACAGCAGCAGCCCAATGTAGAGATCTACAGAGCATTGTCTGGCTCCTCCTGTTTCCTGGTGCAGGGCACTACACATCCCATGATGCCTTCCTGCACAAACTGCTATCACAGATTTATACAATGTATTAGCTGCCTGTGATTGGTCAAAATGAATATGAATTGTATGCTAATTTTATCAGGGATTTTAGCCGGGTGTTAACTCTGAAAATCAACTGCTTGCAAAGTCAAGAGATTTAGCAAACTTTGTGGTAATTATAATAATATTTATTTTCAGGGTTTTCTTCATGCAAAAAAAATGTTTGCATACACTACTGATTCTCCTCTATCAAATCCATTAATAATCCAGGAAACTTAAATATGCCTTTAACAAAGTTCCTATTTCACAAAATAATGACCATATTACAAAAATAATTTAATAAAAAAAAACTATTAGATGAATGTCACAACATTGATATTAGATTTCAATATGGAAAATTCTAAATTGCTAAATAAATAATAAATTAAAAATCATGCCTTGTGTCCTAATAAGCAGGGGACGTGAAGGGGATAGTGAGCTGCTCTGTGATAAAACTGAACACAAACCTAACTATGTCCGTGTGTCTCTGATATCAGCTTTAGTAATCATAACCATTATATGTATCCATTTAATATAATTGTGTCGATTCATTTTCTCCTCGTAGTTCAGTTTTCAGTGGAAAAAAAAGAAAAAGAAAATCCTGACAGTTAAACTGATTCTAACAGACAGCATGAAACTGGCCGTATAAAACCCGTTCTCTGTGGGCATGGCCCTATCGTATCCTGTGCTATAAAATACATAATTGCCATGTCGCAGATGTGAAAGATGACAGCGTGCATGGGAGTAAGATAGCGATGGCTCCAGAAGCTGGCAGACTGTTAGACTGTGGGCTTCCTAGAAAAAAAATAAGTAAATAATTAATTTAACAATTATATTGTGGAAGATAGAATTGATTAAATAAACATATTCATAAAACAAAAAAAAAATAACAGTCCTTTTAAAAGTGACAAAACTGTAAACTATGATACAATCTGAATATTTCAGAAGTAAGAAATTTTGGGCTTCCCTGGTGGAGTTGGTGCTTTCACTGCTGCAACCTGGGTTCGATTTCAGTCAGGGAACCAAGAGGTCACACCACCAGGGTTGGGCCTGGATAGTACTTGGATGGGCAACCACCTAGGAACACCAAGAGCTGTATGCTGTGGCCCACTGGAGAAGGAACTGGCAACCCACTCCAGTAGCCAGGTCATGGAGGGTCGCACACAACTGAGCAACGCAAACACACACACAAGAAATGTTGAGCAAATTCTGGATATCCACATGAAGACCTATAACGTCTGTTCACAAAAAGTATAAGACTTCATTTGGATTCCAGACTATCAGCCTTATTAAATTGAATAGGGCTCTATTTAAGCACACAGCGTATATATTTACAGACATTTTTAGTTAGTGAAGACCTTGCTTTTGCATTGAAGTTCAATAACTAAAAACTTCTGTAAAAAAAAATAATGCTGTGTCAGTGGCCTAGCTAGAGTAAATGTCACCCGGGGCGGTCCGTTCAAATGTCACCCCAGTGACCTGCGCCTGCGAGGCTAGCAGCACTTAGACTGCAATGTGCGCCGCAGGCGCTCATCGCAAGGCTTATGGGAGAGGCTTCAATGCCTCCCATGTCTGTCCCCTTCCTCCTCCTTTCAGAGGCCCACACTGCTCCCCCTGACCCACTGATGCTCCCCCTGACCCACTGATGCTCCCCCTGCCCCACTGATGCTCCCCCTGCCCCACTACCTGGTTCCAATCCTGCCAGCAGCGCCGCACTCACCGTCTTCTCCTCTGCGCCGACCGTCCTCCAGCCAGAACTACTTTCTGGATCAAGCCGCGAATCTCGCAGGCGGGATGCGCATGCACAATGCAAGGCTTGATCCACAAAGTAGTTACGGCCGGGAATTTTCAGACTATTTTCGCACCTTAGCCTGGCTGAAAAATTTTGTTGGAGGTGACATAGTGTCACCCTCCATATGCTGTCACCCGGGGCGGTCTGCCCCCCTCGCCCCCCCCTTAGCTACACCACTGTGCTGTGTGCTTAAATAGAGCCCTATTAAATTTACCGAATCGCAATTTAATAAGGCTGTATATGTATATCAGTGGAAAAAAAACTGTGAATTAACTTGAACTCAAAACTTTGTCTCATATTATGAATCTAAGTCTAAATAAAATCACTGAATATCAGATTCCTCCGTTTTCATCATTATTACAATTAGGCTAATCACGTTACAATAAAATAGCTTTTCCTGTAAATGCTGTTTTCTTCCATTTATCCATAATTAGTGTTAATGGGTGCAGAAATATTGTGACACACATTAATTGTAATAAATGATGAGAAAAACATCTCTTAGGTATAAATAAGAATGAATTCTTGGAATTATGCGATCTAGTGAGTGATAATGAGACACAAAATAAAGTATATTAATACAACTACACATATCCCTAATGCAATTTACTGTGTTTATTATTTAATTCTTTGTTGGGGATTAATTATGCATCATCGTAAAGTGCTTCTGTTTTATAATAGTGAGCCAGGCAGGCTCACTTCACCCCTCTCTTTTTGATTATCTCCCGAATCATCTCTTCCCTTGGGGTACTCCATGCTCTTTCTGGCGAATCAATATTTTGTTTGGTGCCAAATAGGAAGTTTTGGCCACAAATATCATTCCCTTCTCTGCACCTTATTTGCTAAACTTAAATAAATGACATAACACTCACTGTATCCAAAAAGTTTGTAATTAAAAAAAAAACTTAAACATTTTTTATCTTGTATTTAATTTAATGTTTGGAATTGGGGATAGGGAATGCACTAACGATGAATGAATGAGAGCAACCCAAGATGGGCAGGTCATAGTAGAGAGGTCAGAAAAATGGGGTCCACTGGAGAAGAGACTGGCAAGCCACTTCAATATATCTGCCAAGATAACCGTAGGTAAATAAGGTCACGGTGACCTGGAACAAGTCATGTCGGTAATCAACCCCATGACCATAGTTACATGACTTAGGTTAAGACATGTACATTATATACAGAATGGATGGGTGAAATGTACGATAACCATGACTATACCAATAAGGCTTTGACACACTTAGTGGCAGGCAGCCCAGAAAATTAGTTTGGCAGCCCAGAAAGTTAGTTTAGCAGCCCAGAAAATTAGTTTGGCAACCCAGAAAGTTAGTTTGGCAGCCCAGAAAATTAGTTTGGCAGCCCAGAAAGTTAGTTTGGCCGCCCAGAAAGTTAGTTTGGCAACCCAGAAAGTTAGTTTGGCAGCCCAGAAAATTAGTTTGGCAGCCCAGAAAGTTAGTTTGGCAGCCCAAAAAATTAGTTTGGCAGCCCAGAAAGTTAGACTAAAATAGGATCACTGTTTATTATATCTAATCCGTGTCCATTTCATAAATTCCCCTTATGACCAGAATATAATAGTTCCTTATTAAAGTGGGTAATGAGGATGTAGATTGAAAAATTAAACATACTGAAAACCCTCATTACCCACTTTAAATATATATCATTCTAATCATATAATCTACCCCCCCCCCCCCCATCACCCCCAGTTTCTACTCCCATGATCACAGAGGATTACTATCTAGTTGAAAAAAGTGTACTTTCTCTCTCTAATTTTGTCATCTGTATCTGTCACTTCTGATGTTCATTTTAGCATTAAATCTGGTTCCACACTGTACTAGCTATTTGTTTCGAAAAATAAGAATTCTTGACTTATACATATATTTACTCAGAGTGGAATTAATTAGTGGCATAATACACTCATCAGTGGCACAATGTATTTATTAGTTATATCACATATATAGTTGTGAGCGTACGAGTCGTTGCTCACGCTTGCGGGCTCGCGAAGCGAGCCGCGGCCCTCGCGTAGCGAGCCGCGGGCCTCGCGAAGCGAGGGCCGCGGCTCGCGCAGCGAGCCGCGGCCCTCGCGTAGCGAGGTCACTGGGCAAGGGCCTCAGTTGCTGGCATGGAGCGCCGAAGGCGCTCCATGCCAGCAACTGAGGCCCCTCGCGAAGCGAGGGCCTCAGTTGCTGGCGAGGTCACTGGGCACGGGTCTCAGTTGCTGGCATGGAGCGCCGAAGGCGCTCCATGCCAGCAACTGAGGCCCCTCGCGAAGCGAGGGACTCAGTTGCTGGCGAGGTCACTGGGCAAGGGCCTCAAACCCTCGCAAAATTCACGTCGCTACTCAAAAAACACGACACGCGTAGCGAGGTCACTGGGCAAGGGCCTCAGTTGCTGGCATGGAGCGCCGAAGGCGCTCCATGCCAGCAACTGAGGCCCCTCGCGAAGCGAGGGCCTCAGTTGCTGGCGAGGTCACTGGGCACGGGTCTCAGTTGCTGGCATGGAGCGCCGAAGGCGCTCCATGCCAGCAACTGAGGCCCCTCGCGAAGCGAGGGACTCAGTTGCTGGCGAGGTCACTGGGCAAGGGCCTCAGTTGCTGGCATGGAGCGCCGAAGGCGCTCCATGCCAGCAACTGAGGCCCCTCGCGAAGCGAGGGACTCAGTTGCTGGCGAGGTCACTGGGCAAGGGCCTCAAACCCTCGCAAAATTCACGTCGCTACTCAAAAAACACGACACACAAATTACGACACTCGCTAAATTTTACGAGGCACGCAAACAACGTACGAAACACGTTACCAAACATTACGACCTCGCAAACATCGGACGCAACACGCCGACATACAAACATTTAAAACACAATACATACACACAGCACATACATAAAAAACTTACCTACACCAAGAGGGAGCACCCAGGACCTCAAAAATGCAACTTACACCTCGATTTTACTCGAAATAAAACAGTTTAGAGACTAAAAAAAAAACGAAGCGAGAGAAAAAATGGCCGCCGAACAAAACGAAAACGAGGCTACAGCACTCTAAACTCGCAAAACACCACAAGAAACTCGCAAAACACCACAAAACACCTACGGATATTCCGATACAGACCTATACCACACATTACTCGCCATTTTACACCAATGCGGAAGTACACGACTACGCTAACGGTTTGGTCTCGCGCATGCACAGTATTACACTGCACACATTCAGCACGCTTACACAGCAGCTCCACACCACTAATGCTGCAGCAACATCAAAACACATTGCAGCTCTTCAACACAATGCTTCACAATAGGTAAACTACATTCATTTTTTAATGTATTATATATTTCATTATTACACACCAAACACCATTAGCTCACTTACGATTTCATTGCCGTCATTTTTTGACGGGCAATTCGCTAGTAGTCTATAAATCCCTGTTATCATTCAGTTTATGCATCTACATTTCATCCTTGCCATTAATTAACCATTAATTAACACATAACGCATGTCAAGAATTATTTCCCTTTGCGCAAAAAAAAAAATGCATAAAATATTAAATGGTCTTTAGAAAGATTCCAGAAACCCGTATTTCATACTAGGTCTCGGCAAACGCAGAATTTCAAGTTTTTAGCTCTAAATGTTCTTTAAAGACACTGTCGGCCTATTATAATGAAAAGATCAAAGACGTTTTCGTGTCCGGGTTCGCGCCACACTTCAGAGGAATCACTTCACCGAAACTAAATTGTTCTCAGGCTGCTGTACTTTGACATCCTATAGAAAGGATTTGTCATTATTCTGCCATTTTACTGGATATCTCCAACTGTGATCTTTTTTTATTAATAGTTTAAATAAAATCTCTTTGTGGCCCACTAGAAATTCTTTAGAGCTGTCTAACTGTGATTATATATGGCAGCCGGGCTTTCTATATCTCACATGTTCCAGTTCAACTTATTCAAATCCCTTCTGTGTGTGTCAGATGAAGATTTCCATGCAGATAGTGGAGCCTTTTATCTTAAATGTTCACTTCAGGAAAAAATCCTATTCATATTATGTTATGTTTCAGACTTTTAACTCAATCACAATGCTTCTGAATACTAACAGCCTTATTAAATTGTGATTCGGCCAATTGAATAGGGCTCTATATAAGCACAGAGCATATTTAATTTACAGAAGTTATAAGTTAGTGAAGACCTTGCTTTTGGATAGAAGTTCACTAACTAAAAAATATGCTCTGTGCTTATATAGAGCCCTATTCCATTGGCCGAATCGCAATTTAATAAGGGTGTAAATTTGTATTAAATAAAGTCTTAAGAGATCCTTTGAAGTCTTACAAATAAATTGCAACATTTGGAAAAGCATTTCTAATTTTGCTAATTTTTTAAGAAGCTGGATTTCTTATTAGGCAGACTAGGGGCTCTTTCTTTTGAAGGGTGCCTCATTCCCTACTTAAAATGTTCCTTGGCATAAAAATGTAAGTACAGCAGTACAGACTGAAACTAGAGATTTGCAAGAGGGAGGATGTATTTGTATATGTGTATAGGAGTTTTATCACCAGTTCACATACTGGATAATAAGGTTGTGCCTAGGGGCACTGGAAATATAAATCCGGACTTGTTGCCACATCTTTGAAACACTTCTCTCTGCGCTCAAACTATTCGTTACATGCCTCCTGGTAGTTTCTCTCCTCCAGAAAAATAACATTTTGATTTGTGCATCTCATGAAATCACCCCCCCCCCCCCCCGAAATGGCACTCCAGTAAAAATAATTAAATAATGTATTCTTATCTTAAAACATTATGCATTACTCTGTACACAGTGGCAATGGGATTATCTGGTGCTGATCTATAAGACAAAAGTGGATGAAGTGTCAAGAGAACTGACTGTAATTCAACCCACAGCTCATTCATATATATTCTAGGATTCGTGAGGTGAATATATCAAAACACAGAAGGCTCAAAAACTCAAATTATATTAATGATTGTGGCTAATCCAGCAACAAATGTTGGCTTGGATGTTGAACCTACATTGAGTTCACATCACCATATGTAATCTAGATCCAAAACACTTTCTTCTAAGTGTAGTCACATGATTGTTATAGACAACACTTGGGCAACTCTTGTCTTCAAAATCTATAGACACATTATGCTTTACAGATATCCTTGATAAGTCGATACCAATGACTCTACAAAACGAAGAAATGGCGTCTTGGTATCTCTCAAATTGGCCATACATGTTAGACAATTGACCACTAAGGTTCATTGATGTAGTTTGATATAAAGGGGTAAACTGGGGTTGAATGAAGACATACACCCTGAGGTATGCTGACATATAATTATATATAAACGGGCTCCTTACTTCTTAGGTTGACAGTAACTAACATCAGATCACATTCCTTATTCACCATTCTACAAATTAACATGGTGACTTTGTTCTATCTATTTATCTTTTAAGGAATAGTTGGAATTATTTGGATGCTAACCTGTTCCTGATTGAAACTTGTATCCCATGGCCATGTTTAGGAGCCAGCCAGCAAGATTAAGGTTCATTTTTGCAATTGTTTTACTAAAACTGGAGTATTTTTGGAGTGATGAGATGATGTTTGAGTCTATGTTTGGTGTATATATGCACAGACATTTCTATATCCCAGAGATTTCTATCTGCGGGTATACATGACACTTTCTGACATACTATATATAAATACTTACCGTACGTACATATAATCCTGGGATTTGGAACATAGCAAGAGAGAAGGAGAAGTAGTAACTGGGCATGGCGGGCGCTCAAGTCTGATTGGCTCAGGGCAGCATAAAATCTAGGCTAAATTACAAGCTGTGTACAAGACTGCTATTGCACATGCCTGAAACACCTGTAATCCTTAGGGCCTCATTCAATTGCGATTTGGCCAATTGAATAGGGCTCTAAATAAGCACATAACATATATTTTTTTAAAAGGTTTTTAGTTAGTGAAAACCTTGCTTTTGGATAGATGTTTACTAACTAAAAACTTCTTAAAAAAATATATGTTATGTGCTTATTTAGAGCCCTATTCAATTGGCCAAATTGCAATTGAATGAGGGCCTTAGTGTCCAATGCACAAGGCAACAAGTACAGAGCAGGGAAAACATGGTGTGCAATGTTTTCATAATAATATAACTTTTCTCCAGAGCATATGCCGGGGAGGGGTCATTGCATTTACAGCCCCTACACTACCAAGTAGAAATACAACTGACAGCACACCTCCTCAGGTTCCAGTCTTAGGCATTGCACTGTAAGGGTCCAGTATAAATGCTCCTTAGACACTCGAAGGGTCGGCTAATAGAAATGCTATTATGTTTGTGATTTAAATAACTGCTAATGTTATTAATTGGTTATATACTTCACAAATGTGAAGGATTTCCTAAACTACAGTTGTCTTATAATGCAAAATTCCCTGGTGCTAAGTTTTGGGCAACTTCCAATGAAGGAAACCATTAACATGGAGGGTAACCTTCTATTATCACAATGCAGCTTAGCTGTCAGGCCACCTATCAAATACAGTCATTAATGCATTATTGTTGCTGATTGTATTTAACATGTTTGCATTTATAGATGTTACTTAAAGTCACTTGTCCGGCACATCCAAGAGACATTTCATGTGGTGTGGGCACTTCTAGCAGATATTCATGCTTAGCAAACCTTATCAGCTCTGAAGGTTCTCCATTTGCCCCTCTACTAACAGGACCAAATGCAACCTCAGGAGACCCTGCTTGTTATATTCTATTGGTTGACCTAGAAGGGAGAACCAGAGGAGATTTCTTCAAAATGTTCTGTCAACAAAAACACATTTGATGGCAGATAAAAACCTAATTTTTATGTCTCTAATTTGAATCAGTGAATACATTTGTGGGCTGAAAGGATGGGTCAAAAGGGTGGTGAAAGTATCATAGTATTGTTATGTACCTCTCGTACTAAGTCTAAGGTTACCTAAGGTTACCCGTTTCTATCATGGTTTTGAGCGCCTGGATATGGGCCTGTGATGGGTGTCTGTTGGGTTCACTATGTTTTCCAAATCTGGAATTGCAGCCTGCGTATTTCAACAGCATCACATGCGTATTTCCCATGACTGCTGGCGTGTTTCATACACATTTAGCACACGTCGAATTGACGAACATAAGTATAGTACGAGCGGTGTATGTTGGGCGCCAGAAGTTCTTCTCTCAGGTTCCAATTGTAAGACCTTCTTCTATTATGTATTTCCAGTTTTGACTTTACCTTCTGACTGCGCATTACTTCTGGATACTGGCCGTTGATCTGATATTCAGCCAATCATAACTACAAGATTTTCTTGACATTTTTTGTGTATCTTTTACTGGATTCCCATATTGGGACTGGCTGACACTTCTAGTATCACCACAGGATTCACACATATAATCACCCATAATATTAACCCTGAAGTGTCTGGTAAACAAATGCATAATGATTTCTAGTGCTACTATGATGTCACTTATTAAATCAAATTAATGGATATTGATTATTGAAAACAATGTATGACAGAGTCCATGGATTTCATATATCATAACGGTCTTTCCCTCTGATTATTTATTTAAATACCTCCCTAGTGCTAAGTTTTGGGCGCCGTCCAATGAAGGAAATCATTAGCATGCAGGTTTACCTTCTATTATTATGTTATTATCACAATGCAGTTTAGCTGTCAGGCCACCTATCAAGCGCAGTCATTAAAGCGCTGTTCTTGCTGGGTGATATTTAAAATGTTTGAAAAGGTTAACATTTGCATTTATAGATGTTATTTAAAGTGACGAGTTCAGGCGCATCCAAGAGACAATTGATGTTGACATTCCCATACAGCAAGATCTTAGCAGTAACTCATGCTTAGCAAACCATATCAACTCTGGGGGTTCTCCATGTACCCCTCTAACAACAGTACCTACTGCAACCTCAGGAGACCCTGCTTGTTATGTTTATATAGACTGACCTAGACCTGAGAACCAGAGGAGATTTTTCCAAATTGTTCTAGCAACTTTATTTCTAAGACATAACATTGAAACCACATTTGATGGCCGATAAGAACGAAGAGGTCCATTTAGTTTGCAATTTCCATCTTCCTAAAACTAAGGATATGTTTATTCCAGACATGCCTACATTTCTTAGACTTGTCCACGTCCACTTCTACTGGAAGGCTGTTCCACATATCTACTACCCTTCCCATAAAATATTTCTTTCACATATTACGTCAAACTCATCTACCTTCCAACTCTTGCTCTTCCATTGCCTATCCAAAATAACACACTTTACAAAAGAACTCAACCCTCCAAATTGTGATTAAAACCTTTCTATCCTTGAAGGTTTCTACCATATCACCCTTCTTATCACTAACAGATGAGATTTTTTATCATTTTTTGATGGTGGAAATTTCAGAATTTCTCTTTATTTAATAAGAATGATAAGAATGATGGAAGTGATGATTGTCTTACATAGCCAGACTAGAGATGAATCCTTGCTAACACTCAAACATAGAAGTTGCTTAGAAAAGAAATATGGATGAGCAATGAAGAGCTGCCCAAGCAGTGCATGGCCCACCATCCTTTACGTGGGAGGTCCCCCAGCATAGTATCCGTTAGTATGAGAAAGAATAATGAATGGGTGGATACTTTTGTGGGCTGAAAGAATGGGTTTTAAAATTGAAGGCAACCTTTCATAGGATCTGTACCATGTTGGTCAGAAACCCATCTTATGTCTATCTATGTTATGTACCTCTCTTACCTTCGCTTTGTCTAAGGTTACACCCGTACCACGTCTATACTTGTTATGGGTGCCTGCATATCTTGGCTAAGCCTATGTGTCTGTTGGGTTCACTATGTTTTACAAATATGGAATTGCAGCTTGCGTATTTGGTGCATGCCTCATTTCTAATTTAACACACCAAAGTCACATGCATATTTCCATTTGTGTTTAGACTGCTTGTGCGTGTGAGTCATAAACATTTAGCATTCGTCTTTTGACCCACATAAGCATGGTAGCAGTAGTGGCATATGTTGTGTGCCAGAAAACTTTATTTAGATCTACAAAAACTGAGCAATGGTGCTCAATTGTTCTGCTCTGAAGCTCCAACTTGGAGCACCCTGTTTTGTTGTGTATTTCAGTGTTTGACCCCCGCTTACCTTCTGACTATGCATTACTTTTAGATACTGACTCATGACCTGGCGTATGGATTTCCTGCCCGCTCATGACTTTGGGGCATTACTGAATAAAAGATTTTCTTGCCCTTTTTTGTGTATCAGTCTTGTTTCCCCTCTACTGGGTTCCCATATCAGGACTGGCTGACAAGTTCCTTCTACTTCTAGTATTGCCACTAGTAATAACCCATTATATTAACTCTGAAGTGCCAGGTAAATGAATGATCCGGATTTCTAGTGCTCTTATAATGGCCCTTATTAAATCTCATTAACAGAGATTGACTATTGACAACACTGTCTGAGACCGGTGTCCATGGATTTCATGTATCATAATGGGTATTTCCCTCTGATTATTTATTTAAAGAACTTCTTAAAGCTTCTCAAGTGCTTACTAGGAATCGCCTCTTGAGATCCCTTTGTTAAATCCATCAATGTTCTGTAATTAGATAAATGCTAATATATTCCCATCTGCAATTAGAAGAGCCGGGCAGTAAGAACACGGCAGATTGTAAGACGCACAACGGATTCTATTTATATCATTTCTTGTACTGTTATGTCCAGATTGGAGAGGGCTATAACTGGCTCCAGACAATAAACTGATTCTTGTGTAATAGCATCTTTACTTCACTGCAATATAGTGTTAGAGTTTTACTCCATTTTATTTGACTAAATACATAGTCACATAGTAATTGAGGTTGAAAAAAGACTTTCAGTCCATCAAGTTCAACCTTTTAAGATCTCCTCTGATCTGCAATATGCAGATTAGTTGTTAATTGATCCAGACGAAGGCAAACAGAAAAAAACAGAGAAACTTTGCCAAATGTCTCAAAAGGGAAATTTTTTAATTCCTTGATACTGGCGATCGGATTCCTCCCCGCATCAATACTCTCTAATTATCCAGGATAACCCTGAATGCCCTTGTTAAATAAAAATATATCCAATCCCTTTTTAAAGTTATCTATCGAATCTGCTATCACCACTTGGTAGATAATTTCACAGATTAACCACCCTTACAGTGAAGAACCCTTTTCTTTCTTTAAGGTGGAATCTTTTTACTTCTAATCTCAAGGGATGTCCTCTTGTCAGTTGAAAACCTCTTGGCACAAAAAGCTCCCCTGACAAATCTTTATACTGACCCTGGATGTATTTATATAAGGTAATCATATCTCCTCTTAGACGCCTTGCTCCTAGAGAAAATAAGTTTAATTTGGTTAGTCTTTCTTCATAACTTAGCCCCTCCATTCCCCTTATTAGTTTTGTAGCCTTTCTCTGGACTTTTTCCAGTTCTAAAATGTCCTTTTTACATACTGGGAGACACCATATGTGCTCTAAATTGAGGGCGAAAAGTCATGTGAAAAAAATAGTTTTATTTTCACTAATAGCTCTATATTATACATATTGTTCTTTTTTACCCACAACAAAGCATGTACAGGCATAGTGCTGTGGGGAAATGTGAGTGTATATAAACTGGCAGTTATGGCTTTGAATCCTCTCACTTTCTATTTTTTCGAATAGTAAATCATATTTTCGTTACAAAATAAGAGACAAATAAGGAAGTTATAATGCTTTTAAAATATATATTTAAACTAAAAAAAATATATCTAAATGCAATAAAAGAAAAATCAATGAAAGAGGGTTTGAGTGCAACCTACAGATCCAAAGCTGATGCTTTAACCCACTGCACCATGTCTTAAGCAATACGTTTAGAAATCAGTAAAACTAAAATATGATCAGTAAGAAAGTCACAGCCGGCACTTTATAATCTATGCAGTTTCTTATGTGAGGGCTTCACAGGGTATATAGGCAGTAACTAAAAGCCATAATATCTATTTCAATTATTTATCAAATACAATATGTTTTTCCACCCTCTATCTAATTGAGCAGAGCACATACAGTGACTTCAGTGCTCCTATATTTTTGAGGACTATTTCTGGCGTTCTGGGTTAAAAAACAAATATGAATGACCAATATAGTATTAAATAGTTTATATATTACTATATATTTTTTTTTAATTTGTGTCTAAATCAATCATTCTTAATTATTTATTTATTTATAAAAGTCAATATATTCAAATGCACTAAGTACAATTTTAGAAGTTAATGTATAAAACAGACAACACAAATACTACAGACTAGTGCAGTAATTGATGATAGGCACATTGTTTTGAGAGCTTACACTTTAAGTGAGCGAAGAAGATATTAGAGGCAAATTACTTGGAATTGCTTAATAGACCATAGTAGTTTAGGATAAACATCCCATTTCTGAAGTATATAGCAAACTAGCATTAACAGATGTCATGAGCATAAACACATTTTTTGAGAAAATCTGAATTTTTGCAGTCTCTGCCTATATTGGACTTCCATACTGACCGCTGTCTCTCTAATACTCTTTAAACATTCATAATTAACACCTCTTCAGAAAGAATCAACTTTAGTCTTACCATTTACGCCCAAAAGAAGTCAACTGTCCAGTTGGCTCATATCTACAACACTGACGTCCACCTCATACAGTCTGACCAGTATCAGTTATACAACTCCCTCTCTCTTTTATCCAACATGTCCAACCATTTTTAGATCTGAAGATGCTATAAGGCTAATGGCACACCCAGGGGTTTATAGTGGTAAAAATGTGATAAAACCTAAATTGTATTTGTTAGTACATGCACATGGCCAGATTTATAACTAGGCAAAAATGGCAACCGCCTAGGGGCGCCAGATGTGTAAATCAGGCCCTGTAATTGCATATTGAGTCGGAGGAGAGTTTTGTAGCTACAATAGTTTCAGATATGTTACTCTGAGCAAATCGATGAGCAGAAACTGGGCAGAGCCAGGAATCGCACATATTGTGGTCACTTAAACGCAAGTTGCAAAAGTTTGCCACTTGCTACAAGACGTCTTAGGTGATGAAGGTGCTGGAGACCTCAGAACATGAATGCAATTGTCAGAAATCAACTGTAGTAAGACTGGCTCTTGAACTTTTGACCCAATCAGAGCTCAGTGTCAGTGACACAAACTCAGTTTAATAAAGGCAGCTCCCAATCTGCAAAGACAAGGAGTAACTGGCAAACTAGACAAGTTTTACATTCTTCTTTAATAATGATCACCATAAACTCAAGTTTCTATTTTTAAGTTATTCTTAGAGAGCACGGAAACCTGCCATTTTTATAAACAGAATAATGTATGAGATATTCAGCATTATTTGTGATTATTGTTATACAAATAAATGGCTTCTGAATACTAATTAGCTGTGTTGATGTACTAATTAGCTTCACTGTTTGCTTCTCTGTCTCTGTGGCGGCCAAAACAATGTTCTACAATGTCTATCCAGTTTTTAATGCTCTTTAAAATGAAGCCAACTTGTTGTTAGGGTTAAGTGTCCCTTTAATACAAAATAAGCTTAAATTTAGGTGGAACATGCTCTTTAAAAATACACTGCTGCTGGAATTATTATTACTTACCATAATAACAAAATAATGAAATGAAAATCATGAAAAAATGAGCGGTTTTGGCACAAAACGGGTGTATTATTTAAGCCCTTTAAATGCAATAAAATTACCAGCAGAGTAGTGAAGGTCTATGGAAAAATAATATACATGCATAATACAGCCTATCGGATCTTATCAAGACTGTGACATTGATGCACAGCTGCTTTTGCACAGGGATTAAAAGTAAGTTTTGTTGACCTTTTGGGCACTTGGTTTGCACGCAAACAATTTAAAACTTTCATAAAGCTTAAAATATTGCGTTTAAATGCATGATTGCAATTTTTTTCATTATATGAGCCTCTAATGCATCATAACATACTACTATAGTAAGTTATAAACAGATCCTTAGACTGAGTTGCATTAAAATCTATTAAAATATAAAAAATCTAATTGCTAAAGATTATATCTTATTTCTCAACACTCACTATCTAATCAATTCAAGCCTTTTCTCCCAGTTGGCAATGCAAACAAATTGGCTTGTGAACCCAATATAGATCTCCAGTGTTATCACTGCTTTCTGTGCAGAGTTAATTTACTCCTGTCAGGGTATGGTTGTCCAACGACTGACACTGAGCAACAGGACAGATATTTGAGATACATATGTGCGAGAAAATCAAAATGATCAACTTGACAACTGATCCACCTACAGCCCTATTAAATTCCCTGAACTTGTAAAACCGTAGCCCGTAATGTAGCCCATAAGACTTGCGCTATTAAATTGGCCCTGTAAAGCAACCCGCCAACGACTTGCGGGGTAAGGGTGAAAAAACCCTATGGGATGTCGAAAATTGAACTACGCGGCCGCAAATCCTTTAATCTGTCAAGCCTGTAACTGTTAGGTTCGAAAATCGCTATTAAATTGCTACAAATCCACTGGCGTTCCAACCCGTAACCCGCAAATGAAGCCAAAAAGGCAACGGGTAGTTGAGAGGACCCGCAAGGGTGTTAAAGTCTTATGCATAGCACTGTAAATGCAAATATAAACACACTACTGTACTCATAATTAAAGGGAAAGTGATGTTAGGTATTAAAATGAATAGCACAGCATTCTCTAGCCCGCAAATCTGCAATAAAAAATACATTCTTTTATGTTTAATTTCCGTGTTATATCGATCCCGGCAATCAATGTGTTAATACATATAATGGAACTCGCATGGACTAGAATATCATATTTACTGATTTATTAATATTGCATTATTTTTGGAATGCGGGTCCGATCGAAACTCATAATTGAAGACCGTAAGGCTTTGAAATCTAACCTCCATTTTTCAGTGACGTAATGATGACGATCTCTTTTGCGATTGGCTCCATCTAAACGCGTAACTACGGGTTTGACTTATTGATAACGCTCACAGCCGCACATGTAAAGCATCCAAGAATGGTTTACGGGCTTGCTTCTACGGCCCGTAACTCGCGGCATGGTTCAATTAAATTGCTCTGTAACGCAGCAAAACTTCAAGCCCGCAGCTTTTGCAGGTGTGCCGATGCTGCTACGGGCTTCTAAATTAATAGGGCTTCTAGACTGAAGAATTACATCATAAAATACAGTGTTACACTGTCCATAAAGTTAATAAAGATAATGAGCATCCTCCATGTACATGGATCTGTACATACCATAATAACATAATAACAAAAACATAAAAGTATAAACAAAAGTGAATATAGGGAATGAGAAGGAGTAGCTTTAGGCACATATATAAAGTAGGTTTTTTATTCTTTACCGTAATGGGACATTGAGATTACAAATTTGCTACTATGCATTTAAAAGAAGTTTTAACATGATAAAAGTAAAAAAAAAAAATGGTGATGCAAAGGTTCACATAGTTTCATTCCTGTACAAACTGCATTTGGAACAAAATCAGAGATATTTCCGTAGAACTCCGTAACTCAGCTGGTGCAGCTCTAGGAGAGGCCCGACTTAAAGGGAAGGCCCCCCTGTATTCCAAAAGATTAAAGAATATTTTTTAACCCTTGCAGTTATCATTTTTGTCATGCAAACAAAAGCCAGCTCTTTTAATGCAAATATGTGACTTTTCCATACAACTTTTCAATGCCTGACAGCAAATCTGCAAGTTTCATGTCCATGTAACACAAACCAGTAGGAGAAATCCCTGAGCTTTAATATTCTTTCGCAACGTAGAAAGAGAACTTTGATTAACCTCTAGTGCCCTGGAGCAGACCAGCAGCGTGCCACCTTCCTGGCAGGTTAATCCTGCTCCCTCTATCCTATTTGCATAGTGAACACGTCCCATGGTGCTTCTCAGTAACATCATACATATTAATGGAACAGAAGCAGCAGCATCATACATTACCATTACAAACATGATGGTCCAGAATTGTCCCACAATCCATCACACCACAGGACAGTCCTTGGCACGCAGAAGAAGCGTATCTTGATCCTAAATCAGAGGCAGCTGCACCCCATCCTAAACAGCGTCCAGTTCACCCTCGCTGTCTCTAGGCGCAGCCTAATCCTGCATCACTGCTGACTCAATCTGTATCGTAATTATTCCCCCTCTCTATTTATTTTACTTGTTTTCTTCCTTCTCTCAAACTGTTACAGTCTCAGCATCGTATTCATTTCTATGCCTCCCTTTGCTTTAGGATATATTGAATATTCAACATTTTTACATATTTGTTTCCATTATTATTGGTGGATGTGGTCCTATTCCTTCTCCGTAAGCTATTGTGTCTCTCCTCCACCTCTCTCCATATCCCTCCAATGTCCCTTCCCCCTTTCCATTCTCAAGGGCAGACAGAAGCGTGTGTACCGTAAGATGAATGAATCCTCCACCTCACTGGCTGCTGATTACATTAGCATTATACTATGGTGAGCACGAGTAGGACTCTTGTTGTGGTGCCAGTAAATTGGGATATTTTTATGTTAACTAAACAGGATTTTTTTATGACTACTCTGCCATGTGGAATATGTATCCGCTCATCTCTGATTGCATAAAGGACGTTTCAAACCTGAAGGTGGCTTTTTTTTTCATGATTTTTAGAAGATCAGTGTTTTGAAATGGCACTACTATTTTATATTAGTAAAATTCTGAAACATTTACAATCTTGGTCCATACTGGGATAGACTATCCCAATAAATCAAATAATAGTTTACAGCAGTGTTTCCCAACAACAGATTCTATGAGAGACCCAGGAACAATTTATATATATATTTGTGGTCGTGTCACTCTCTCGCCCCGCCCCTTTCTATAAGTCCAAATCGTCCTACTCTCTACAACTCCTACACCGGCCTTTGTAGGCCTACCTCGTTCCTGCATCTTAAATCAGCCTCCGCAGGCCTCGTTTTAATCACGTTTTCATAAACCTCTCCCATCCCTCCTCTACTTCACTCGGCCCTTGGCCCTCTAAGCAGGCCATGTAGGGCGTAGCTAAAGGCAACATCTCAGCTACATGAGGTGAGAGGGCCTCAATCACCAGACACACGTCCGTTTCACGCTTCCTACATGTCATAATTCAGCCTACGCTAGAGACTACCACTGGTTAGCCCCCAGGCACACCCTTTGGCCATTCATCACCGTAGGAGAGAGACCCTCCCCGAACTACCAGCTAACTTTATTACCTGTACATATATATATATATATGTATAAATATATATATATATATATATTGTATATATATATTGTATTGGCCCAAATATAAGCCGCACCCGCATATAAGCCGCACCTGTGAAATGCAAGGAGAAAAAAAAAAAAAAAAGATAATATCCGAATATAAGCAGCAACTTACCTATGGTAACTTCTTTTGCGGGTTACAGGCCGAAAATCGTAGCTCGCAAAAAGTTACAATCGCAAAAATCGCAAATCGTTACTCAATTGCTACAATTCCGCAGGCACTCACACCCGTAAACGGTCAATTTTAAAGAAAATTACGGGTTCCAAATGCAAATAAAAAATCAATACTGCACTGTAAAATACGGGGAAAGCGATGAATGACATTAGAATTAATTGCGCGACAGTCTCAAGCCCACAAATCGGCAATCATTCTTTTACGGTTGCGAATATAACCTGCACCGTAATTTCCAAGCTTGGAAATCAGAAAAAAAGTGCGGCTTATATCCGGGCCAATACGGTATATATCACTGGAAGGTATGATCACGAGGTTACTATTTTGACCATATCATGAGAAGAAAGGATTCCCTAGAGAAGGCTGATGCTGAGAAGATTGAAGGCACACAAAGAAGGACGGTAGAGGTGGAAATGTATATTAAAACAATGAAGATGAGCTTGAGGGAGTGAGAGGGGCAGTGGCTGACAGATGAGCCTAACGTACTGTGGTCCATATGGTCATGGAGAGTTAGACATTCATTAGTGTTAGTTATAGATAGATTATTGATGAATGTATTTGTGGTTAAACTTATGGTATTCAAGGAGCAAAATGCAATAAAAATATATAATGTCACATGTAGTCACCCTGTTAAAAGGGTTCTGGATCTCAAAGGTGGTCCTCATGAGCTTTCAATGTGACAGATGGTCACCAGATCATCCAGAATATGTTTATGTATTTGATGACCTGTTGTCCATTCCTTTTTCTCATGAAGACTGCCTAGACTAGTTGATCGTTGTACATGAGCAATCAGTCAATAGTCTTATGTAGTGTGACCCAAAACTATGCTGACTTCCTGAAAAATGGTCCAGGAGCACAGAAGGCTTCTTAAAAGGAAGAGAGGTGACACTTTCCCTTTAATATCAATGGTAGTACAGAAAAAGTGTTGTGGAAAAGGGACATGTCCTCCTACTCTAGAGATGGATGGGACTATATCAGAAACAAGTGTTGACTGTGGATTAGAGCACCCTTGGGTGTGTATTAAGGCCACAAATGTCATTATATCTTGTTTGAGTACACATCAATCAGTTGGTGGCTCAATTATTGTGTTGTGGTTACCTGTACTATGCTGAAATTGGGATTAAGTTCTGAAGATAAGGTTGGACAAGTCTCGATTAGCGGGTCTAAGATCAATTGTTAGTGATTGTTGGTGTCACAAGCCAGAAGTTAAGAGGATATCATCTTGTTACAGTTGTGCTGATAAGCAGTTATACACTGCCTGTTTTCTGTGAACATGGAATGTATGGAGAGACAAAATAAAATATTTGTCACTTCAGCATATATAGACATACATATTTGTAGCTGCCCATCATGCCTGCTAGAAGCGTTGAGAAAGAAAGTAATGTCAAAAACTCTTTATCGTGCTTAGGGGATCAGCAAGAATATATGAAGGTGACCTCTTGAGTGCCTAACCAAACATCTAATTTACCTGGAATTCCATCTATTTCACACTCTGGTAACTATAACTAATGTTTAGGTTACGTCCTTTGAAGAACTTCACATTACCTAAATTGTGCTTTATAATATCTAAGGATTTCCAATTCTACTTTTGTGACTACATTGGGGTTTTGTGTTATTTGTTTGCCATTTCTAGCAACATACATTTCCAAGATTATTATATCCTAAAACACGTTAGTATTGGTTTTAGAGTGTAGATGGCCATTAAAGGGGTTTTACAGTCGGTTTGTGTATGTTGGTCATGTCTGTGTACTTTTTGTGTGTGTTTGTGGGCTTGATAATGTTTTAGTGAGAGCTACTTTGTGTTTGGGGTAATATTCGTGTGTGAATATAGCTGCAGATTCTTGTAGCTACTCAAATCCTACAACAATTACAAGTTATTTTCCTAATTTAAAACATAGAGGTGAATGCAAAAACAAACCAATACTAGATTAGCTTTAATCCACATGCATCTGAGAAAATAACTGGAAAATAATTGCCACAACAGTTTGGCATTATTGTGCCACCCACATCTTCGTCTTGGAACTAAGCAAACTAATTGCTTGAGATAATTGTGATTTGCACACCGTCAGACACTTGGCACTGCGTCCGCAACACGCTACAGTAGATATTAGCAATAGTAACAACGACACTTCTTGGCTTTAAATCAGTGTTTTCTCACTGGGAAAATGGCATATATATAGATGAAACCATACAGTCAGACCTTGGCACACTGACAGAGACAATGCAGAAGATATGACTCGTGGGCATATCCTGACATGATAGCGTCAATTAGTAGGTCTCACTGACACATGGGCTGGCCTTGGAAAATGAACACTTTAAGTAACAAAATCAAAAAACGGAAAAATAGTTTTACAAGTGGCAGATTATTAAATTCATTTTTTTTTATAAAAAACAAATAAATTACATAAAAATAATATATATATATATATATATATATATATATATATATATATATATAGTACATTTGTGTTCACATTTGAACGTCTAAAATAAGTTAGGAAACGTATTTCCTGCTCAGAATTCTGAGAAATACAGTTATTACACTGCATTCTGGGAACCTGGGCAGGGACATGCAAATGTGCCCACAAAGGCTCCCCTCTTTAATCCCATACCATTTCAAACATTGCTCCTTTTAAGCATATGCTTGCTGTATTGCATAGCTTTAAGCACATCCCAGGAGGGATTATGCACAAGCTAGGAAACCTACCCACAGACAGCACTGTTTCAAGGTTACTGCCTCTCATCAGCGTGGGGTCGGTTCCAAGCTTGTACACATATATAAAGACAAGGGGCTAAAACACAGCCTGAACAAATGCATTCTCTGTTCCTGTGATTCCCTTTCCTGTGATTCCTTACTCTCTGATTGTAGCAATCACGGTGGGTGGAGCACTAGCCCACCCATCACTCCAAATGCCAGGACCCTTAGTTATGCAGTTGTTTGTTACTGCACCGTGAGTCCAAAACACACAGACTTTCCCTGCAGTTGTGACAGGTAATACAGTACAGGTAATACAACTTCCAGCACCTCTGTCAGTCTCTAGTTCATAGTCTGCCAATTTCAGTTCTTCTCAGCACTGCTGCTTGCAGAGTTGCTCACAAACTTTTTCTTCCATTTTCTTCTGCTTCAGGCTCCTCTCCGTAGTCCCATCTACACCTGTAGCCTAAATAGGATTGTTGAGCTTGGGTGTGCCTTTTCACAGGTGATTATTGTGTTGTGCAGTTGTTTCTGACTCTCAGTGAGCTCATGGAACGTAACACACAGGCACATTTTAAGTCCATGGTCATGAGGTTCGACTTGGTTTTCATGGAAGAAATACTGGAGTGATTTGCCAGTTCCTTCTCCAGTGGGCCACAGCATACAGCTCCTAGTATTCCTAGGTGGTCTCGGCATGGCTTCAGAATGGTGTTACCTCTTGGTTCCCTGACTGGAATCGAATCCAGGCCGCAACGGTGAAAGCACTGAGTTCTATCCACTGGATCACCAAGGAACCCTATCCACAAAAATTACATACACAATATTTATGTGGCCCAAACAGTTGGGAACCTCACAGCTCTCATCATAGTAAACCTAAAGTAGTAGTTCAAATAACAAATTTTTACTTCCTAACGATCGTTTCGCTGATCTGTGACAACTTTCTCAAAGGCAACATTTAGGGTAGCATTAGGAGTTATTTTCATCTATTAAGCTCTTCTAATTGGTGGGCGTATCCTCCTGACTTCAAATATTTAAAGGCATATGAGCGCGATGTCAGAGATACAAAATGTATTTGTCTTAGTTTTATACTATTGTATAAAACCCTAATACCAGTGTAATCTCTTACTGAGAGTAATTAATATGCTAACTAACTCTATATAGTATTTTAATCATCCTAACAATAGTGTTCCAATATTCTAAAATACAACGGCTTCTTTGTGAAGTGGTCGTTTTTATATCATTGCAGTCAAAACACATCCATGCATACATTTAATTTTGAATTTAGCCACATTACAACTGAATCTTTCGTATGGGCTTAGAGGGGAAGTGAGTTATGAAAATAATCTAAAACAATGCTGCTTCATTCTGAAGTAGTAATTCACACATCATTGCGATAATGCATGCATACATTTCATTTTAAATTATTGATGTTAATTGATTTTGATATTAATTGATATTGATGTTAATACTACAACAGGATGATATATTCACTAAACTAATATAATTAGCATATCAATTATTTTCATTAACAGATGACACAATTATCAGGACTTTTTCATAAAAAAATATAGTTTACATGGTATATTGTTACACTATTAGTTCCAATCACACAATAGGTAAGGAAGACACTTACAGCCTTATTAAATTGTGATTCTGTCAATTGAATAGGGCTCTATATAAGCACAGAGCATTTTTTTTTTACAGAAGTTTTTAGTTAGTGACCTTCTAGCCAAAAACAAAGTCTTCACTAACTAAAAACTTCTGTAAAAAAAATATGCTATATGCTTATATAGAGCCCTATTCAATTGGCTGAATCACAATTTAATAAGGCTGCAAGATTCAGTTGTAAATAGGTTGAATCCAAAATTAAAGGCATGTATGCATCTGTTTTACCGCAATGATTTGTGAATTACCACATCAGAATGAAGCAGTATTGTTTTAGAATATCTTCGAAAATAAGTTCAATATCCTTTCATCATGCAATTAATCTAATTACTTACTTCACTTTTAAGCCTATATTAAACATTGGGAATCCTAAATTAAATGTATGCATGCATTGGCTTTATTGCAATGATGTGTGAATTACCACATCAGAATGAAGCAGCATTGTTTTAGAACACTTTCAAATAGAGCTAAAATATCCTTCTGTCATACAATCAATCTCATAACCTACTTTACTTCTACGCCCATACTAAACATCAAGAAGTCAAAGGTGATACCTATATTTAAGAGGGGAGCAAGAGCAAATCCGGGGAATTATAGACCAGTGAGCCTCACTTCTGTAGTGGGGAAGCTTTTAGAAGGGTTAATAAAGGATAATATACAAGAATATGTCTATTTGAACAGGATTATTAGTAGGAGTCAACACAGACTTATGAGGGATAGGTCATGTAAGACAAATGTAATTAGTTTCTATGAGGAGGTTAGTAGGAACTTGGATCAGGTCAACTCTGTGGATGTAGTGAATTGGATTTTGCAAAGGCTTTTGATACAGTGCCACATGGAAGTCTATTGTCGAAACTAAGGGATACAGGAATTGCAGTAAATATCTGCTCAAGGATTGAGAGCTGGCTAAAAGACAGGAAGCAAAGGGTTTGAAGTAGAGGTAGGACTGGAAAGTAGTGTCTCCATTTTTGCTGATGACACTAAGTTGTGCAAGGTAATTAAATCAGATAATGATGTGCTTTCCCTCCAAAGGGATTTGCATAAATTTGAGAAATAGGCGACTAAATGGCAGATGAGATTTAATACGGAAAGGGATTTGGGTAGGTAGGTAGCAGTTGATCCAGAAATTAACCCTTATGAATCCAAATATAAATTGTTAATTTTTGTTAACAACAATTATTTTTTAGTGACAACAAGACGTATACATTATCCAAAGTATCATCAGTGTGTTCAATTTGTATATGTCTTTTTGTGAAATATGTCCCATAAATAAAAGTTAACCATAAATAGGATTGTTCTAGCCTCTCAGGTGCAGCTTAATTGTGAGAGTGTTTTAACAAATTGCTGGCTAATCAAGTGGCTCAGAATTAAACAGCCTTGGAAAAACTTTGGGGAACAAGAGAACATGTGGAAAGAATGTCAGACATTTTCTACAAAAAGATGAACAAAGAAGATGATGTGGAGACTTATTTAGAAGCCTTTGAAAGGACTTGTACTCAAGACGAGTGTCCTAAAACCCAGTGGGCTGACATACTGGCACCATTCCTTAGTGAAGAGCTCAGTGTCCATACTATGACCTCACAGCAGAATAGGCACATGATTATACTTAACTGAAAGCTGAAATTCTTGCCCAAAAGGTTCCATCAGTGGAGATACCATGGTCAAAAAATGTTTGACCTTATCTATATTACTTGCAAGTGGCTTTGCCCTAAAACCCCAAAATGATTAAAAATCGAAGAATGGATAATTATCTGAGAACACTTCCATGTAATATAAGAGAATATTTGGCCAATGCGATCCTCAGCCCATGGATGGTTTAATTGGATTGAACTCAGGCTGTAAAATATTGTTTTGATGGTCACAGGGCAGAAGGAACAAGGGCATGGAAGAGCGAAAGATCCAAAAGAGTTCATTCTACTGAAATGGTCACTGGGACATACTGGGGTGCATACTAGAGCTGAAAGGGTGGGTGAAGGAAACTAATTGGAAGAGAAGCCTTTTTGTAGCCTACTAGTCAAGCAAAGCGCCTTTGGGAACAATATTAAATGCTTTCAATAAGGGGAATATGGGTCTATACCTGCCCAGTGTTCTACTCAAGAAGAACCCATGCTGCATTGTCTTAGGATGAACTCAATATCACCAAGTGAATATTGTCTGCTGGACTGGCAGAGGTAAACTATCCTTTCACTACTGATGTACTGTTAAATGGTGAGAAAGTACTGTCAGGAAGAGTAGTAGCCTCATCTAACTGGAAGCCAGAAAAAAAGGATGGGCATAGCTTGTGTATATGGTACCATTTTGAATTATCATACCAAGACTACTTGGATTGAAGTACAGGGTGTGCAAGCCCAAATTACTGGCCATGTGGTCCCTCCTCCACCATATGCAGGAGTATTGCATAGAAATTTTCCTAATTCTGACACACTTATACAGGAAATTGAAATGGAAAACTCTGATTATGTAGAGAATATTAAGAGTAGTCTCCCCTTTCTTTGATATAATGCTATTCTCCATTTCAAAAGAAGTAAAAAAAATCAAGAAGAGAGGTAAGAGTAAATGGAAGGGCAATATGGAAGAAACTGAGGACGGAGAGGAGGCACTAGCGGGACTCCTTAAGTCACGGTAGGGATAGTAGAACCTCCTTCACAGGAAAAGACAAATAGCGAAGGCATGGAAGCAGAAGGTCAACTTTTTGTATTTCAGAAGAGACCAAGTTCATGTTCCTTTTCTAAAGAATGTACAAAAGGAAATGGTGAAGGTGAAAATCATCAAGGCCCCTATTTTGTGTCTTAAAGAGATCTTCTACATCAGATTGTCAATACTATCGATGAGGTCATCGCTTGTGTCACAGGGACATAAAAAAGTGATGAAAATAACAGACAGCCATTTCTTGGAGGCTACCTGGGAATAGATTAAACCTTAAACAGAATTAAATGATGTTCTGTCCCTTTATTGTCTGTCCTGCACAGAATGCAAGCAAGTCCTAAACCCAATTTAGCACTCCTCTTATACCACTTGCGATCACACAGGAACCTTTTAAAAGGATGGCAAATTTTCTAGTAGGACCACTCGATAAGAAAGCATGGGACATGTTAATACTTAATTAATTCTATTTGCGGATAAAGAGGTACCTCAGGCTTCTTCCAAATTCTTTCCATTTCAACTTATTTGGAAGGGAATACTGGGGACTTATTGGCCCTCTAGGCAAAGAACATATGGAACGAGCCCAGGAGCAACAGAAAATCAACTAAAATCACAAAGTTCAGGTCCAGACATTTCAACCAGAGGACAAAGTAATGATTATTGCCTACTGTGGAGAGTAAACTTGGAGAAGCAATTGGAGAAGTAGACTACAAGACCAAGCAACCTGATCACTGCAAACCAGATCAAATCACATTTATAGTTGTGAGCATGCAAGTTGTTGCTAATGCTTGCGGGCCCGCATAGCGAGCCCGCGGCCCTCGCGGCCCTCGCAAATCCTAGTGGGTGATCTAATTCCGCCCTCCAACCTCTGTAAGGGGTCAAGATGAGTTGAGCTTGTTTTTACCAAAGAGAAGTGGGCTCTCTGGGATAAGCCATACTCGTCTTAGCCACTAAGAGGGTTAACAGACTCATAAAGAAGAAGGGTAAATAAGATGCTGCATGTTCTAAAAGACAAAATTTATAAGGAAAGACTTCCCTTGCATTCAAAGTTTTTACCTGCCTATGGAAGTAGATCAGGAGAAACCAAATGTTTATAACTTAATTTGCGTCACTTGAGCTACACTTGATAATGGACAATTTATTACTTGGCTTACAAGTCGCTTATGTGATATCACTTGCTGTTATTCACAGTGTAACGTCAGATCTTAAAATCTCAGGAATGTTCTGTTGAAAATAAAGTGAACAGTACCCTCTTGGGACAGAATACAAGTGCCTTAGCTGTATCTCTGCTGATCCAAGGTTAAGAAAAAGGGACTTTATTATAAGGTCCTGATGGAAATACGGCATGCCTGAGAGATGTAGCTCTTCCCTGGGAAGACAAGGGGATCCCTCCATGCTCAACTAGCTGACTCCATTGTTCCAGTGTTCCTGTGATCGAGCTCCTGTCCAGCATCATCCAGGAGCTTGAGTGCTACATACCCCTTCACGGCTCTGGAACCACAGACTAACCAGTGGGAGTTGCAGAGTGTTTCCTGCCCAGCTGGCTGATTTCCATTGATGAGGGAGCAAGCCACTTGATGAGGGAGTGGCCATCTATATCTAGCTTCTGAGGCTTATCGTCTACTCTCCATGTGCCGATAACCCATACTTGCGCATGGCGAGAGAATTCTCGTTAGTGGCAGCTTGTGCTGTGACACACACACACATATATATATATATATATATATATATATATATATATATATATATATATATATGAACCACAAAGCAAATGTTAATTCATTTGTAAATATGACCTGAGATGGCAATATTGGACCATGTTTAAGGAATTATTATTAACTATTATTTGTAACACGCCAACATATTCTGTAGAGCTGTACAGGGCAAAAGAATAAGAAAAAATACAATATTAACAAACTGCATAAAATGGAGGGCCCCATTTTGAACTTAAAATCTTTGTAGAAAGTGCTTTTTCCCAAAGCACCCTACAAGATTGGAAACTCGGTACAAGTGATATTCATGTCTCTATAAATAAAGTCTAAACAGGGGTAGGTGGGCGAGGGGATTGGAGGGAAGAAATCTTAGATTTTTATCAGCGTTATCCCCAGATCAGGAGGGCAGGCTGATGTAGAAATGGCCCTGAAAGAAGAAGAGGAAATGGTATGAGGGAGAGACCAGGGAGAGAGAGGACTAAGACAAAGGAACAGTTAAGAATATGTATTTTTATAATACATGATTTAGTATTAATTACATGATTAGAGTATTTTTTTGCATATTTAGCTGATGGGTTCAAAACTCGCATGTCACAGCCATGGAATATTTGCTGTGAAATGAGTTCATGGTTTTGATATATAGGTTTTGGAACCAATGATTAATACAGAATAAAAAACTATAGTTATCTTTAGCTACTAGAATTCACATTTTGTATCCAAGGTCAGAAACCTGGTGTATTGTTTATTAAACCTTTAGGGGTGATCCAAAAACTCTCCATCTTTACTATGTGTGTAGCCAAGGCTAATTAGAAACCCACTGGTGCCCCATAAAAGAAGAATCTTTGGGCACCCCACACTCTTGCCTTCCCTTTTATAAATGTACCAACAATCCAGAAAAGTCATATAATCTCTAGCTATTTAGGGGCTGTTTAATGTTTGTGACCTGCTCTATCCACCATTACTTGGCCAATTAGACCGGTCCTGTCTATATCCTCAGTGCACAAAATGATGGTGCCCACACTCAGACTTCCCCTTCCAAAGCTTATACTTTGATATTTTCACTGGTACTTATTGGGGTGTCCCATGGAGAATGCCTGATTTGTAATTTTCTCCAGAAGTAATTTATAGTGTAAAATCATGGCTTTTCAGAGCATTCAGGTAGAAAGATGGCTTTATTATACCCACATAAGGCTCTTCTCATACAGACACCCTTTGGCAGTCTCAGGGGCGTATTTAGACTTCATGCTGCTCTAGGCCTATTCACATTTGAGTACCCCACACAACATTGCTACTCCTGCTTTCCTTTTGTTATATCCCATAAGTTTTCCACCTACACCTACATAGGTGCTAATTTACTAGCCGTAAGTCCTACTTTCAACGTTACGGGCTATGTTTTAACACGCAGCCCGAATTTAATGAGGCTGTTAGTCATCTACGACAATATTTGTTGGTTTCCTCTGTTTGTCATACCTGGCGGGGATATAATGTCATTGAGGTGCGGAATAATGACATCATCGAAGGGCGGGGCCTGTGAGTCGGCATAAAAGCAGCCATTACATGCCTCAGAGAAAGTACAGAGAGAGACAGACAGCATAGACAGACACAGTTTGCGGGCTTGAGACTGTTGTGCAATTAATTCTAATGTCTTTCCTCACTTTTCCTGTCATTTACAGTGCAGTATTGAATTTTTATTTCCATTTACAGGGCTGCGGACAGGGCTTAAACCCCCTCGCGGTTTCTCTCTAGCACTTGTCGGATTTTTTCCTACATTTGCCATTTACAGGTGTGAAAACATTTTCAGGCTTGGGGAATTGGAGCAATCGAATAGCGATTTGCGATTTTTTCAATCGTAACTCTTGCGGACGGGAATGATCAAAACCATTGGGAGGCTGTAAGTTCAGGATTTAACAACCACAAGGTGTTCAAGGCCGTAACCCGTAAACCATTCAGAGCCCGCAAAAATTAACTTACTACTTACGGGCACAAATAACTTACGATTGCTCAATTGAATCGGGCTTTATGTTTTTAGAGACAAAGATCCTCATTCAATTAGGAGGCACAAGTTAAGGAGGTATAGGCCATATGTCTGGGGGCCCGCAGCGTTTGCAAGTTATGGTGCTTTTTAGTTGATCAAGGCCGCAAGTTATGGGCCGATAGCGAAATTTGGAAACCATGCCGTCGTATGTAGCATTTGCGAGCTTCAACATGAAGGATATAACTCCTGAGATAGAAACAGCCAATGGAAACATAGATCATCATCATTACGGTTTTGAAAAATTGAGTTTTAATTTCAAAGTCCTACGGGCTTGAATTATGAGTTACGATCGGACCCACATTCCAGATATAATACAATATTGATAATACTGTAATATTTATTTTAAATGCAAGTTCCATTATATGTATTAACACATTCATTGTCGTGATCAACAGCCTTTATTTCCGCTTACCCAACCATGCACTCTGTTATTATGATTTCAAGTAACCGGAAGCTCAAATTGGCTTTTTCCATGTCAATGAAGCTCATGTCAAAAGAAGATAATTAGTCTAAATAAGTTTATCTATTTTACCTAGCAATCCAGATTTATGAAACATTTTCAAATTGCAACAGCTTTTCCAAATAGTTTTACTAAAAAGTCATTTTCATGCACAGAACTCAGCTGCAGTCTAGTTGGCTCATGAATATCTGACCCAATCAACTCTGCATTCTGTGTAACTTAAAATGGTGCTTCCCCTATCCACAAAAATGCTAACTAGTCAAGTTTCATAACTTACATAGTTAGTTTATCTTCTCTAGAAGCAAACATGCATCAATGTGTATTATTTGTGCTATTCCAATATCATGAGTAATTCGAATTAACCATCATCATCATCTTCTGCCAGACGAGTAGCTTGTTTACGATCGCAATAAATAACATGTGAATATATGTGCCAACATACCCGCCTCTGTTGGTAGCTGCTCATACAGCATGTGTAATGTTCATCAAAATAAGTAAATTGTGTGTTTCTTCCAGATCAGGTCAGAACAAGGCTTGAAGAAAAGCATCCTGACATTCCATGATCATGCAAATGTCATCATGTATGTGCATGTTTCCTAATCATCAAGTTGTTGCATCCAGTGGGATATATGATTTCCATTACTGATTAGCCAATATTTGTAAAGCTTTAATTTCAGAATACAATACAGATGCAATGTGACATCTGTCACCTAATGTTCCTTGCATATCCACGCAATGTGTATGCTCACATACTCTACATAGATTTATATGTACCTATTGCTTTAGACATTAAATACTCTCCTCTACTTGGACCATTGTGAAGCCTGCATCATACTCTCTTCCAGATCTATTCTTCAGTGCTGATGGGATCCTCCCTGTACATATGGGGAAGAGTAACTCTTGGAACATAACTGGTAATGAGGTTAAGTTAGTCTTCAGTTATGAATATGCAACAGCAGATAATAGAGATGCTCATTCAGAGAACACAATTCCCATCACATTAACCAGTTTGTTGTGAGTGAATCCCTCAAATAAGTTACAACAGATTGATATGGTCCTGGTCAGGTTCCCATCTGTCCAAAGTTATTTATGGAGAGACTGCTCTCATAGCGGATTAGCATTGCCAGAGAACTGACCTATTCGGGTTATAACATTCACTGATTGAGCCCTTATACTTCTGAAGTTGCATAGGAGTGTCCGTTGGACACACAAGCCTATATTTTACTAGCGACTTGCCCGTCAAAAAATGACGGCAATAAGATTGTAAGGCAGGTAATGTTGTTTGTGTGAGAAATTAATTTTGTTGGTGTTTTAAGATCCTTCGGCGCTCATTGCGAGGCTCTTGGTTGTTTGTGTGCTATGAGCAGCGTTGGTGTTTTTTTTTTTGGTATGGCAATGAATAATTAATAAAATAAGAAATTAACATACTTTACCTATTGTGAAGTAATATATGCAGGAAGCATTGTGTTGAAGAGCTGGCAATCTGTTTTGATGTTGCTGCAGCATCAGTGCTGTGGAGCTGCTGTGTAAGCGTCATGAATGTGTGCAGTGTGTAGTGTAATAGTGTGCATGCGCGAGGCAAATCCGTTAGGGTAGCTGTGTACTTCCGGATTGTATAAATTAGTGTTCTAAAATGGCGCCTAATGTGTGGTATGCGGCTGTCACTGATTTTGCGTCCTTGTTTTTGGATGTCATTTGACTTTTTCGGAAAATCCGTAGGTGTTTGGTGGTGTTTTGCGTTTTTAGGGTCCTTTAGCCTAGTTTTCGTTTTGTTCGGCTGCCATTCTTTCCTGTCCTGGGTGCCCCCCTTGCTGTAGGTAAGCTTTTTATGTATTTGTTGTGTGTATTTATTGTGGTTTTCATGTTTTCATGTGCGCGGGTTTCGGGCATTTTTTTGCGAGGTCATAATGGGTTGAAACGCGTCTCGTATTTTTGTTTCGTAAGTCCGTAAATTTTGCGATGTCCACAGTTGCTGGCAAGGAGCGCCTTAGGCTTCGCTGTGCGAGCCCGCAGCGTTAGCAATAACCCGCCTGCTCACAACTATATATGTGATTTCTCCCCATTAGTATATGTCCTTATTCTGTATTTTTGTTATCTTTGCTCATTGAATGTTATAGATGTCTGGATATCTGTAATACTATGATGTAAATGATATTGCCTCATGTTGGATGATACACTGTAAATCCCCCTCAACTGATCATCCATATCGATGTCATTCCCCCTGCCTGCATTTTGTCCCTTTATCCCTATTTCCCTGTGTTACTAGAACTCTGTATCCTACCCACCTCCACCATGATACTTTGCATACCTGTGATAATGTGTCACTGTGTGGCTTTGTTGATATGTGTATGTTATTATTTTTGCTAAGATTAAATATTATTTATCAGCTATGTTGTTTGTGTTTGCCTTGCTAATGTTGATACCATAGCATTTCACGAACACCAATTAAAGGAGTGCACCATCAGTTAGGAGTATAATATTCACAATGTGTTTGCATTATTGAATTAAACTATGAGGGTAGATAAATATAGTCAATCAAGTTCCGCCTTGGTAGCCATTACACAAAACCCAGCATTTAGAATGAGACAGGTATCTGTAACTGGTGCAGATCACCATAGTGAACTAAAATGCAAGTGTTAGTGAGGTATGGTGGCACATTAAGTAACATCTTGTTATAAACATATTTCCTTAAGTCATGAGTTTGAGCCCCCTGCCTGACACGTTTATCTTATTAGCAATGTACCGATATATCTAGTGTATATATATATATAGAGAAAGAGAGACAGAGAGAGAGAGAGAGAACCGCAACAAGCATGTGTACAGATATATTAATGTACACATACACATTACACAACTGCACCTTATTCTGACATATGCTCTAATATATAACATGAATACATATGTCTATGTGTTAGGAAACACGAATATCATACATAGCTGTGGCTTGAATCAAACACAGAAACATTACCTCCACCATCAGCTGCACTGGTGATACAGTTATGACCTCGAACCTACATTAACACAGGATGTGTATATAGAAGGTAGATCTATGTACAAAATACTAATTATTTGCTTTAATAATTAATCTGGAGGTTCACAATCATGGTACATTACAAACACACACACAGAAACACTGATAACAGTATGAAAATATCCTAGTTTATTAGATACACAGAGCACATGTTTATCAGCATACGAATGTGCATTAATATCATGGGGGTGTTGTGGGCGATACCAGAAGGGCAAGAGGGTGTGTTTGGAAAAAAGGAAATACCTATTGTTTGCTGTGTGTTTCCATATCCATGACATCATGGTAACTTGTAATTGGCCGTGTTGTTTACTGCAGATAAACATTGAGCTGTATCAAGAGCATTGTGGATCATGGCTCATATCAATCAACTATAATAGCTGTTGTAATTGTAAGTTTGTCGTAATGCTATGTTAAAAGTTATGGGCTTGCGTACACAAAGGCGCTCATCAAGACTTTGAAAAAGGCTGGCAATAAGCTCCGAAGTCACTCATTGCCAGGCCTCATCGTGAGGCCAGCAAGACTTTGAAAAAGGCTGGCAATAAGCTCCAAAGGCGCTCATTGTCAGGCCTCATCAGAAGACACTGAAAACGGATTGACATGCGTGCCAAAGGCGCTCATGGCCCTGCTACCAATCAACGTAGGCCTTACCGCTTATCGGGAGGCACTCAAGACTGTGAAAAAACTACGATCTAACGGGCAAATTTTTTTTCAATTTAACTCGGAAGCCGTTGGAAGACCGCCATCAGACGCCAATTAATAAAAAAAATTAACTTACAACCTCACACACAGCACAGGGTGGGGGAGCCAGGATGCTAATAAGTGAGGTTGCAAGCTAATTTGATGTTTAATTGGCGTTTTTGGGAGGTCTGAAATTAGCTAAGCAAGGAAAAAAATGCTGACCATAAAGCCGTAATTTTTTTAAAAAGGCTCACAACGAGGCTGAAGCCTGTAGGGCTTAGGTGCAAATCACAAGGCCTACAAAAAAGGCGCGATGTGCGCTCATCACAATGCATGCAAGGAGGTAAAAGACACAGTGGAGGGAGAGGGGGGAGAGGGTGCAAAGAGACACAGGGGTGGGAAATAAGGGGAAAAAAACAAAGGGCAGGGACAGCGGTCAAAGAGACAGTGCAAGGGAGGGGAAAACAGACACATGGAAGGGAGAGGGGTAAAACAGACACATGGAATGGAGAGGGGGGAAACAGACACAGGTGTCAGAGAGTGGGGAGAGGCCCGAAAGTTAGAGGGGGGAGAGCCTTGCAAACGCATTGCCAGCCTTCAAATTTTATTGCCGTCATTTCTGACTGGCAAGTCGCTAGTATATATATATATATATATATATATATATATATAGCTGGTGCTGTGTGCTATTTGTAGTTGATTAGGACACATGCTCACCTGAATCTGCAATGGGTGTTAACATGCTTATGAGATCCAGCTTAGGCCAGTACATGGCACGCACACGCAGTCCCTCAGAGACTGTATCCGCATATGCTGCAGTGTGCACACCCATACATGTACTCTTTTGGATGTAAAGTTAATGTGGATCTACAGCTGTACCTCATTTAACTCTGGGGATAGCTTCCAAGCAGTAGGAGTGTTAAGAGACACAGCTTTAAACAGTGTAGTTTATCATGGGGAAGATAGAGGATAGGGGAACTCATGATAAAAAATACAAAATTGCAATTGATATTTAAAATTTCAGTTTCATACGAACGTTGAACAAACAGCAAACACTACACTGGCAACTGCTATTCATAATGCGTTTGTAGGTATTCGACAGACATTTCATTGATAACAATTATGATAATAATATGTATGCTTCCTGGATGTACATAAGTATATGTCCCCATATCTGTAGTTATAACCAGAGATCCTACAGTGCTATGTCAGTTATCTATGTGTGTGGGGTTCATGTGTGTGCATATGAGGTTGTGGTGGTGCATATGATACTCACTTTGCAGGGTTTCTTGAAAGCCAGTGTCCAGCTGTCCTGGAAGGCAAACTCCCTAATAGTATGTTACCATCCACAGTAGGTGATGTTGAGTGATGGGCCATCTTCTTCTTGACATTCATCTGGCAGTCATCATATCGTTTTTTAACAGACTTGACACCCCTGTTTGCAACCCCTAGTGACGCAACAGCTGCAGTAATCTCATTCCATGTACGTGTTTTCTCGCCAGCCCTCACATCCCTCCGACCATGGATGATGCCACTGCGGGCTTCGACTTCCCTGAGGAGAGTTTCGGTCTCCTCTGGGCTATAATTGTGTGCCCTCTGCTTTGGCACAACCTGTTGCCTTGCCAACTGTGCCTGCGGTTCCTGGCCTCCCTGTTCTCTCCCTGGGGCCTGCCCCTTATCATCACTACCTCCCGCCTGGGATCAGGCATCTGACCTGTTGTTCCTACACCTTGTGTGCCGACATCTGGGGGCACACCCCCCACCCATCCTGCACTCCTCCACCAATGTTTCTTTCTCTAACACTCCCACTCGCTCTCTCTGGAACTCTCTCTCTATCTCTCTCTAGCACTCTCTATCTCTTTCACAGTCTATCTCTCTCTTTCTCTCTCTATATATATCTCTCTCAAAAAACACCAACGCCTAGACCCATGTGTTGACTTTCTCAGCTACAGCACAGTCAATGACTTACGGTTTTTGCAGTCTTTTAAATTGGTTTCCACTGCTTTGATTGGCGTTCTCTGCTTCTTATTGGTTAATTGGCCTGTGATGGGATTGCAAATTACGGTCTTGCTTGATTTTGTCACGCTTCATCAGAAACCCGGAAGCATTACATGTGAAACCAGGGTTTACGGTCTTGAGGCTTCGGCCCGTAACTTGAGGCCTTGCTCAATTGAATAGCTCCAGAATCAGAGATGAACGGGAGCCCGCAGCACACCCGCAGACATAAGGCCTACATCCCCCGAGATGCGGCCTTGCAATTGAATCGGGATCTATATTTCCAAATCTTAAATGTATTTGCAGGATCTATTAGATTTTCTCTCTCTGACTGGAACCAAACCCAGGTTGCAGCGGCGATAAGACCGAATCCTAACCACTGGGCCACCGGGGAACTCAATGGTTTATTTACGAATTCTGGAACTTCAGGGCAGATTTATGGTAAATTTAATCATGCAATGGAGGTCTAGAAAAATGGGTCCCAGGGTCCAGATTCAGATCCTGGTCTATCTATTGAATATTTATGCTTAAAGTCATTGACTTCCAGACTCCAAGACATGCTATGATTTAGGTTTAACATAGTGTAAATACAGGTAAGACATAGGCTCCACAGCCTGTCAAATCATAATTGCCTCACTTTGTGTTCACATTGTTAAACACAAATCATGACCCGTCTCATGGTCCTTAGAATGAAATGCTCTCAGAGTATCAATAGAAATAAAATTATTTTGATGCATGCTATTAAAGTAACATGACTACTAAAAGATATTTTACCTAAACTAATGTTGATACCAAGTAAAAGTTATAAATATAAGATTATTTCTACGTATTGCAGCAGATGTGTTTTTACACACAGTAGTAATACACATTTCTATATTTTCATAACTTCTTAACAGGGTTACAATGAAGCCAAACTCAGGGATTTTCAACGTTATTTGATATATTTCCTGGGATAAAAGAGAGTCCAATAAGTAACTGCTAGTAACTGGACAATTAACTGTTGGCTGAGCTCAGTTTGAACTTTAAAATAACAATTAATGTTTTATAGCACAATGAATACATGCAATTACATGAAATAAATCATTACAGTCACTTTTGCGTGGGCATCTTTCCTGGCACATTATTATGTTCAAAGATACATTACTTTGTTAATTGCATTATTATTTATTCTTTGTAGTCCTACAGATTTTAGCTCAGAACTGGAAACATTTCATTACTGCAATTTTAGCACAATATTTATTGTGAAATTCCCACTCTCCAATCAGACGTACATGACAGATATTATGATCTCTTTCTTAGCTCCTCCACTACGTTGCCAGCAACCGCTTGTAGGTTCTCAGTGTCCAAATTTAAAGGGTTGTGTGCTCCTGTAAGTTATCTGCTTCTGTGTTGCAGTACTCATGTACCATCCTCTGCCAGTGTTCCTGTGCCAGTGTACCAATGCTTCTGTTAACCACCTGTGCCAATGTACCAGGGTTCTTGTTACCATCCTTGGCCATTGTACCAATGTACCATGACGTTTTAAGATCAATGCTGTCTTAGAAGATCCCATGTGATATATAGTGTGCTTCACATGAGTAGTATTAGTACTAATATTAATGATACTTACATCTTGTTTTAGCATTTTTAAATTAAATGCATCTTAATCTTTCAATGTGCATAACTCAATCTTGGTGGCACCAGTGGAGTATTTAAGTTAGGTGATTAGTCAAGAGTGTTCCAGTTTCCTATTAACCCATGCCATTCTTCCTTCCCTTGAAATGGAGGATGCTGAGCCGGTTTGTGACCAATTGAAGCAATCAGAATGCAATAACACTTGCTCCTGCTGCTTGAGGTAGCAGTTTGTGGGAACTGTTTTGAAACTGGTAAGATGGCCATGCTTGTGATGTTGTAGATTATATTAGAATAAAGGATTATAATTTTTATTATAAATTATTATAATTCAGCATTGAATTTGTATGTTAATGAAACCAAGATGGTAACTGACTCTGGCAGTGCATCAATAATAATTTAAATATCTAAATTATGCTTTTAAAACTTAAATGCATAACTTCTTTTTATGCATATATACAAAACAGCATGATATTTGAAACTTGTCAAGTCCACTTTACATAAAACCTTCATGCACTGAAATCTGCAAAAAAAAAATGTTACCAGAATTTAGCACTGCAGCACGGCAGAAAAGAAAAGTGTAGTATTTATAAGGAGAAATGCCCATGACAGATGGGCCTGCAGCAAGTCATGAAGTGCTTCTCTATTAACATCCCATGACACATTATGACTGCTGCACATAACCCTGGCTGGTACTGTGCAGAACTTCCACAGCTTGCAGCAAGGTTCCTCTACCATTCTGAAGGTTAAAAGCAGCAAACTGTGGCAGATTCAAGCAATTTATTTGCAAATATAGGACATTACTGTAAGGGTTGCTAGCTAAACTAGAAGACCACTAAACTAATGACTTGTAACACATTAATTGAAAAACGTTCATGAGCCACTTACGGCAGAATTGTTAAAGGTATCTATCAGTTTCCTGGGTTTCAAATGTTTGGTAAGAAGCAGGCAGTGATTATCAGAATAAGTTCAGTGTACTTACAAAGTTATAGGCAGGAAAGTAAAATCCAGCTTTGCACACCCACAGGAAGCTTACATAACCAAGTACACACAGGAAATGCAGCCAGGTACAGAGTTTGACCTTTCAAAGGAAGTACTGCTGCTTGATGGAATCACATGGTTGGGTGGAGTCGGAGCTTACAACTGAATCAAAGCACAAGAATATAGAGAAAAAGATACTACATGTCCCAGGCTGCTTTGCAACACAGGACCCAGAGTATGATACAAATGTATTTGCTTTCTCCTGATTGTCAAAAACAAATTATGAATTGTATACTAATCTTAGCAGGTATTTTCAGGGGTGTCAACTGACAAAAGCTTCAGCTTTCAAACTGAAAACAAAAAATTATCAAACATTAGGGTAAATTTGTAAATGTTTATTTTGGTATTTTTTCTGGCAAAATTTTTTGCATATACTTCTGAGTCTCCTCTATCAGATGCATTCATAATCCAGGAAACTTAGATATGCCTTTATTAATGTGCTATCAATCTATATAATCCCTGTGTGTAAGAGCTTAAACAGTGGGAGATGACAGAGTACATTAGGGTCAAATGGTGCTCTGTGAACCAAGAAGTGTGTAGCTGTACAAAATCATCATACAGTAATATAACATTATTATACAATCTGCAACTGGCCCAGGGAAACGCACGGCGGGTGTGGGTAAGTGAACACCCTAGCAAAACACCCCTTCACTCGTAATCAGTCTTTTGTTACCTTTGATTTAAAAATAAGCAGCAAATGAGAGAGCTGTAATATGAGATAAGTTCAGGGCTATAGCTTTATGGGCGCCGTCAAAAGGATAACCCAGAGGATCAGTAAGTGCTTGATTCAGGCAGAAGTATATCATATGCTTTTTGGAGTAAATAATTCAATTTAAATTCCCATTTTATTTGTACTTATTCAAATAAAAGTTATATTTTAATTAAAGTCAGAATACAGTATTTTGTATTATGGGTAACTGTCCTGACCATAGGCTTTTTTGTAAATATTATTATACAATTCTGCTGTTAATTACTGATAGCTATTGATTTAGCTCTTGTCACTATAATATGATATGCAGATAGTCCCTTATCAGGTAATCATGTCTTTTCTTGCAATAAAAAGTTATTAAAAACACACTATATGAAAAGGGTTCACATATTTCCTCCATGAACTGTACATTTTCTGTTAAGGGACATTAGCCAAATGTATTTTTTTAAATAAATGTAACATGTTGTGTATCTGCATGCATCAGCATGGCGCTGGTTGTATGAGGTCCCTCCATCTGGGCATGGCTTCAATCATACATGACACCTTGCATGAGAGAGAACAGGAAAAAAGACAACAGTCCCAAAATGTGTTACTTTGTGGGCTTCTTAGACGTAAGTGGTGTAAATTTTACACTCACAATTAGATTAAGTAAGAGATAATTAACTAATAAATCTATTAGTTGAAGCATTTATATAAAACATTTACTTTTTTTAACATGCACAGATAACTACTTGTCACTAATATAATGTGCAGCAGAATATTCTATCAGTAAATGTATTTAATATCAGAAGATTGGTGGCCTCCAGTAAACAGTTCATGATACTTTGAATTATTGCTGGTCTCTAGTTGTGAAAGGGTTACCTATGTGTACAAGTCACTCATTCTACATTTGTTTTCTTTGGTGATTTATTCTGCTATATTGATCAGCACGTTACAGGGAGCCCGATTGCTGGAGAGAGAGCTCGTGGTCACAATGACCTTGGGAAGGCAGTGAAGGTTACAGAGCTCCCCGGGCCCTTTCCATGACATGCTACAGGCGGGAACTCAACTATAAGACGCATACACTGAGGAAAAAGAAGAACTGGAGATTTTGTTCTCAGAAAATTAATAGAGTATTACCTTAGTTTTAAATGATACCATATTTGGAACCTAAGCTTGTCCCAATAAGTACATTTCAGCAGATATTTGATTTATTTCCATGGGTCCCTGCACAAAACATTGATTCTTAATGTATAACATGTCATCCATTTAGGTTCTAAAGGCATATCTAAGTTTCCTGGATCATGAATGCATCCAAAAGAGGAAAATCAGTAGCACATGAAAACATTTTTTTGCATGAAAAAATACCAAAATAAACATTATTATACTTATCCCAAGTTTTCTAAATCTCTTAAGTTTGCAAGCAGTTGGTGTTCAGAGGCCTATAAATCCTATAAATCCCTGATAAAATCAGCATAAAATTCATAATTTGTTTCGACCAATCACAGGCAGCTTAATACATTGTATACATCTGTGATAGCAGTTTGTGCAGGAAGGAATCATAGGGTGTGTAGTCCCCTGCACAGGGAAGCAGGGGGAGTTAAACACTGATCTGTAGATATCTGCATTGAGCTGTTGATATCCTGAAATCTAGTAAAGAGTTCAAATCCATACCCAAATGCAGTGTTTCTATTGGTAGGTACAATGTGCCTATGTAAGCAGCTCTTTGGGTGTGGAAAACAAGTTGTATTTTTAAATAAAATAAATCTGTATGTATATAAAATGACTCCATGTAATGTGTGTGTCTAATTTCAGCAGCATGTGCTCAACTAGAAAAAGGTACAGATAGGGGAATTTAGATATCCTTTTAAGTAATTTGGATACATAATTTGCCAGAGTGAATATTTATAAATTAATTGTGAAATACTCCACAGATTATGGCAGTCATGACTAATTAAGGGAAGCTTATTATTCATTTTTATTAAGATAATGTATTTGAGTTAGTCAAATTTAAGTTATATTTTTACATAACAATATAGGAAAACGTTCTAGCAATATGTAAACAAAAAACATAAATATATATATATATATATATATATATATATATATATATATTAAAAATGAAAGGTTGCACTTGTTTATTTAGTATCTGATTTACAATGAAATCAATATTTAAAAAAAAAAAAAAAAGTGTAGCTTTTCAAAACTTACTTTTGAACTTTAGCTTTTTTTGATGAACAATTTATTAACAGATTGTAATTTTATTTATTGCCTGGAGAGCTCCTGAAACCATTGCATTGTCATAATGATCCAGTTTTAGCTTCTGTACTCATTGCTTATCATACAGAGATTTTGTGTAGTGGGTTAAAGCCTCTGTTTTAGTACTGTAGGATTGAACTTCAAGCTCTCCATCTTTTTTAACATTAATAGATCTTATTTGTTTTTTTTTATTTTAAAATCATTATAACTCCTCTAATTGTTTCATTATACATTTTCCATTGTATCTTCTAAACTTAAAAATAACTGTTCATATAATAAAAAGGTATAACTACATTTATAAAACACACTGTGCTAGTCTATTGAGTTCAATATCGATTTTCTCAATAAGCAAAATGTCAATGACAGCAACTATCAAATCCTCACTATGTTAGAAAGCACTTAGTGCTACTTGGAACTGCTGTTGGAGGATGCTTTTAAAGGGAATATTGGGTTTTTGCAAAATTTTTAATGGCATATATATGAAACTACTTACTTATACGTGACCTTTGTAACTTATGATATAATTAAAAAATACAAATAAAATGTACTATTTATATTAAAACATAAATAATGCGGCCATCATTCAGGGACACCGCAAACCTTGAGCTGCCACAGTCCCCATTTTGCCTGAAACAGATCATTGTATCACTGAATCCTTCTGCCAAAACTAAGGTCAGCTATCTCTATAACTGACATACAGTGCCTTGCAAAAGTATTCACCCCCTTGACTTTTTACCTATTTTGTTACATTACAGCCTTAAGTTCAATGTTTGTGAGGGATCAGAACACAATAGTCTAAGTTGGTGAAGTGAAATGAGAAAAATATATACATAAAACTATTTTTTAGAAATAGAAAACAGAAAATTGGCATGTGCGTATGTATTCACCCCCTTTGTTATGAAGCCCATAAAAAGGTCTGGTGCAACCAATTACCTTCAGAAGTCACAAACTTAGTGAAATTATGTCATTACATATACACACGTTTTTGAACACCTAAGCAAGAGGCACCACTAACCAAACACTGCCATGAAGACCAATGAACTCTCCAAGAAAGTAAGAGACAATGTTGTTGAGAAGTACAAGTCAGGGTTAGGATATAAAAAAAACTTTTCGACCATCAAAGAAAACTCTATGTCTAGCGCAAACCCAACATATCACATCACCCAAAAAACACCATCCCCACAGTGAAACATGGTGGTGGCAGCATCATGCTGTGGGGATGTTTTTCAGCAGCTGGGACTGGGAAACTGGTCAGAGTTGAGGGAAAGATGGATGGGGCTAAATACAGGGATATAACACTTGAGTGGTTTATGGGGAAACATGTAAATGTGTTGGAATGGCCTAGTCAAAGACCAGACCTTAATCCAATAGAAAATCTGTGGTCAGACTTAAAGATTGCTGGCCACAAGAGAAAACCATCCAACTTGAAGGAGCTGGAGCAGTTTTGCAAGGAGGAATGGACAAAAATCCCAGTGGTAAGATGTGGCAAGCTCATAGAGACTTATCCAAAGCGACTTGGAGCTGTGATTGCTGCAAAAGGTGGCTCTACAAAGTATTGACTTTAGGGGGGTGAATAATTTTGCACATTGACTTTTTCTGTTATATTGTCCTAATTGTTCTTTGCTTCACAATAATAAAAAAAAAAAAACATCTTCAAAGCTGTGGGCATGTCTTGTAAATTAAATGATGCAAATCCTCAAACAATCCATGTTAATTCCAGGTTGTGAGGCAACAAAACTGCCAAGGGGGGTGAATACTTTTGCAAGGCACTGTATGATCATCCCCCCCCCCCCCCCCCCCCCCCACGGGCCCACATGCTGTCTAATCTTTTTTTTCTGTAGTGTAGCTGTTATAGGAAGAGGTCTTGAAAGAGGATTTACTATGATAAGGGGACGTGTGGAGTGTAGCTGTTATGGGAAGGGGTATTCTTGAGGGGTGTTGCTATGGGAAGGGGTCTTGGGGGATATTTAGAGTTGGCTGGGGAAGGTGGGTCTTGGAGGAAGGGGGCTGCCTCAGAAAGAGGTCTTGGAGGGTAAGAAAACTATGTGGGGACAGTGGCTAGGGAATGGAGGTCTTGGGGAAGTCGAGCTGCATTGGGCAGGGGTCTTTGGCGAGTGGCGACAAGAGTAGGGGTGGGGTGGCACTGAGTGATTAGGCAAAAGAAATTGGGCCCCCAATTCACTAGCCCTCACTGCTACTCATCAACCAAGTATTTTTTATACACCAGCAAATTTAAAGACATACCTACTAAACTGCCATGGAGAGGGTTAATCTATGGATTGATTTCAAGTCTTAATCCTGTAAACCTGGTCTCTAGATTTGTTTGTCTTTGTTGATATCTTTATATGCTTCTTAGAGAACAGCTTGAGTGCACAATCTTCCAACTGTTCCACAACTTAATATTGCTCCAGTAAACATAATGGCAAAGTAACCAACTTGGTATCATTTATCTTAGTCTGCCCCTGGACTGATAATACGGGGTCACTGAACCCTTAATCTCACATACCCATAACAGCACATTACTGATAAAACCTACTCATGTAAGAATTATACCTTATGAGCTCCTATTTCTAATGTCTATAATCAGTCTTTATATAAAAAGATCATCCTGCTACTTAACTATCAACCTCTTTATGTTAATTAAAAGATCACTTTAGTTCAACAAAAAAGACACTTGTTTGTCATGCATGCACCAAACCAAGAACATCAGCAGCAGTGTAACGCATGGGCATAAAGCATTTTGGGGAAATTGAGATTTTTGAGTACAGGAATCAATTTTTTTTACATCACGTCCTGAGAGCTGGATGATGGGGATGGGAGGGAAGAGTGGGGAGATGAGGGAACAGGAAGAAGCTCAGAACCTTTGTTTGATAATTGGATAAGGTTAAAATTGACCATTTCCCCCACTGGCCCAGAAGCAGAAAACTGGCATTATTTAAGTGACCATGGCTCTACAGAAATGTAAACACCCTTCTCACACACACACATCTTCCACCAAAGTTTCATGGATCCCTCCAGTATCCTCCAGAGGCATCAATATTTACTTTTTTGTAATTAAAAACTAGCTGTATAATTTTTCCCCCCTTGTACAGTGGTCCTTTAACATTGTTTTCCATTTGCTGATATGCCAGCAACACAGAATCCATACAGTTCCTTGAAACAATATATTCACCCCCCTTGACTTTTTACCTATTTTGTTACATTACAGCCTTAAATTCAATGTTTTGTTAATCTGAATTTTATGTGATGGATCAGAACACAATAGTCTAAGTTGGTGAAGTTAAAGGAGAAAAATATATACATAAAACCATTTTTTAGAAATAGAAAACAGAAAATTGGCATGTGCGTATGTATTCACCCCCTTTGTTATGAAGCCCATAAAAAGCTCTGGTGCAACCAATTACCTTCAGAAGTCACATAATTAGTGAAATGATGTCCACCTGTGTTCAATATAAGTGTCACATGATTTGTCATTACATATATACACCTTTTTTGAAAGGCTCCAGATGCTGCAACACCTAAGTAAGAGGCACCACTAACCAAACACTGCCATGAAGACCAATGAACTCTCCAAACAAGTAAGGGACAATGTTATTGAGGAGTACAAGTCAGGGTTAGGTTATAACAAAATATCCAAATCTTTAATAATCCCCAGGAGCACCATCAAATCTATCATAACTAAATGGAAAGAACATGACACAACAGCAAACCTGCCAAGAGACGACCACCCACCAAAACTCATCTACGATCAGTGTCTGCAGCACCTCTCTGTCAGGCACTCCACTGGCTTCCCATAGCGTCTAGAATACAATTCAAAATCATGACCCTAACATATAAAGCCCCCCACAATAGTGCACCCTCCTACATCTCTGCTCTCATCCCAAAATACACTCCCACCGCCCTCTTCGCTCTGCTAATGACCTCCTTCTCTTCTCCTCTCTCATCACCTCCTCTCATTCCCGGCTTCAAGACTTTTCACGTGCTGCCCCTATTCTTTGGAACTCTTTACCTTGCACCACCAGACTATCTTCCTGCCTCAGATCCTTCAAAATCTCTTTAAAAACACATCTATTCAAAAAAGCCTATCATCTTTAGCCTCTTCATTCACTATGCATCTCTCACTCTCCTGTACCTCACCCATACCCTTTAGAATGTAAGTTTGCGAGTTTTAATCTTGTGAGGTGCTTTAGGGAAAGCACAGTTTATTGAAAGCTCAATAACAGGGTCTTCCATTATTTTCATTGTAGGGTATTGTTTATACTTGTACCTAACCCCTGTATTGCACTGCGAAATTATAAATAAAGGATAATAATAATAATAATAATTCACGGACCGGGTAAGGAGAGCATTAATCACAGAGGCAGCACAGATACCTAAGGTAACCCTGGAGGAGCTGCAGAGTTCCACAGCAGAGACTGGAGTATCTGTACATAGGACGACAATAAGCCGTACGCTCCATAGAGTTGGGCTTTATGGCAGAGTGGCCAGAAGAAAGACATTACTTTCAGCAAAAAACAAAATGGCACGTTTGAGTTTGTGAAAAGGCATGTGGGAGACTCCCTAAACGTATGGAGGAAGGTGCTCTGGTCTGATGAGAATACAATTTTACTTTTCAGCCATCAAAGAAAAAGCTATGTCTGGCGCAAACCCAACACATCACATCACCCAAAGAGCACCATCCCCACAGTGAAACATGGTGGTGGCAGCATCATGCTGTGGGGATGTTTTTCAGCAGCCGGGACTGGGAAACTGGTCCGAGTTGAGGGAAAGACGGATGGTGCTAAATACAGGGATATTCTTGAGCAAAACCTGTACCACTCTGTGCGTGATTTGAGGCTAGGACGGAGGTTCACCTTCCAGCAGGACAATGACCCCAAACACACTGCTAAAGCAACACTTTGGGGGTTTAAGGGGAAACATGTAAATGTGTTGGAATGGCCGAGTCACAGCCCAGACCTCAATCCAATAGAAAATCTGTGGTCAGACTTAAAGATCGCTGTTCACAAGCGCAAACCATCCAACTTGAAGGAGCTGGAGCAGTTTTGCAAGAAGGAATGGGCAAAAATACCAGTGGTAAGATGTGGCAAGCTCATAGAGACTTATCCAAAGCGACTTGGAGCTGTGATTGCCGCAAAAGGTGGCTCTACAAAGTACTGACTTTAGGGGGGTGAATAGTTATGCACATTGACTTTTTCTGTTATTTTGTCCTATTTGTTTGTTGTTTGCTTCACAATAAAATACTTTTGCAAGGCACTGTAGATAAAGGAAAATGGCTTAGATAATTAAATTCCTAGGGCCATATTCAATTGAGGTTTCCGTAAGTGAGGCCGCAAGCTAATTTGCTATTCAGTTGGCGTCTTTTTTGGCTCCGATTGGCTTCCGAGTTACGGCCTTGAAAAAATGGCGATGGTTAAACTCTAACATATAGTCTCCCGAAGCCTTTGATCTCTCACTTTCTCAAGGCTAAAAAAACATAACCTTTACATCTTTCACTTTTATATGCAATTATTTATTTCTGCAAGCTTCCAGATTCTTTACTGATCCTGCTTTTGCAGCTTCTGTCTCAAAAGGATTTGTCCTTGTAAACTAATGAGATTTGCATTAGCGCTAATGAGAGCACTGCCACTTATGTATGCCACCTTTCCATTATGTAGATACAAATTATTATGTATTCAGACTCCTTCCACCTCAGGAAGTAGATCACTGGAAAGTAAAATGAAAGATTCCAAAGCAGCATAATTACATATATATGCAATAAAATAGAGGAATTTTTTTACATTATAAAATCACATTGCTTACTTTTAAGTGAAGAAATTAGACAATTTTTTACCACAGTGTCCCCACAGTGACAGGAAGGTAGGAGAGGATCTGCCCAGGATGTTATCCTTATTACAGCCTGTTATAACCACAGTAGGGAAGGGGAGAGATAGAGACTTATATTGGGACCTCCTCCTGGGTAAAGCGTCTCACACCCCCTGGGATCTCTGGGCGAGCGGTATAAATACAGATATGTGTATTGTACATAGTTCCGGAGCATTTGATTGGCTAGATAAGATAGGATAAAATTGTGTTTGAATAACTGAAGAAGGACGTGGAGCCCACTTCAGGGATGAGTACGGACCAAATAGGAAGTATCTGAGGGCCACACTCCTCTATATCTTGTACTACTATTACATGAAAGGGCTAATGTAGGTCATGCATTTAAAATATATTCCATTGAAGAATAAGTAAAATGCTTTTAGAAGGTAAATAAAATAATACAGACTCTAATCTATTACCTTTTACATCAATAAAGAATAATTGCATATAAAAAATGTTTGTTTGTTTATCTACATAGTCAAGTTGAGTTATTCAGACGACCATTAATCCTTTAAGTTGACCATCATTTTAGTTGGGTAAATATGTAACATTTTACTGTTTAATTTCCTTTATTTCCATTATACCCAATTTATTCTTTTAAAGGGACATTGTACTAGCAGTTTTTTCTCTATGGAAAATCCTTTTTAAAAATTGATTTTGTGAGTCCTGTATGCTAATGTGTGTCTCAGTATGTTAATGTGCAACTCAATATGCTAATATGCAACTCAGTATGCTAATTTGTGGCTCATGTATGCTAATGTGCGGCTCGGTATGTTAATGTGTGACTCAATATGCTAATATGCAACTCAGTATGCTAATTTCTGGCTCATGTATGCTAATGTGCGGCCCAGTATGTTAATGTGTGACCCAGTATGCTTATGTGCAGCTCATGTATGCTAATGTGTGGCTCCTGTATGCTGATGTGCTGCTGAGTATGCTGATGTGCTGCTGAGTATGCTAATGTGTGTCTCAGTATGCTAATGTGCAGCTCATGGATGCTAATGTGTGTCTCAGTATGCTAATGTGTGGCTCTTGTATGCTGATGTGCTGCTCAGTATGTTAATGTGCAACTCAATATGCTAATATGCAACTCAGTATGCTAATTTCTGGCTCATGTATGTTAATGTGTGGCCCAGTATGTTAATGTGTGACCCAGTATGCTAATGTGCAGCTCATGTATGCTAATGTGTGTCTCAGTATGCTAATGTGCGGCTCCTGTATGCTGATGTGCTGCTGAGTATGTTAATGCACAACTCACTATGCTAATGTGCAACTCAGTATGCTAATTTGTGGCTCATGTATGCTAATGTGCATCTCAGTGTGCTAATGTGCGGCTCCTGTATGCTAATGTGCGGTGCAGTGTGCTAATCTGCTGCTCCTGTATGCTAATGTGCGGCTCATGTATACTTATGTCCTGCTCAGTATGCTAATGTGCGGGTCAGTAAGCTAATGTGCAGGTCTTTATTTTGACCACTACAAAAACAGACATATAACATATGCATCTATATAACATATGCAAGCTGCTCTTTTGCATATAAATACAGCAACAACAAGACGGTATTTCCCAGGATTGATTAACTTTAGAAAAAAATGGATAACACAACATATAGCCATTTTTTCATCCTCTTTAAGAATAACAACAAAAAAACAACAACTTGATTTTGGGGTGACTAAGTTGTGGAAGCATCCTCTTCTGTGGGTTTTCCATCCTATGTCTGTGCTTTTGGGAAATTTCTATGGACATTGGATTCGAAAGCTCAAAGACAGGCCCTCCATCCTTTGTACGGTGGTTATATTGAAATTGTGCCTTGAACTTAACCATGTACAGCTCTACGGAATATGTTGGCGCGTTACAAATAAACAATAAAAATAATCTATAATAATAGTCTATGGGATAAATCTAATAAAACACCTGAGTGAATGAAGGTGCTGAGAGCTCCGGACGGTTCCTTGAAGTAGGACAACCCAGCACCTGCTTGCTAATCCACTTTCCACGTTCGCTGATTTATCCTTCTCATTGCACATTTCTCTCTCTCCCGGATCAATACCACGTTGAACTAACACTGCTGGTTTTCATTAGTTTTCCGAGTCTTTGGATTGAGGTCAGGACCCAGGACTGAGTCACATTTCACAGGCCGGTGACCAAGCTCTGATCTGCTATAGGGGTCGGCACGACCTTCAGTAATCCCATTAACTAATTCCCAGGAAGATCTTTCCATCATAACTGGAAATAGCAAAAAATGTAAAAAAATCATTACATGGTATAGGAAATAAAATAGAAAATACACTACATTTTATAGATGGTCACAAACAGAATAATTATATGCAAAGTGTTTGAGACAATCCAGCCGGAATTAGAAATAGTTCCCTGGAAGAGGTAGATTCCATATCAGCATAATTGCCTATAAAAGTCATAAATTAAGTGCTAAATACAAGTAAAAAACAGTTTAAAGAATGGAGGACCCGTTCTTTGAGCTTAAAATCAAAGTGGCTTCCCCAAAGCACAGACATGAAAACTAGCAAACTTACAATCTAAAGGGTATGTTGTTCAAAAGAAGCCATTTAAATGTATTTTAATGCATTGTACCTTTAAGTGTCAGGAAGGTAAAATACAATCTGCCCTGGAGGCTGTTCTGTTTTTTCAGACCTGTGCAGATATGCCTATGATAAACACCGCAGAGAAGGGGTAGATAAAGACCCATTATGGTAGCCTCCTGGGCAAAGCATCTCCTATCCTCTGGACACCTGATTGCAGATGGAGAGAAATCGATCTGAAGAAATAAAAATTTAACATCAGATGAGAATCAAAGGGCCCATCGAATCTGTTATTATATCTACTTTAAACCCTGTATTGGTCGTCATCAATTTAGATTCCAGACAAATGACACAGAGGAGTAACCAAATACGGGATCATTTAAACAATAGGTAAGAACTTTTTGAGCTGTCAGCCTGTCTTTCAGAAAAACGCATATTTATAACTCATTGCTATTAGTTACTGATAAGCCCCTGAAACAGTGGGTTCATTGTCTTGCTAATTGTTTTTTATCTACAAAGATACCATAAAAGATACCATATTTGGAACCTTCAATGTGTCCCTTTAAGCAGCAGTCCTCTGTATTAAATATTGTAATTAAAGGACCACTGTAGTGCATTTAGACTATTAAAAACAGTATGAAGTTTAAAATGACTGAAAGATAACACATTTTCTTTTCTGTCAGTCTTGCATGTGTGTTGGACTGTCATGTAGCTTAGAAGCAGACTGGGCTGATGTTACGGGAACTACCAAAAGACATTATTAGCTCGGCCCTCACAGCCTATACAGAGATAACAGCTCTATTGTAACATGTTTGGAACCGCCCACAGGTCCCACTCAGTGACAGTACATAAGCCATCATAGCCCCGCCTCCCTTTACCGAGCATGCTCAGTCTGTAGCAAAGCAAGATTGATCAGAGTTTATATTTAGTCCAGCACATAGGAAGAGCTGGCCATGTCCCTGATAGACACAGGTAGGATTAGATAAACAGCTCTGCTTAGGAAGAAACTGTCTATTTAAATGGTAAGACAAATGTTAACTTTAATTTATTTTAAATTGCCTTATGTTTTTAATGGCCTACGTACAGCAAATAAAATAAGAGACAAATTATAAATGGACTACACTGGTTAATTGTTATATTGTCTCTAATATCCTTAACACCTGCTTAGATTTTAATCTCTTATGAGAGCAGGACCCCCAACACCTTCTGTACCAGTATGGAAACGCTTATATATTCACTATATGCCCTGTACTTAGGGCTATGGAATAAAAAAGAAATAATTATTTTTATTTTCATTGTCCTTTATTTGTAACATGCCAACATATTCTGTAGTACTAAATATTAGTGTTTATAGCGCTGGCGCGGCGGCATCGCGCTTCCTCAGCTCTTGCCTGTGGTTCTCTTATTTCTGTAATATTTATGCACAAAAGCCTGTGGCTCCCAAGTGACAGCTGGAAGCGTCTATCCTTCAGGTATAAGCTTTATATGTTGGTTAAACATAAACACTTCCTTATTTAAGCAGCTTAGAATTTGTTTGTCATTTATAGTTAATATAATAAACCAGCTTATTATTTTGACGTTAGCCCAGAGTCACCAAGATTCAAATTGGTGATGAGGTCTGAAAATTGAAGTGACGGACAGGCAAGCTGAGTCTTGAAGGTATTATTACTCTTATTTATTTATAAACTAGGAAATTGCCCATCAAAAATGATGGGAATAAAATTGTAAATTTAGCGCTCATCGCATGCCTCTCAATGAGAGCCTTCAGTGCTCATTGCAAGCCTCTCCCCCCCGGTAGTTTAGAGGCCTCGCGATTAGTGTTACTGCCTTGGTGTAAGTGTTAATGCCTTGGGTTAAATGTTACTGGCTTGCGTTAAGTGTTACTGCCTTTGGCCTCGTTTTCATCCTGTTACTTTTTTCGGCCGCCATTTTTTTCCTCGCTGTGTGTGAGTGTGAAAGTGAATTTGAGGCATAATTGTTTTTTTTTTGGTGGTCTTTCCAGTTGTGTGGTTCGGGCGTTTTACGTGCTTCGGTCCTAAGTCCTACGGGACTCGCGATTCCAGTTGTGTGGTTCGGCCTTTTTTACGTGCTTTGGTCCTAAGTTCAATGGGGCTTGCGATGAGCGCCTGAGGCAGCCCATTGCAGCCCAAGTCACATGAGCCCTGCAATTGGATGTCCATTGGATGTCCCATGGGCACAAGGAATACATTGGATGTCCCATGGGCACAAGGAATACATTGAATATATAAGACAAAAAAGATAGGTCTTTACATACTATATAGAAGGTGTAGAAAGCCCTCTTGTAAGATATTACAGTCTAAGGGTATTAGAGACAAGAGGTGACGGATTGCTTGTCGGTGGTCCAGCGAGGCAGCGGAATCCATGTACATGAGGTGGTCTTGTCTGACTAGCTCATATTAGGGAACAAATTGGAGGCTTCTATGAATATATGGATTTTAGAGACATATTGAAGCTATGAAGAGTAGGGGAGAGAAAAAACGAGAGGGGTAGAGAATCCCAAAGGTTAATGGCGGCACAAAACAAGTCTTGGTGACATGTGAGGAGGTGATAATGGGCAAAGAGAGATGTATATCATAGGCAAAGTGAATGGACAGTTAACGGAGTATTTGGCTCATGTGAGGGTATAGTTTCCTTAAGAGGTTTATAGGTGAGTTTTAGAATGTGGAACATAAATATAATGGATATGAGAAGACAGTGTGAGTGGGCCAGCTAATGAGAAACAACTGATAAACCAAGCAGAGCCATTTAAGATGGACATGAATTTGGGAAGGGGAAGGCTGGTAAGGAGTGAGTTGCAGTAGTCTGTGTGATTAATATAGGTGAGTGATTTAAGATTTCGTTTGTTGCTTGTGTGAGGTCTTCACAAAATTACATTCTTTATCTCACTCCATGCTACAATCTGACCATCACTTTGAACAGTTAATGTGTTACATATTGCAGGTGAGAGGAGATCTAAAAAGGTTGAACTTGATGGACTAAAAGTCCTTTTTCAACCTTAACTACTATGCAACCATGGAACTATGTAAGTTAATTTAGGTGCTTCATTCAAATCATCTCAGATAAGTCTCTCAATGTACTCACTAACCTCCAAGTTCTATTCCATGTGGGACTTTTCTAAATATGACTTAACTTTCTATAATGACTTATTTTTAATTAGGAGAAACTGTATAAACAGATATATGCTACACACTAAGAGCTGTATAAAAATACAGGAAACAAGTATAATCCCATTAAATAAAACCTTGGTAAGATCTAATTTCAAATGAGGAGTACATTTTTGGGCACTGCTTCAAAAACTGAATATCCCAGAGAAGGGTAACAAAATTAGTAATGGAAATTCGGGATAAATCTATGAGCTAATCAAATTGGACCTTTTTTCTGCTAATGACCGACTTCTCCTCCTCTCTTATTACCTCCTCTCAGTCCCTCCTTTTCTCATGCTGCCCTTATTCTTTGGAACTCCTTGCCTCGCTCCAGTAGACCATTTTCCTCCCTCAAATCATTTAAAAACTCACAAAAATCTCATCTGTTTAAAGAAGCTTATCACCTTCAGCCTTAATATGTGCAATATATTGTACCTTAACTTTCTACACATCACCCATACCCTCAAGACTGTAAGGCCCCCATTTAATTCCAAACCATAATTACCTTCAAACTAGACTTTTGGCTGCAGGTTCCAAATTTTTTACATATACAGTATATAGATGTATTCAATTGACTCAAGCCCGCCATTACATGCTCACAGTCCCAACATGCAAACCATGAACCCGTATGTAGCATTTCAGGGTCTGAACATGATCAATTAAGCAAGCCTGTAAGTTACAATTTAGACACATGCAGCCTTATTAAATTGCAATTCGGTACATTTAAAAGGGCTCTATATAAGCACAGAGCATATTTTATTTTACAGAAGTTTTTAGTTAGTGAAGACCTTGCTTTTGGATAGAAGTTCACTAACTAAAAAATTCTTTAAAAAAAATCTGTTGTGTGCTTAATTAGAGCCTTTTTTAATTTACTGAATCGCAATTTAATAAGGCTGATGGAGTTTAAACGACAAATCATTACTGTTTAAGTGCGATCTGCAATCAGACTCGCAATCCAGAAATATTGAAAACTATAAAAATCAATACGTCAACCATTGATTGCCGGGATTGATATAACACGGAAATAAAATGAGTTTTGAGCTTGCGACTGTTGTGCAATTAATTCTAATTCCTTCCATTGCTTTCACAGTATTTTAAAGTACAGTATTGTGTGCTTTTTTGCTTTTGCAGTTTTACAGGTGTTTAACTTGCGGGTCCTCTCTAGTACACATAGGATTTTTTGCTACATTTGCCATTTACGGGTTTGAATTGTTGCAACTGAATATCGATTTGCGTTTTTTTAGCACTTGTAACATTTGCGGGCTTGAAACATCAAAGCAGGAAATAGGTCGGAATTACAATTTTGAGAACCGCAGGAGTTTTGAGCCTGTAAATTGCAATTGGAATTGAACGGGAGTAACTACAAGACGCCAATTGAATATCAGTAACATTTACGGGCTTCATTACGAGCTCATGTAACTGTGATTTGCTCAATTAAATGGGGCATAAGTGTGTAAGTTACCAGTAATGTCGAATATACATGTAACATTTTGTATTTTTAATATATATATTTTTTTTTAAATAAGTGAAAGAAAAAAAAAACATACTTAAAGAGTTATCAATATGGGATTTTGTAAAACTAAACTTGATATTGCGGTAAAATGTTTTTTTAGAAAACAAAAAAATAAATAAAACCTTTATTTTATTTTTAGTAATTATATAGAATTATTATTTATTTTCAGCTGTCATTGTTTGAGCTGCTTTCTCATCAGGGAGGTTTCTTGCAACTAATAAGATTTAAATGCGTTTGTTGAAAGTAAGGAAGGAAGGATTATTCATTTCTATTATGGCTGAAAGCTTCTGTAAATCCAAGGTCTCCTCCCACTTATAGATGCAGATAAGCTAAAAACAAAAATGGCGACTCCTCCCCCATAAAGTATGACCACTGTGCAGACCTCAATAACTCAGCTGGTGCAAGTGCAACAAGAAAACATAGAGGCAAATGTTACTTTCTCTTACATTAACTGCTGCAGTACTAATAAAGATAGAGGCTAACTACAATTGATCACATGCAAGGAATATATTCGTATAAATTCAGGCTTTCTTGAAACTTAAGTACATGTGTAAGCATATCTTCATGTGTTTATTAATTCTGTATTTTTTACTTATGATCAAACCCTCTGCAAACTTCGTTGGTACAGTAATTACACCCTAAATTCCATTAATAGCAACATAATAAGTAGCAATATGATTTAGTAGATGTCCTAGTTTTAGTTTAGCCTGGTTATATATTTTATGTATTTTTTGTCTTTGAATTATGATATTTCAGACATCAAAGGGCACTACAAAGATTGTGTGGCTTCATATCTAACTTTTTCATTACATTAATGCTGCATTTCATAATTGCATTAGGAGTTCCTGGCGGATGCCAATGTGCACAATAAAAACTGCCTCATATGAAGTAATGGAAAAATGTAAAAATTGTTTTAATTACCAGTTAACATAAATTACTTTTTTTCTCCCTGGTTAAACCAGAAAAGTTAAGTAGCAGTGTTTTTTTTTCAGACCAAGTGTGTGGGTGAGTGAGTGTGTGTGAGTGTGAGTGGGTATGAGTGTGAGTGAGTGTATGTGTGAGTGAATGAGTGTGTGAGTGTATCTGTCTGTGTGAGTGAGTATGTCTGTGAGTGAGTGAGTGAGTGTGTATGTCTGTGTGAGTGAGTGTGTGCGTCTGAGTGAGTGTGTGTCAGTGAGTGTGTATGTCTGTGAGTTAGTGAGTGAGTGTGTATGTCTGTGTGAGTGAGTGTGTGCGTCTGAGTGAGTGTGTGTCAGTGAGTGTGTATGTCTGTGAGTTAGTGTGTGTGTCAGTGAGTGTGTATGTCTGTAAGTGAGTGTGTGTGTGTTTGTGTGAGTGAATGTGAGTGAGTGTCTGTGTGTGTGAGTTAGTGTGTGTGAATGTGTGAGTGTCTGTGTGAGTGAGTGTTTGTGAGTGTCTGTGTGAGTGAGTGTATGAGTGAGTATGTCTGCAAGTGAGTGTGTCTGAGTGAGTGCGTGTCAGTGAGTGTGCATGTCTGTTTGAGTGAGCGTATCTGTCTGTGAGCGACTGTGTGTCTGTGAGTGACTGAATATGTCTGTGTGAGTGAATATGTCTGTGAGTGAGTGTGTATGTCTGTGTGAGTGAGTGTGTGTGTCTGAGTGAGTGAGTGTGTGTCAGTGAGTGTGTATGTCTGTGAGTGAGTTAGTATGTCTGTGAGTGAGTGTGTCTGTGAGTAAGTATGTCTGTATGAGTGAGTGTGTATGTATGTGTGAGTGAGTATGTCTGCGAGTGAGTGAGTATGTCTGTGTGAGTGAGTGTGTATGTCTGTGAGTGTGTGTGTGTGTCTGTGAGTGAGTGAGTATGTCTATGTGAGTGATTATGTCTGTGTGAGTGTGTATGTCTGTGAGTGTGTGTGTGTCTGTGAGGGAGTGTGTTTCTGTGAGTGAGTGACTGTGTATGTCTGTGTGAGTGAGTGAGTGTGTATGTCTGTGTGAGTGAGTGTGTATGTCTGTGAGTGAGTGTCTGTGAGTGAGTATGTCTGTGTAAGTATGTCTGTGTGAGTGTGTGTGTCTGTGAGTGTGTGAGTGAGTATGTCTGTGTGAATGAGTGAGTATGTTTGTGTGAGTGAGTGAGCATGTATGTGTGATTGAGAGTGATTGTGTGTGTGTGTGTGAGTATGTCTGTTTCAGTGTGTATGTCAGTGAGTGTGTGTGTCTGTAAGTGAGTGTGTGTTTCTGTGAGTGAGTGTGTGTGTCTGTGAGTAAGTGAGTATGTCTGTGAGAGTGAGTGTGTGTCTGTGAGGGGGTGAGTGAGTATGTCTGTATGAGTGTGCATGTCTGTGCGAGTGTGTATGTCTGTGAGTGAGTGAGTGTGTGTGTCGGTGAGTGAGTATGTCTGTGTGAGTGGGCATGTCTGTGAGTGAGTGAATATGTCTGTGTGAGTGAGTATGTCTGTGTGAGTGTGTGTCTGTGAGTGAGTGTGTATGTCTGTGTGACTGAGTGTGTGTGAGTGAGTATGTCTGTGTGAGTGAGTGTGTATGTCTGTGTGAGTGAGTGAGTGCGTGTGTCTGTGAGTGAGTATGTCTGTGTGAGTGAGAGTGATTATGTGTGTGTGTGGGAGTGTGTGTGTCTGTGTGAGTGAGTGTGTGTGTCTGTGAGTAAGTGTGTGTGTGTGAGTGAGTATGTCTGTGTGAGTGAGTGTGTGTCTGTGAGTGAGTGAGTATGTCTGTGAGAGTGATTCTGTTTGTGTGTGGGGGAGGTCACAGGGGCAATTCACTGGGACAGGGGGGGGGGCAATTCTCTGGGGTTGGGAGCATGTCTCTGGGGTTGGTGGAAGTCCCAGGGCAATTCTCTGGGGCTGGGGGGAATTATCTGTGGTTGGGGAGGTCACGGGGCAATTCTCTGGGTGCTGGGGGAGGTGATGGGGCAATTCTCTGGGGCTGTGGGGCAATTCACTGAGACTGGGGGAGGTCACGGGGGAGATCACTAGAGCTTTGGGGAGTATCACCTGGGATGTAGATAAAACAATCAGTGAATGAATGGACAGAAATCTAAAGGAAAGGAAAGTGTCTGACATCATGTGACTTCCCACAGTAGGGCATACTTCAGGTGATAACTGAGCATGTCTGCACAATCCCCAGGCAAAAAAGAAACAATGTATAAGTTATGCTATTTATCCCTGGGAATTTCAGGGTGTGTCAACATTGAGAGAAAACTGTTTGCAAAAGCAAAAAATTCAGCCAACTTCAGGCTAAATGTTTAAACTGTTTAAACAATGTTTTCAGACACTTTAAATTATACTCTATTAGATTCTCCTCATTCATAATCCAGCTCACTTTCATATACCTTCATATACCTCTACAGGAATATATATGGATTAACGACTACTAAGAGCGGCTAGGCGTGCATCCTTTCTGGCTTCAGTCATAAAGGGGGTTTAAAAGATAGCAAATTAGATGTCTCAGAAGGGAACTTGTGTGGAAAGTTGGTAGCCTTAGTTACAAGGTGGGGTTTAGCTATAGAGGGGGGTGGTGTTGTTTTGTGTTGTATGTTCTATACAAAGAAGAGAATAAACAGTTCAGTTGACTCCTGAGACATATAGCAATCGTATGCTCTCTTATTTTGTCTCCTGGTGGCTGCGATACCTATCCTATCTCCACCCTGCATGTAACGTGTCCTGGGACTCATGGAAGTGCTGATTCCTGATGGAGAGAGCCTGACTGATACAGAAGCCGGATATCATGGTGCTGGTGCCGGGATTTCCAAGAGCCCAAACAGTCCTTTTGGGTAGTTAACCTGTAGTCTATAGCAGGTGGCCCTGGGTAGTAATAGCCCCTACTCCTGGATCATCACAGTGGACAGAAAACCATTTTAGGGTAAATATTATTTTAGTAGGCACTGCTTGTGCCCGAAGAGTGCCATGCTTCTGTCTTCCACACTTCCATTTTGCCTTGGAGATTGAGTGTGACTTTTCTTATAATTTTTATTATCTATTCAAGAGCAGGTGAAGGGTGGATTCAGATAACATTTCAACACACCTTCCATCTCCCTTTCATAGGCTTAGTATAAGTGCAAACCTTGCTTACCATGATGTGTAACTGCCCCTTTATGCCTTGAATCAGAATTATGACAATTAGGGCAGTTTCCATACAATAGCAGAGTCTGCTAAAACATCGATTTTTTTAATGAAAATGCCATGATATACATATCTACTCAGGGATATTTCTTCCATACTTGACAAACATGTGAAGCTTTTGCAAATCTACAGTCGTCTTTCGAGTAAAGTCAAGTAAGTTGTTTAGTTCACAGTTTAAAAAAATCTACTGGTCACTGAAGTTCTGTAAGTTCCTCAATTCATCCTGTAAAGAATCTCCATGGACATGAATCAGTTAATGCAAATGCTTAAATAATAAGTGTCTGCTAAATAAAAATAATAATCTAGGAATGCGAAGCTATCCATCTCAGTAATTTGATCTTCTTAGAGGAAATTAAGAGCATAAGGAGGAATAAATGTGCTAACAGTAGCAATATGAAGCTGCCAATAAGGATATTTACACTTGTAGGATACAGGTGCTTTATTAAGATGTGAGGCCACCGTCCCATACATGTCTATATGCAGCAAAATATTAATGTATGCAGATAAACACATATGGTTCTTTCTGTATATGGTGGGTTTAGCAATATCGTAAGTATAGTTGGTAAGATTTGCCATCCTTTACCAGGGTACAAATCATTATAATTATGTAGAAAGAAAACAATGAACAAAAATAAAAATAGAAAATTATATCAAAGAATCAACTACAATTATTTCACTTATATATTTCCAAACTGCTCCCCCGTTATGCTAAATTGTTTGAAAGCCAAGTGCGGGGGGAAGTAGTGTGGAAAGAAATAGTCTTTAAAAAGAAAAGCCTTAATTCAGACAATACAGAAAATAAATCTAAAAAGGTTTCAGATAGCGCTTTTACTAATAATATTTTGAGCTTATATCCTCCAACATGTTTTGAAGAGATGGTGGTTGCTTAACTGAAGAAGGACCTATTGTAGAGTACTAAGGCCATACCACAAGCTAGAGACCAGCTCCAGTTGGCTCAAGTCTAATCTTGAACCTATCCAAGGACAAAGAGAGGCTGCAGTCAGAGTAGTTGCGCACACAAGTGGACAGTCGAGGCAGGTAGAAAGCAAATGGGAGTTTTAGTTGCAAGCAAAAGTCTGACCTAGGCCAGCAATCAGAATGATAGAGCACCCTTGGACATGAGAGAAACATGCTTGGACACTGAATGCTTATACTGACAGAGGAGATTCCCACTCATTTTAACCATATGTCCATGTTTCTGTCGCACTGGGATGACATCCTACTCCATTGGGAAACAGATGAGAAACTCACCTGGCAGACGTCCCCACCAAACCAGGAGGAATCGTGCCACTAAGGATAATAAGACATCGCCATTGGTTAAGGACGCTGCATATTCCTCCTTATTGGGAAAAGTCAGTGATTGTTATCCACTTCCACCTCACAATTTGAGGTACAGGATGCATGTGGATCTTACTTGTATTATTTTTATTAGCTAATATAAAAATTAGTATTTATGTACACTAACTTTCTCTCAACCCCTTGGCATTCTCAAGTGCACTCAGAAACAAGCAAAAATTTACTTATTCTTATTTGGTACCCCATGTGGAGGGAGGACTAAACACTGATGGAGGGGCAGTCATTGCGAGTGGATAACTCATATTATATTTATATCCTCATATTTAGAACTATGGTATTCCCAGTAGTAACATACGGATGTGAGAGCTGGGCCATAAAGAAGTCTGAGCGCCGTAGAATTGATGCCCTTGACTTGTGGTGTTGGAGAAAACTGCTTAGAGTCCCTTGGACTGCAAGAAGATCCAATAAATCAGTGCTTCAGGAAATCAAGCCAAACTGTTCACTGGAAGGTTTGATCATGAGGCTGAAGATCAAATATTTTGGTCATATCATGAGAAGGCAGGTTTCTCAAGAGAAGACTCTGATGCTTGGAAAGATTGAAGGCACACAAAGACAGGTATGACGGAGGCAGAGATGGATAGATGAGGTAATTGAAACAATGAACATGAGATTGCTCAGAGGGGCAGTGGCTGACAGATGTGCCTGTTATACTACAGGCCATAGGGTCATAGGGTCACAACCTTCATAATTTGCATTTTTGTATATACAATTATTCTTTATTGTTCGTTTTGCTTTCTTCACTGCTGCTGCCTATAACTTTTCAATGAATACCCTTAGTCCAGCTAAGAGCACCAACAGATGCAACTGCCACAATCTCATTGTGCAGACAATTCCTATGTATTTAAAGTCTCCTCCCACCTCGGGAAGATGTTTTGGAACCAAAATGATGGATTTCAAATGTAGCATAATTTCATATAAAATATAATAAAATAGTGGCTGTATTTTATTTTGCATTTTGAAAATCATGTTGCATATTTTAAGTGCAGTCCTTAAAAATTCAGTTTCAAACAATTGTTATGATTAAATATGCAGATTTTCTTTTGCAAAGGTGCTCATAATGTTTAATATGAAAGTTCCAGGTATATGAGATTGGATTCCCAAAGCCTAGCATCTTTCATCACTTCCCACGCATCATATTTCCCGGCTCCGCTGAACCGAAACGTGCAAAAACAATTCTGTCCAATTTCCACTGCTGCACATACTCAGTCTTCATATGTCCAAAGCTTTCAGTTGGTGCCGCTGCTGTGTCTCTATCTGATACACTGGAGAGAGAAATGAAGTCAGTGTGCCATTAAATTAAATTCTTCATTTTGTACCATCAGAGGAACGCTTGCTGTTTCCAAATTATCAGTTACCTGCATTGATTGGACACCGTCCTGTAACAGTCACCTGAGCAGCAACATCTATAATCCAGAAATGCCACCACCAACACAATGTATGATATGACCTGACCCAAGCACAGGCCAGATTGTATATTAAACCATAATAATTAGACCCAGAAAACATGTTGGAGGAAAACAGGCCACAGCATTTATTGGGAAACACAATGACGGATAAAAATAATACAAAATAAACAATAAATAAATAAACAATTGAGGGGAGGAGCCTGGCCAGAGATAGTACAACTTACACCATGAACCAGCATTCAGGTCTTTCTGTGATGGAACAGTCCTACCACTGTAGTATGGGGGACTCTACACCACTGGCCCAACGACTGCCAGTGGCCCAGCGACTGCCCTCACAATACATAATTAACTTTTTGTTTACATAGATCCGTAAAAATAAACCCTAAAATTATCATAAACATTAACCAACAAACACCTAACTCAACTCAACATTATAAAAAAAACCTGCTTTCTTGGAATGGGTGGGTGGATATCCTCACACGTGGCTAGCTGGCTGCACATTAACATTGACTCCAAAAGAGCTCCACCCCCAATTAGCTACTTCCTATTCCTATTCCCAGGTTCTTCCGGGTCAAGGGGCTCCTCCTACAACCCAAAGGTCATGGATGTTATCCAGAGCACTCCAATCTAAGGGAGCCTTCAAAGCTATTAAAGTCATACAAACCCCTAATTTGTTACCATGAATAATTTAATGCATTGAAAACGATAAGAATCCTCTTCCATAACATATAATTCTTAAAAGCAGAGAGACAGTGTTTAATATCTTGTTATCTTTATTAAGTAAATTATATTAACTTAATTATTTTTAATAATGAATATTTATTATGTCTAGCTACACAGTATATTGATAACGGAATAATAGATAGGTATACAACAATTACTAAAATGTAATAATATTTTTATTATCCACTATAATAGTTTACAGCTTGCGAGTAACTATTGCTAAATATCCGTCAAATCGAGCACGATAGATACGTAACAAGTGCAGTTGAGCGTTACTCTAGCATACACGCTAGAAAGAAAAGAGTGCGTGCACAAATCGGGGGATGGGAGAGGATGGGAAGAAGTGAGGGAAGGGAGAGATTGGGAAGGAGTGAGGGAAGGGAGAGAGTCAGAAGAAGTGAGAGAAGGGAGAGGGAGAGGTTGGGAAGGAGTGAGGGAAGGGAGAGAGTGGGAAAAAGTGAGGGAAGGGAGAGGGAGAGGTTGGGAAGGAGTGAGGGAAGGGAGAGAGTGGGAAGAAGTGAGGGAAGGGAGAGTGTGGGAAGAAGTGAGGGAAGGGAGAGGGTGGGAAGGAGTGAGGGAAGGGACAGAGTAGGAAGTGTAAATAGGCTGCGTGCGCGAGGAAAATCCATTAGGGTAGCTGTGTACTTCCGCATTGTGTTAGTGTTGTAAAATGGCAGCTAATGTGTATGTGGTACGCGGGTGTGGATGATTGAGCGTCCTTGGTAATAGTGTATGTTGGACCTCGTACGGCTTTTTCTGAAAATCTGTATGTGCTTGGTGGTGTTTTGCGTGCTTAGGGTCCTGTAGCCTCGTTTTGGATTGTTTTGGCAGCCATTTTTTCTCTCTGTGGTTTTCGGGTGTCTAAACTCTTGAATTTGTACTTAAATTGAGTTGTAACTTCAGTTGCAGAGGTCCTGGGTGCCCCCCCCCCCCCCCCCCTTGGTGTGGGAAAGCTTTTTATGTGTTTATTGTGTGTATTTATTGTGTTTCTATTGTTTTTATGTGCAAGCGAGTCGGGCGTTAAGGTCGTATTTTTGCGTCCTTGTTAATAGTGTATTTTGGACCTTGTACGGCTTTTTCTGAAAATCCGTATGTGTTTTGTGGTGTTTTGAGTGTTTAGGGTCCTATTTTTTCTCTCGCTTAGGGGATTTTCGTGTGTCTAAACTCTTGAATTTGGACTTTAATTTAGGTGTAACTTCACTTGCAGAGGTCCTGGGTGCCCCCCCCCCCCCCCCCCCCCCGTTCTATGGGTAAGCTTTGTATGTGTTTATTGTATGTATTTATTGTGTGCTTAATGTTTTCATGTGCGCTGGGTTCGGGCGCTAAGGTCGTAAAGTCCCGCGGCTCGTATTTGTGGATGCTAAGTCGACGTGAGAGCCTCCACCTCCGCAAATGCAGCCTCTCGCTTTGCGAGCTCCTTGCCAGCAACTGCGGCCCTCGCTTTGCGAGCCCGCAGCATTAGCAACGATCCGCTTGCTCACAACTATACATGTTATCTCTTATCAGATCTGATTGTTCTTAAAACTCCTCAGAACTGTCATCCTCATACCTCAATGACCTTAAGAACTGATACTCTTTGAAAATTAATTTAATATTGAATATTACTATAATAAATTATTAAATAATCATTTTATGCATGATCAATACATAATTTAAACAATAGCTCCTCTTCTACGGCATTGCAGTGGTACAATATTATAGATGAACTAATAAAAAATCTTATTCTATTACCAAGTAATACATTTTAGACAAGCATTTCACCCCTATTAACCGTCCCATAAAATCTCACCCTTATTATCTAATTTCATACTTGTCATAGCCCCATTACCCCTATGATGCTGTTGTTGTTGTTGTTGTTGTTCAGTCCTTCAGTCGACCATATGGAGACAGCAAGTCAGGCACAACTGTCTGTGTTTCTGGTTGTTCTTTACCTTATTTACCTGTGACCAGTAGGAGGAACTGTGGATTCAGATAACTTTCTATTTAGAAAAATGCTCTTTAAATAGTACACTATCCTACCCCTCAAGCTACAGGCAGAGTAACTATCTAAGATGGAACCCCAATGACCAAAACAGAGACAGCTGAACATACAATTTTTATAAAAATTATTTCATGTTCCTGTTTTGCAGAGTTGCTAATGATGTTAGTGTATTACATACTTCACAAGCATATGATGTTTTTCCCTAACTACAGTGGTCATTTAACCAACCCATCTACTTTATTGTAAATCTTCCCATCCTCCTTCATATTCCTTACATCACAATTACAGACTCGTTTGCTCAACTTGTTGCTGCTATGGGCCATGTGTAGCACCTCAGGGTAACGACTGCTCCTAATTACTAATTAATGATCGCTGGGATCACATGCTCATTCTTCTCAATGTCACATGGCATTAGACCTAAAACAATACAGGCAGACACCAGGAAGTAATTAATAATCATTATACTGATAATATCCCATGATAAGGGTGGATCAGACGGGAGAAATTGAATGCAGAGAGGAAGATCTATCTACACAACTGTAACTACTGCCAGTGCTCTCATTCGCACTAATGCAAAGCTTACAAGGACACACCCTGTTGAGACAGAACATGCCAGAAGCAGGCTCAGGAAAGAAAATGCAGTAAAAATAATTGCAGAAAAAGATAGAAAATTTAAAGATTGAGCTTATTTGTTACTAGCGACTTGCCTGTCAAAAATGATGGCAATAAAAAGTGAAGCCTGGCAATGCTGTTTGCCACACAATGGGAGACTCTCCCCCCTCTACTTTACTGGCCTCGCAATGAGCGCCTTTGACGCTCTTTGCGAGACTCTGCCCCCTCTACTTCTCCCACCCTCTCTTCTTTACCCCCCTTCCCTGTGTCTCTTTCCCCATTGTCCCTCCCCTGTGTCCTCCCCCCTCCCCTGTGTCTTTCCCCCCCTGTGTCTCTTCCCCCCTCCGGTGTCTCTTCCCCCTCTCCCTTCCCTTTACCTCCCCTGTGTCTCTTCACCCTCCCCTGTGTCTTCCCGCTATCCCTGTATCTTTCCCCCCACCCCTGTGTCTGTTCCCCCCTCTCCTATGTCTCTCCCCCTCTCCCTCCCATGTGTGTCTTTCCCCCTGCCCTGTATCTCTTCCCCCTCTCCCTCCCCTGTGTCTCTTCCCCCCTCTACCTCCCCTGTGTCTTCTCCCCCTCCCCTGTGTCTCGTTCCCCCTCCCTTGTGTCTTTCCCGCCTTTCCCTCCCCTGTCCTGTGTCCTCCCCCCTGCCCTGTGTCTTTCCCCCCTGTGTCTCTTCCCCCCTCTGGTGTCTCTTCCCCCTCTCCCTCCCCTGTATCTCTTCCCCCCTCCCCTGTGTCTCTTTTACCTGTCCCTCTTTTCCCCTGTCCCCCCTGTGTCTCTTCCACCTTCCCTTGTGTCTCTTCCCCGCCATTTCCCTCCCCTGTGTCTTTCCCCCCTCCCCTGTGTCTCTTCCCCCCTCCTCTCCTTCCCAGGTGTCTCTTGCCCCTCGTCTTACTCCCCTGTGTCTCTCCCCCCGCTCCTCTGTGTCTCTCCCCCTCATCTTGCTCCCCTGTGTGTCTCCCACCTCCTTCCCTGTGTGTCTCCCCCCTCCTCCCCTGTGTGTCTCCCCCCTACTCCCCTGTTTCTCTTCCTCCCCCTCCCCTGTGTCTATTCCTCCCTTCTCTCACTCCTGTGTCTCTTTCTCCTGTGTTGCTCAGCAGGGCGCACGCCTGGCCACCCACTCTTATGCGCGCCCCACCGATGCAATGCGCATGGGCGCCTCCGACATAATGCACATGCGCGCCTCTGACTTAATGCGCATGCACGTCCTACGATGCAATGCGCATGCGTGGAGGTTGAGATCAATCGTAGTTGTCAAACTACGATTTGTCGCAAGCTTGACGACGAATCGCAGTTTGACAATTATTATATGTGATTGTTGGTGCCCATTATCAAATGTATTTATTCAAAATATAATATAGAAAAAAACTGACCACAGTGATCCTTTAAGACCACCCACCTCCAGCACTGGATACCTTCCGCCTCCTCCTCTCACCAGTTCTTAGGTAATCATAAGAATAGAATATTCAGGTGATTATTATATGAAGTCAGCAGAGGATTATACTGTAAAGAAGAACTAACAGGAAGGGATGTAAATGTGTCGATGCGTCATTGTAAGACAGCTTTTTATTTTATAAGATGATTCCTATTTTACATGTTAATGTCAGGTTATTTGAATATTATCACCATATTCCTTTATATAGCCCCAGATCAGTCTTAGATGTCTATGTTTTATCATTACTCATAAATAAAGAAATATTACTATTATTATTAATAATAATAAATTATTAAGAAAACTAAAGCAACACAGAAATAAAGAAACAGCAATGTGTTTGATCTACCTTAGCCAGAATACTTTTTTTCTAGCATAAGACATTCATAAGACATTCCTTTAGATTGTAAGTTTGCGAGTTTTCAATATTGCAAGGTGCTTAGGGAAAGCTCTATGGACACTGGATTCTAAGCTCAAAGACAGAGCCCACCATCCTTTGCAATGTGTTAATACTGCTATGTTTTTTTTGCCTTGAATTTAACCCATGTACAGCGCTACGGAATATATTGGATCATTACATATAAACGATAATAACAATATTAAGATATTCACAATGCGGCTCCAACATACTCATTTGTTGCACTATTAGTGTGGTGGCAAATAATCTATCCCAGTGTTATCATGCAGCTGTGTTCCCTCCTCCGTGTTAATCAAGCACACTGAGCAACAACGTAGCATACTGAGACCGACCCAAACAATACTGAATCTCTCAAGAACTGCTTCCAAAGTGGACCTGAAACGCTGAAACTCACAAACTGCATTCATATAAGGGTTTAATTGCACAATTGTAATAAAAAAAAAAAAATTGTCCCTTAAATACAAAAAATATTTACTTTCCATGCCTGGCAAAAAATATAATAGTAGATTATGTAGCATTTAGGCCAAGGAACATAGTTCTAATTTTCTCTCCATTATGTAAAGAGAAGGGTGGACATTCTCCCCCTCCTCTTTTTACATCTTTCCCATTTGCAACAGTTTTAATCTACACAAAGTACAGCAGAGTGTGGATTATGTTGAGTGCTTTCCCAGTTTAAAATAAAGTTTCATAATGTTGTGCAATCACATACATATATTTATGGGTTCTCAGATGAATAATTTGCAGAGCACTTACGCCGCCATCATGATCAGTTTTTAACTCGGTGGAAATTAGGAGCTGCTCACACCAACATACGGAAACAGTAAAAGTATCCCAGCTTGAAACATGCAAAACGTATGACATCACTAATATAGTTATCGTACTGCGTGTTTGTGTGTAGCACTCACAAAGTCTGCGGGTTGAGCATGCGCATAGAAGGGAGAGGGGGGCAAAAAGACACGTGAGGGAGAGAGTTTGGGCAAAGAGACACGGGAGAGGGGGGAAAGAGATACAGGGAGAGGGGGCAAAGAGACACAGGGGAGGGAGAGGGGAGAAAGAGACATAGGGGAGGGAGAGGGGAGAAAGAGACACAGAGGAGGGAGAGGGGGGGAGAGACAGAGGGGGGGACAGGGGGGCAAAGAGACACAGGGGAGGGAGAGGGGGGGAAGGAGACACAGGGAGAGGGGGGAAAGAGACACAGGGATAGGGGGCAAAGAGACCCGGGGGGGGGGGGGTAAAGAGACACAGGGGAGGGAGAGGGGAGAAAGAGACATAGGGGAGGGAGAGGGGAGAAAGAGACACAGGGGAGGGAGAGGGGGGGAAGAGACAGAGGGGGGACAGGGGGCAAAGAGACACACGGGAGGGAGAGGGGGGGAAGGAGACACAGGGAGAGGGGGGAAAGAGACACAGGGAGAGGGGGCAAAGAGACACAGGGAGGGGGAAAGAGACACAGGGAGAGGGGGGCAAAGAGACCCGGGGGTGGGGTAAAGAGACACAGGGGAGGGAGAGGGGAGAAAGAGACATAGGGGAGGGAGAGGGGAGAAAGAGACACAGGGGAGGGAGAGGGGGGAAGGAGACACATGGATGAGAAAGGGGGAAGAGACACAGGGGAGGGGGGAGAAATAATCAAATAGTATCCAGTGATTTGTGAAGGGAAATCCGCAATGGTCGCCAAAGGCACTCATTGCAAGGCTCGCAGAGAGGAGAGAGAAGGAGAGAAGAGGGAGAGGGCACAGAAGGAGAGAGAAGCCGCACATAGCAAGGCTCGAATTACCCGGCTTTGCCGTGCATGGCGAGGCTCGCAATATGTGGCAAACAACAGCATTGGGAGGCTTGCAAATATTATGCCATAGTTTTTGACGGCAATTGACTAGTTATATATATTTATAAGCACCGATAGTGTCTGCTGCAAAAATAAGAAAGAAAGAAAGAAGCTTCTAAAGGCTAGAAGGATGTCACAAGTTTAAAGAGCAATCAAACTGCTCAGTATGGATTGTTTGCATGTTTGCAAAGGCATAAGGGGATACCAGACTCATTGCTCTATGAGATACAATTCTGCCAGGGCAAAGAGGGCATAACACCCTACTGATAGCACACCTCTAAATGCCTTGTATTTTGGCTCTTTGGATAGAGACACTGTGACACACAGGAGGCATCCAATGTTGGTTCCAAGATTTGCAAACTCTTCAACGACTATTTGTCAGGATTAGTAGCACAGTAATTCTACTGTTCCACATTAAGGCCTAGACTTTTCATGAACCTCCTGCTTTTTAATTCATAACCTACATGTCCCTGAATTTTCTTTGCTTGTCTGCAACCAGTCATGACCTATTTTGCTTCCTGGTCTCAGGATCCTCCTGGTCTGCCACTAGACTTGACCTGTTTTGTCGGTCCCAGGATTTTACTGGTCTGCTGCCAGTGTTGACCTGTTTTGCAGGTCCTAGGATCCTCCTGGTCTACTACCAGTCTTGACCTGTTTTGCCGGCCTTAGGATTATCTTGGCTTGCTACCAATCTTGACCTGTTTCTTCCGGGCCTGTAGGCAGTCTTGACCTTTTTTTCTGTCCCTAGGATTCTTCAGGACTGCTGTAAAGTCTTGATCTATTTTTCCTGTCCTAGGATTCTTCTGGTCTGCCACAAGTCTTTACATGTTTTGCCTTTCAAAGGATTATCCTTGTCTGCAGCCAGTCTTGACCTGTTCTGATGGTCTTAGGAATCTCTTCTCCCAGTCTGCCATCAGTTTTTACCCATTTTGCCGGCCCTATGATTCTCCTGGCCTGCTCCCAGTCTTAACCTGTTTTGCCAGTCCTAGGATTCCCCTGGCTTGACACCAGTGTTACCCTGTTTTGCCTGTCCATGATTTTCCAGGTATGCTTCCAGTCTTGACCCTTTTTGCCTATCCTAGGATTATCCTTGTCTGCAGCTAGTCTTGACCTGTTTTGTGTGTCCTAGGATTATCCTTATCTGCTGCCAGTCTTGACCTGTTTTTCAAGTCCAAGTATTCTCCTGGCCTGCCGCGAGTTTTGACCTGTTTTGCCAGTCCTCGGATTCTCCCAGGCTGCCACCAATTTTTACCTGTTTTGCCAGTCCTAGGATTGTCCTGGTTTGCCGTAAAGTCTTGACTTATTTTTCCTTTCCTAGGATTCTCCAGGTCTGCTGCAAGTCTTGAACAGTTTTTGCCTGTCCAGGATTATCCTAGTCTTTGACCAGTTTTGACCTATTTTGCCTGTGCTAGGATTTCCCTGGTCTTCAGCCAGTCTTGACCTAATTTAATGGTCATATGATTCTCTTCTCACGGTTTGCCGTCAGTCTTAACCTTTTATGCCTTCCCACAGTCTTGACCTGTTTCTCCTGGCCTGCTACCAGTCTTGAGCTGTTATGCTGGTCCTAGGATTCTCTGGGCCTGCCTCCAGTCTTGACCTGTTTTCCTAGTCCTAGGATTCTCCGGGCCTGTTGCTAGTCTTGACCTGTTTTGATATTGATAGGATTCTCCAGGCCTGCCACCAGTCTTGACTCCTGGTTTGTTACCAGTCTTGACCTTTTTTCCAGTCCAAGGATTCTCCAGGTCGGCCACCAGTCTTGACCTGTTTTGCTAGTCCTAGGATTCTCTAGGACTGCCGCCAGTTTTGAGTTCTTTTGCTGGGTCAGGATTCTCCAGGTCTGCGACCAGTCTTGACATGTTTTACCAGTAAGTAGTCTCCTAAGCTGTTTTGCCGGTCCTAGGATTCTTTGGGTCTGCCGCCAGTCTTGACTCCTTTCCTGGTTCCAGGATTCTGCCACCGGTCTTGACCTGTTTTATCGGTCCTAGGATTCTCCTGAGCTGTTTTGCCCATCCTAGGATTCTTTGGGTTTGCCGCCAGTCTTGACTCCTTTCCTGGTTCCAGGATTCTGCCACCGTTCTTGACCTGTTTTATCGGTCCTAGAATTCTCCTGAACTACCACCAGTATTGAGCTGTTTTGCCAGTCCTAGGATTCCCAAGGCCTGCCGCCTGTCTTGAACTATTTTGCTATTCCTAGGATTCTCCAGGCCTGCTACCAGTCTTGACTTTTCTCCAAGACTATGATTCTCCTGGTCTGGCACCAATCCTGAGCTGTTCTCCTGTACCTAGATTGGCTTATAGTTGCATGCCCCTGGACTCCTCGTGTGCCGCTTGCTATCTGCTGTATGTATGCTCACACCAGCTGCCCTACAACTATCTGGTCAGTTATTCTGAATGAGATGATATATGAGAGAGAGAGTATGTAAAGGTCAGGGCTCCTACTCATCAGTATCATAAATATTAATTTTGCTTAAATCCTTTATAAACGATGCAAAAAAATAAGTGACAACCATTTCATCTTCTAAATGAAATATGAACACACAGGACATGGCTAATATAGCCTGAGGGATATCTTCCTATTAGATTCCTTAAGGCATTGGTGAGATATTTTGATAATTTTCAGCCAATTACTATGAATATGCCTCCAAGGCAGGCTCTGCTGTCGTGCTTTGTAACAATCCACAGCTTGTTATTTAAAAACATATAGCTCGGAGGTCCAGGCAGAGCGAGAAAGTGGGGAGGCAATCAATGCTCTCTCTATATAATTTTCAGTAATGTACAGAATGTGACTAATTAAAACGGCACCAAATTTTCATTACATTACACTAATCTATTAGCGTAATGTGACTTAATGTTCTTGAGATGTGTTTTCTGCAGGGTCAGAATTTGCCATTGGACAGACCATGCAGCTGCCAAGGGGTGCCTACCTGTAGGAGGCACCATGCAGTTACAAATGACTCTATTAGCTCCTAGAAACATCTGTTACCTATATAGTAACCGTCCAGGAAGTTATAGAATTTGTGTTAGAAATAAGAAAGCTCCAAGCTTGCATGCAGAATTGTGCGGCTCACCTACCTCTCTACATAGGATTCTGGGCGTCTTACTTTCACATTACTATTTATTTACCATTAAAACTTGAGCCTCATATAATTTGTATACTTCACTCAAAATGTCATCACTACAGGTCACTTCCCTTCATTTCTTCTCAATCAATCTCCATCCAAGTCCTCAATTCAAAGGCTTATGTAGAGAAATTGTAGATAGAGCAGCACACCTAGTCCTAAATGAATTCCATATTAGATTAGCGAAAGGCAAAAAGCTTTATTTGCATGGAACTACCTAGAATCCTTAGCAGTAGGGCAGAGATCCAAGCTATGGCAGGGTAGTCAAGTAGCAATAAATATATGAATATTTCTTTTTGGAACTTATTTAAAAAAATGTTGTTTTCATAATCATATTTCATTGACACTTTACTATCCTACGAACATTAACATTTGCTGAGACAATATACAATATTTTATAATTTGAACTAGTTTGGAAACCATGTCACTATTTAATATTTTCTCTAGATCTCTTCCATTATGAAAAACAGAATATTGTAAAAGGTAGGACTTCGGTGGTCATTTAATTTCAATGATCTGAATGAAGTCTGGAGTTTTCCTCAGATGATCCCATGGCCAGATATAAGCATACATAGTGTAAATATGGAGCATCTTCTCTCATTCAAGTGTTTCATGACTGCCTATGCGCAATTCTGTGATTCGCTAAGTTTTGGCCTTCGCTTTACTTTGGACTTGTACCAGCTGACCTTGTAGAGGTTGAAGACCTTCATTGGGCTAGTTGTGATTTCAACTTTTTCAACTTGTACCAGCTGACTTGGTGGAGGTTTACTCTCTTCCTTGGACTAGTTGTTATATCAACGCTGCTTCGCCTTATACATGTACCCCTCGAGCTGTGGTTAGTCATGCCTATTCTCGGGCTAGTGCTTCTTTTTTATCTGCTTGACTTTGTACCTATACCAACTGACCTATGGTCAGGCATGTCCTATCTCAGTCCAGTTTTTCTTTGGGCTCTGCTTGACCGTGAACCTGTACCAGTGAACCTCTGGTCAGTCATGTCATTAGTCATTAGTCTAGTATTTCTTTGACCTCTATTCTATATAGAACCTGTAGAGTTGACCTGTTGCCAATCATGTCCTATAACAATCTAGTGTTTCATTGGCTTCCACTTGTCTCTACTTGGCCGTTAACCTGTGGTCCGTCATGCCCTATTATAACCAGTATTTATTTGACCTATGTTCAATCTAGAACCTATAACATGCCTTGGGTTTCCATATCTCAATTAGTAACTTGCATCCTTGAAGATATTGAGATGTCACATTTTATAATAGAGCAGAGTGCCAGCAGTCTCAAGTCTTTTTACCAAACATATGCAATGCTACAAGTCAACTCTATTTCCAGGACCGATAGTAGCATCTGACAGCGTAATCACACTCCTCGCCGTGAAATGTAATTTGTTCTCACAAGAAAATGCTAATGTGCTGCGTAACTGTGAAATGACTTGTACCAGATGGCCATGACTGGTGAGGCGGATCAGTTTGTGATTTATCAGGTTTCTTCTTTACTTCCTTCCCAAAACAGTAATGAAGCAATATATATGGCTTTGAAAGGTAATTTGCTTAGGGGCATGGTGAACACGTCTATGTAAAATCTAATCGAACCATTGCAAATAAACACATATTCATTAAGGTTTACCGTAGTAAGAAAGTGGACATTATGCCTGTTTTCTGTGCCCCTTCTGCCACTTTAAAACTCCATATATCAGTGAAATATGCAATAAATTACCAGCATTACAAGCTATATGAGCCAGGAATATTAAATTATAATTTTAGCAAAAATGTTACATTTAGCAAACTCTACGTCTTAGGAGCTTCTACCTTGGAAAGTTACTTTGTCTTGAATCTAACTGAAAGGATTATCCTACTTGTACTTACTCAGCTATTCAGTCCTATTGCCAAGTGGCTATTCACAGGGCCAGTCTTTCAGTAGAACTGAATAGAGAACTTATCTATTATCTATCGGCTTCCTAGTTATGGGCTTGAAAATATTGCGATGGTTCAACTCATAACTTACAGCCTCCAGAAGCTTTGATCTCTCACTTTTGCAAGGCTAAAATCTCAAATTGCTTTTCAATTGCTTAATTTTCCCAAGCCCGCAAATGTTTTCACACCCGTAAACGGCAAATAAAGGAGAAAATCCCACGAGTGCTAGAGAGGACCCGCAAGGGGCTTAAACACCCATTTGTAGCACTGTAAATGCAAATATAAAATCAATACTACCCTGTAAATAACAGGGAAAGTGATGATAGACATTAGAATTAATTGCACAACAGTCTCAAGCTCGCAAATCGGCAGTAAATACAATTTTTGGGGTTAATTGATCTCGGGTATCAATGAGTTAATACATATCAGGCCAACCATACGGACTAGAACAGTACTGGCATTCATTTTCATAATTCTTTATTTTGTAGGTTTGCGAGTCCCATCGCATATCAGACCCCTGAACCTAATTGATTGACATGTAACCTCCATGTTTTACTGCCGTAATAACGACAGTCTCATTTTCTATTGGCTGATTTGAAATGGGCGGTTATGGTCTTGCTGAATTGATCATGCTCCCACCCTGAAGTGCTCTGAAACAGTGCATGATTTACGGTTTTGGCTTCGGGTTTAAGCAATTGAATAGCATCGCAATCGGAGACCAACAAGAGCACGCAACTCACTCGCAGACATTCGGCCTACTGCGTACGAGTTGCAGGCTTCGAATTGAATGTGGCCCATATTGTCCATTATAAAGGTCAAATGAGTTGCTGCTTCAGCTACCTTGGCTTCATATGTGGCCCCTGTATGTATTTCTTCTTTTGCACACTTTCCATTTTCTCTTCCCACATAAGGCATATATAAATACAGTATATATTAAATGTTGAAGTGCAACAGAAGAATGATGGCACACAGAGCCTTGGCTGGAGTCACAACCAGATGTGCTTCTGTGGCATGAAAGATGTGACTATTCACATGGTATCTATATGCTAATGTGCACGCTTGTGTTTCTGCTAATGCGCTTTAAACAGAAAATTCTGTAACCGCCATCTTCTGAACCATTCCCGGGGGCTGGTAATAAAGAAGTAGCCTTTCCTTGTGTAATAATAGTAGATCACTCAGATCATTCGCACCACAGTCTCACAACAGACCATGCAGACCATGTCAATGTTACTTATTAAACAAAATTATTAATGAAATTATGGACACCATAAAACATATACATTTCTTTAAATAATAACTTTATCAGGTTATATTAAAATGGCTGTTATTCTCTCTCAAACCAACAGCCCCGGGCTGGATATGGATGCTAATTACTCTTTGCCAACTGAGCCTAGACAATTGTTTAAGGGCTGGTCTAATACAATCTCCACCTCTATCTATGTGTACATTTTCTATTAGACACATTATCTACATTATTGTTGTGGTTCAGCTTTGTCCGACACGCCATCACCACAGCGCGCCATGTCTCTGGTTCTGCTTATCCATAAGGTTATATTAGCAAATATGAGTAGGTTGCTAGTTCCTTCTCCATTGGACCGTGATTTGTTTGAACTCATATTGGCTGACCCTACATGATATAGCTCACACCTTCACTCATATACACCTTATAAAAGCACCTTCAACCACTACAATCTATTGATCCAAAAAGGATCTACACTATAAGGTAATATAAAACCATATAAGTTTAGAAAGGTCTGTACAACATTTCTGAAGAACTTCAAAACCGCTATCACCAACTAGACAGAACGTTACGTAAGTGTCTGGCAATGGAAAAGGTATTGCAACAGTTATATAGCATCTAAGATATCACTGAAAAGTGTACAAAAAAGAACATTTTCTATCGGCACAAATTGTTTTCTGCTTCCTTTATTTATTTATCTGTACAGAAGTGTCATGTTACACAGTCCCTTGCTTTACTCAAAGATTTAAATGCAAGTAGAATTAAAGCAGTGATATTAGGGCTTTGAACTTGGTAACTGTTCTGCATATTAATGATGTGACACTCTTCCAATTGTAGATATGCCTAATTACCATGCTACATATAGCTCTAGCTTGTTAGTCATCAAATATTTATAGTAACATTTACAACAAAGTTTGCATCTCAATTAAAGTACGGTAATCACCAAAGACAGATATTCTGTAGCTCAGTCTCCTCTTACAATCTTCTCCAATTGCCCTTTATGTTGTGAAACTATTAATAATACTAAACCCAATAGAATTATTAAGTGAAAATTAGTACATCTGTATTGGGTTTTTTCATCATATTATATTGGAGCTCATTAAAGATAAATTCCTCCCCATAGGATCCACACATTCAAAATAAATTATTTACAAACAGGACTGGTCCAAAGGTTCTTGATTCTTTAGGTGAGATACATATTTCCAGTGCATACTACTAGGGCCCTGGAGAATCTTTTACGAGGCCCAAAGGATTCGTTCTTTTTCTTGACAATAACTCCCCCTTTTCAGACGCAGCATCAAGGCGATAATTTCCACCAGATATTCACCATCATGCTGCCATACTTAGTCCTGGTGTAGCTCTTCAGGCTGTGGCACCTCTTAGCCTGCCAGACACTGGGTACATTGCTAAGAAACCTCAATCTTTCCTCCGCACCTCTGGAAGATCTTAATCTACACAAGGGATAAATATGCATAGTTCATTCTTGCTACTGCCAGTTAGCACTTCTGCCACCAGGTTGTCAAGATCCAGGGGAGGGGTGTCTGCTCCAGAGGTTACTGCCTTCAGCTACAGGAATCCTCCCTCATGACCTTAGAGTGGATGGGCTCCTCAGATCATCAGATGGAAAAATCAGAGATACCGGATCAAAATAATGAACAGGGGCAATAAGCCCCTAAATAAAGGAGAGAACATCTTCAATATGTCCTTTAAAAGAGAGAAACTTTAGTCAGGATTTCATATGTATATGTAAGGTAAACCAAAAAGGAACCAGGAGGTAAGCATCTTAATAGGAGAAACTTCTACATAGGTGTGTTGTTGATTGGTCCTCAAGGAGACAATCAGAAGGTAGTGGGCAACATGAAGTTTGAATTACCCACCCTGTGAGGAGGGCCTATTGTATGTGGCCAACGTTGGGTGTGCTCTGATTGGCTGAGCTGTTGTGTTAGCAACTAATCAGGAGATAAGTAGGCCGGGAGAAAAAAAATGTCTCACAGCGAGACTGGCTGCACCATCTAACAGAATTACACAGTTATACAATAGGGACTGGAACATGGGGTGAGGGAGAAATACCAGACTTAATAGACTAAAAGACACCAGCCATAGGGATGGATAGCAGCCGCTTAGGGTATCAAATATAGTACCTATTGAAGTACAGTACAAGCCATAGTTATGAAACCATTTTGTCATTTATGATGGTTTAGTGAGCCATGAGAATAGCTCATGATCGAGGGGTAAATCAGTCCCCGATGGCTCCAGAGGCAGTACTTCATTCAGGACCTCCAGGTAACAGTATCCTTCAGGATGGAAGGGCAGACCAGTCCCATTGACCCCTTGAAAGAGTCTGACATTTCATATCATTATAGCCCCTGCACAAGCTACCACAGTTTCCCCACTTAAATGAATTATAGTTATTTCCAGGCAATGGTACTTAAAGGTCTGAACATGGACCTAGGAGTTAACCCTGGAGTTTGGAGATGGCTGCTCTTTTCTTTCTTTTTTTGGTGCCCTCAGACTATAGCTGTCCACTGGCAGGGTCAGTGCTGGGTCCTGCCCACTGCTGGCTGTAACAGCAGATGTGTAGGTTGTAGCACCATCCTGTTCCTGTGCAGCCAGGGAACCAATCAGGGTTTCTCCTGGTAGGCACTATGTCGGTCAGCCAATGGGTGGGTACTGCTGCTCAGTTTCAAATTTCCCACATTGATATTTCCCACATTGGCAGCTATTTGACTGGTCACTGCCCAAAGTCCCTGGCCCAATCAGAACAGTTCTGACAGTCCTGGGAAATACAAACAAGCCAACCACAGCTAGACTCACACTCATTGGTGATTAACATGGTGAATTTTACCTCTAGAGCTCCATGGCTAAGGCCCTGGAGAAGCTTTTATGAGGCCCCAAACGATTAGCTTTTTTGGGGGAAGGTTTTGGCCCTGAAGGGCTGATGGTTAGGGGTTCAGAAAGCAATGATCTGCCCCCAAAAGCAGATTTTGACAGTACACAAGAACCCTTCACTACGACAAGGTAGTGATCTAGAAGGGGCATCCTGATGTCACAGAAGATTGTACAAGAAAAACAAAGTATGTTCCAAAAAAACACTTTCCATTGGCACAAACGTTTTTTCTACTTCCTTTATTTTATTCTCTGCTCCTTGCCTGACTCAGAAACGTCATTGCAAGTTCAATTAGAGCAATGATATCAGATGTTTGCTGCTGTCACAGCACCATGCAGGGCTTTGCGCTTGGTAATTATTGTGCATAGTAATGATGTGACACTCTCCCACTTCGAGCTTTGCCTAATTACCATGCTACATATAGCTCTAGTTTGTTAATCATCAAATATTTATAGTAACATTTACAACAAAGTCTGTATCTCAATTAAAGTATTCACCAAAAACAGCTATTCTGTGGCTCAGTCTCCTCTTACAATCTTCTACAGATTACATTTATTTTGTGTAACTATTAATAACTAGAATATTTCCTGTCAAAAAAATGACGGGAATGAAATTGTAAGTGAGCTAATGCTGTTTGGTGTATGGTAATGAACTAAATAATACATTAATAAATGAATATACTTTACCTATTTGGAATTAATATATGCAGGAAGCATTGTGTTGAAGAGCTGACAATCTGTTTTGATGTTGCCGCAGCATACAATGTAGGTTTGCAGTGTTGTGGAGCTGATGAGTAAGTGTCAGCAATGTGTGCAGTGTGTAGTGTAAATAGTGTGAGTGCGTGAGTAAAATCCTGGGAGAGAGGGAGAGAGAGATAGAGGGGGAGAGAGGGAAAGAGAGGGAGAGAGAGGGGGAGAGAGGGAGTGAGAGCGAGAGAGTGAAGGGAGAGAGCGTGGGAGAGAGGAGGGAGAGATAGGGATAGGGAGGGTGAGAGAGGGATATGGAGGGAGAGAGGGATGGAGGGAAAGAAAGAGATAGTGAGAGATATAAGGGGAGATAGGGAGAAAGGGATAGGGAGGGGAAGAGATAGGTAGTGAGAGCTGGATAGGGAGGGGTAGAGGTAAGGAGGAAGCGAGAGAGAGAGGGGGAGAGAGAGAGGGAGAGAGAGAGGGGGGAGAGACAGGGGGGAGAGAGAGAGAGAGAAGGGAGAGAGAGAAGTGGAGAGAGAGGGGAAGAGGGGGGGGGAGAGAGGGAGAGGGGGGGAAAGAGGGAGAGAGGGGGAGATAGGGGGAGAGAGGAGGGAGAGAGAGGGATAGGGAGGGTGAGAGAGGGATATTGGGCGAGAGAGGGATGGAGGGAGAGAGGGATGGAGGGAAAGAAAGAGATAGTGAGAGATATAAGGGGAGACAGGGAGAAAGGGATTGGCAGGGGAAGAGATGGGGTAAGGAGGAAGCGAGAGAGAGAGGGGGTTGAGAGGGGGGTAATGAGAGAGAGAGGGAGGGAGATATAGATAGACAGGGAGAGAGAGAGACAGGAATAGAGAAAGAGATAGGGAGAAGGATGGAGGGAGAAAGAGGGATGGAGGGAGAGAGAGATAAGGAGAGATATAGAGGAATAGGGATAGAGGGATAGAGAGGGGAAGAGATATGGAGGGGTAGAGGTGGGGAGAGAGAGGAGGAAAAGAGAGAGAAAAGGGGGAGAGAGGAGGGGAGAGAGAGAGAGAGAGAGGAGGGTGAGAGCAAGAGAGGATAAAGGAGAGAGAGAGAGAGGAGTGGAGAGAGAGAGAGAGAGAGGTTGGGGAGAGAGAGTGAGAGAGAGAGGTAGAGAGAGGATGGAGAGAGAGAGGATGGGGAGAGAGATAGTTGAGGGGGAGAGAGAAAGGGGGAGAGTGGAGGGGGGAGAGAGAGGGGAGAGAGAGAGGGGAGAGAGGGGAGAGAGACGGGTAAGTAGTTAGAGGAAGGGGGATATATATATATAGATAGATAGTCTACTTACCCCTGTTAAAATGTGAGGTTTCTGTGCTGTAAAAAAATTAGACAAAGATAAATAATTTCAGAACTTTTTCCACCTTTAATGTGACCTATAAACTGTACAACTCAATTGAAAAACAAACTGAAATCTATTAGGTAGAGGGAAGAAAAATATAAAAATAAAATAATATGGTTGATAAGTATGCACACCCTTAAACTAATACTTTTTTGAAGCACCTTGTGATTTTATTACAGCACTCAGTCTTTTTGGGTATGAGTCTATCATCATGGCACATTTTGACTTGGCAAGATTTGCCCACTCTTCTTTGCAAAAACACTCCAAATCTGTCAGATTGCGAGGGCACCTCCTGTGCACAGCCCTCTTCAGATCACCCCACAGATTTTCAATCGAATTCAGGTCTGGGCTCTGGCTGGGCCATTCCAAAACTTTAATCTTCTTCTGGTGAAGCCATTCCTTTGTTGATTTGGATGTATGCTTTGGGTCGTTATCATGCTGAAAGATGAAGTTCCTCTTCATGTTCAGCTTTCTAGCAGAAGCCTGAAGGTTTTGTGCCAATATTGACTGGTATTTGGAACTGTTCATAATTCCTTCTATCTTAACTAAGGCCCCACTTCCGGTTGAAGAAAAACAGCCTTAAAGTATGATGCTGCCACCACACTTCACTGTGGGTATGGTGTTCTTTTGGTAATGTGCAGTGTTGTTTTTGCGCCAAACATATCTTTTGGAAGTATGGCCAAAAAGTTCAACCTTGGTTTCATCAGACCATAACACCTTTTCTCACATGCTTTTGGGAGACTTCAGATGTGTTTTTGCAAAATGTAGCCTGGTTTGGATGTTTATCTTCGTAAGAAAAGGCTTTCGTCTTACCCCGCTACCGCATAGCCCAGACATATGAATCCACTCTGTAAATCAGTGCAGTGTTTTCTGTCTGTTGCAGTAATCCGTGTACAGGTGAGAGTGGGTGTGGCTTGGCCTGTGTAAGTTATATCTGTGTGCATTTGTGTGAGGTTCTGTTTGAATCGGTTCTGTAAATCAGTGCACAGTTTTCTGTCTGTTGCAGTAATCAGTGATACAGGTGAGAGTGGGTGTGGCTTGGCCTGTGTAAGTTATATCTGTGTGCATTTTGTCGTGTTCTGCTGAATCAGTTCTGTGAGGCAGTGAAGTGTTTTCTGTCCTGTGCTCATTTATCATTGTACAGGCGAGTAGGCGGGGTCTATTTTAACAAGGGAAGAGCGAGCTTGGGAGCTTGCCATCATTTCTAGTGTAAGTGAAGTTAGTGTGTAGGAGATTAAATAAAAGGAGGAAATCCAAAGAAAAGGGGTATTATAAGAAAAACTGAAAACAAACATATGTATTTGTTTTCTGTTTTGTTTGGATTAAGGTGTAGAAAAGCAATCTTTATACAAATACATTGATTTGTTTTCTCACTGTATTTTTGTAACTGATAATCATGAGTCAGTCCAGTGGCAACCTCACTCAGTGTACATCCTGCCAAATGTATGCACTACTGGAACAGATGATCCAGTGTCCATACCTCTGTGAGAGGTGTGAGCATGTTGCCTCTCTGGAAGGTCAAATTGAAGATCTGGAGAGTAGAATTGCAGCACTTAGTGATACTGCTCCACTGGAAAGGGAGGTGGTGCTCACGGAGCACAGTTTAGCTGGGCCTAGTATGGAGGGAGGAGCTGGAGCTAGTGAGGATGTCCAGAGAGATAGCTGGGTTACAGTTAGAAGGGAAATCAGGGGGAATAGGAGGAGACAGGCCAGTTCTGAGTTGGCACCAACAGATTTGCCATATTGAGGGAAACTGTTGGGGATGTCCATTCAGGAATGGCAATGCCAGATAGAGCTGTCCCCTCTAACAGCGGGAGAACAGTTCTACTGGAGGAGAGGGAGGGCAGAATAGGCAGAGCAACAGACATGTTTTGGTGGTAGGGGACTCTATTATTAGGAAGGTAGACAGGGTAATTTGTCATCCAGATCCCAGCAATCGAACAGTTTGCTGTCTCCCTGGTGCTCGGGTTCGGCATGTTGTGGATTAGGTGGATAAATTATTGGGAGGGGCTGGTAATGAACCGGCGGTCTTGGTACACATTGGTACCAATGACAAAGTTAGTGGAAGATGGAGCGTCCTAAAGAATTATTTTAGAGAACTAGGGAATAAGCTTAAAGCAAGGACCTCGAAGGTGGTATTTTCTGAGATACTACCAGTGCCACGTGCTAGCCCAGGGAGGCAGAAGGAGCTTAGGGAGGTTAATGCATGGCTAAAAAAGTGGTGCAGTGCAGAGGGTTTGGGTTTTTTACAGCACTGGGCTGACTTCTCACTTGTGTACAATCTCTATAGCAGGGATGGATTGCATCTTAATGATGAGGGAGCTTTTGTGCTAGGGGATAGGATAGTAGAACGGCTGGGGGAGTTTTTAAACTTGTAGGTGGGGGAGGGACTATATTTAAGTATTGGGGTAAATAGTGTAGAGAGGGAAAGGGATGAATTAGTTACCCATGGGGGAGGAAAAGGGGGAGGGTTACAATAGACAGTAGGGAGGTATTAATAGGGGCCTCAAATACAGTGGCAAGCACTTCACAATGGCAGAGCCATAACAACATAAAGTGTATGCTTGCTAACGCAACAAGTTTGCCTGGGAAAATGGACGAGCTAGAAATATTAGCAGTACAAGAAATGGGGTTTAATAGGCATTACTGAAACATGGTGGGATGAATCTCATGACTGGACTGTTAATCTGGATGGTTATAACCTATTTAGGAAAGATAGGAGAAATGGTAAAAGAGGAGGAGGGATCTGTCTTTATGTTAAGCCTGAATTTAAGCCTATAGTCAGAGAACATATTTATGCTGGCACTAACAGCATCATTGAATCTTTGTGGGTTGAGCTAAATAGTGGAGTAGCTCATTCTAAACGCATATTGGTGGGAGTATGCTATAAACCCCCAAATATAGCTGAAAGTGAGGAAATACAAATATTGTTACAGATTGGAAATGCAGCTAAGCATGGGCAAGTTCTAATATTGGGAGACTTTAATTACCCTGAAATAAACTGGATAAATGAGACCAGCAGCTCAGCTAAGGGGAGTAGGTTCTTGAGTACACTCGGGGATCATTATCTGGTCCAGATAATACAAGAACCTACTAGAAATGGGGCCATTTGAGATTTAGTCATCACAAGTAATATTGATATAATATCAAATGTTAAAATAGGGGAACCCTTGGGGTACAGTGATAACAACACAGTATCATTTGAGATTGAATACAAAAAACAGAGTTGTAAGGGGCCAACAAAAACTCTAAATTTTAAAAGGGCTAACTTTAAGGGGTACAGGCAGAAATACTACATATAGACTGGGATAAAGAACTTACAGGGAAAAATACTGAAAATAAATGGATAACATTTAAATCCTTACTAAACAAACATACTCATTGGCATGTACCATGTGGAAATAAAATGAATAGGAGTAAATCATATCCCATGTGGCTTAACAATGACTTAAAGATCATGATGAGGAAAAAGAAACATGCATTTAAATTATACAAGAAGGAGGGAACAGAGGCAGCTTTATGTGACTATAAGGAAATCAACAAGACTTGCAAAAGGGCTATTAGACTGGCTAAAATAGAAAATGAGAAGTCAGTTGCAATGGAAAGTAAGACTAACCCTAAAATATTTTTTAAATATATTAATGGGAAAAAGGCCAGGAAGGAAGCTATAGGAACATTACAATGTGACACAGGCCATCTGATAAGTAGTGACCAGGAAAAGGCAGATGAGCTAAATAGGTTATTTTCATCTTATATACACAAGGGAGGTACCACTGCAACATAATGGGGCTACACTACCATCACTAAATAATTGGTTAACGCAGGAAGAAATCCAAAATTGGAGAAAATAAATGTTAATAAAGCCCCAGGTCCTGATGGAATACATCCAGGCGTACTGAGGGAGCTAGGTTCTGTAATAGCCAAACCATTATATCTAATCTTTCAAGACTCACTCACTACAGGGTCTCTACCGGATGACTGGAGAAAAGCAGATGTGATACCTATATTTAAGAAGGGATCTAGAGCAAATCCGGGGAATTATAGACCAGTGAGCCTCACATCTGTAGTTGGCAAGCTTTTAGAAGGGGTAATAAGGGACAGAATACAAGAATATGTCTATTTGAACAAGATCATAGGTAGCAGTCAACACAGATTTATGAAGGATAGGTCGTGTCAGACCAATCTCATTAGTTTTTATGAGGAGGTTAGTCGGAACTTGGATCAGGGCAACTCAGTGGATGTAGTCTTTTTAGATTTTTCAAAGGCATTTGATACAGTGCCACATGGAAGACTAGTGAGCAAACTAAGGGATACAGGAATTGCAGTAAATATCTGCTCATGGATCGAGAGCTGGCTAAAAGACAGGAATCAAAGGGTTGCTGTGAATGGAAAATACTCCAATTGGTCTAATGTTATAAGTGGGGTTCCTCAAGGTTCAGTATTAGGTCCTCTCCTTTTTAACATATTTATTAATGACATAGAAGTAGGACTCGAAAGTAGTGTCTCCATTTTTGCTGATGACACTAAGTTGTGCAAGGTAATAAAATCAGATAATGATGTACTTTCCCTACAAAGGGATTTGCATAAATTAGAGAAATGGGCGGCTAAATGGCAGATGAGATTTAATACAAATAAATGCAAGGTTATGCATTTGTGAAGGAAAAATAGCCAAGCAATCTATAATCTTAATGGAGCAAATCTAGGGGTATCAGATATTGAAAGGGATTTGGGAGTACTAGTGGACAACCACGTAGGTAACAGCGCTCAAAGCCAAGCAGCAGCTGCAAAGGCAAGTAAAATATTCGCATGTATTAAGAAGGGTATAGAAGCCAGGGAAGAAGATATCATTCTGCCACTATACAAATCTCTAGTACGCCCTCATTTGGAATATGGAGTACAATTTTGGGCACCACTTCATAAAAAAGACATTTAGAGCTGGAAAAAGTACAGAGAAGGGCTACAAAACTAATAAGGGGAATGGAGGGGCTAAGTTATGAAGAACGACTAACCAAATTAAACTTATTTTCGCTAGAAAAAAGGCATCAACGGGGATATGATTACCTTATTTAAATACAGCCAGGGTCAATATAAGGCTTTGTCAAGTGAACGTTTTGTAGCAAGAGATTTTCAACTGACAAGAGGACACCCTTTGAGGTTAGAGTAAAAAAGATTTCACCTTAAACAAAGAAAAGGGTTCTTCACAGTTAGGGTGGTAAACTGTGGAATTCTCTACCAAAGGAGGTAGTAACAGCGAATTTGATAGACAACTTCAAAAAGGGGTTAGATATATTTTTGAATAAAGAGGGCATTCAAGGCTATCCTAGATAACTAGTGAAGGAATATTGATCCAGGGAGAAAGTTTCCGGGGTCAGGAAGGAATTTTGCTTTTTTCCCCCTTATGAGACAATTGGCAAAGTTTCAATGTTTTTTTTTTTTCTGTTTGCCTTCCTCTGGATCAATTAACAATTAATAATAAATAGTCCACATTAAAAAGATCAATAGAGATCTAAAAAGGTTGAACTTGATGGACTAACTCTTTATTCATCCTCCAATACTATACTATTAATAATTATTTAATCAACAAATTAATTAATAACTAATCCGCATATTGCAGATCAGAGGAGATCTTAACAGGTTGAACTTGATGGACTGAAAGTCTTTTTTCAACCTTAATTACTATGTAACTATGTAACTATGTAACTATGATTGTTGTCACATGTACCACACAGCCAGTACTTGCCAGATATTCCTGCAGCTCCTTTAATGTTTCTGTAGGCCTCTTGGTAGCCTCCCAGACCAGTGTTCTTCTTGTCTTTTCATCAATTTTGGAGGGAGCTCCAGTTCTTGGTAATGTCACTGTTGTGCCATATTTTCTCCACTTGATGATGACTGTCTTCACTGTGTTCCATGGTATATCTAATGCCTTGGAAATTCTTTTGTGCCCTTCTCCTGACTGATACCTTTTAACAATGAGATCCCTCTGATTCTTTGGAAGCTCTCTGTGGACCATGGCTTTTGCTGTGGGATGCGGCTAAGAAAATTTCAGGAAAGACCAACTAGAGTAGCTGAACTTTATTTGGGGTTAATCAGAGGCACTTTTAATGATGGCAGGTGTATGCTGAGTCCTATTTAACACGATTTGGAATGTGAATGCTTAATTCTGAACACAGCTACATCCCCAGTTATAAGAGGGTGTGCAGACTTATGCAACCACATTATTTTTATTTTTTATTTTTCTTCCCTCCACCTAAAAGATTTCAGTTTGTTTTTCAATTGAGTTGCACAGTTTATAGGTCACATTAAAGGTGGAAAAAGTTCTGAAATTATTTATCTTTGTCTCATTTTTTTACAGCACAGAAACCTGACATTTTAACAGAGGTGTGTAGACTTTTTATATCCACTGTAGATAGATAGAGGGAGGAATAGAGAGATAGGAAGAGAGGGATAGAGAGAAAGGAAGAGAGGGATAAATAATAATAATAATAACAATATATTGAGAGTGGGATAGAGAGAGGGATAAATAGATAGGGGATAGACACTTTATAGTCTCCAAAGGGTTTTTGTCCTGTAGAAACTCAACAGTGTCAGGACATTACCACCATACACCATATTGAGGCCTACCATCACTGGCATAGCTATGCCCTTTACCCATATAGGCCTGCTACCTTTGTCGGAGTTAACCCCTTTACCCCATACAGAGGCCCCCTATCGGTGGCGGGGCTACCTTCTTTACACCATACAGAGGTCTATCATCAGTGATAGAGTTACCCCCTTTAAACCATATAGAGACCTACCATCAGTGGCAAAGCTACTCCTTACCCCATATAGATGCCTACCATCAGTGGCAGAGCTACTCCCTTTACCTCATATAGAGGCATACTATCAGTGGCGGAGTTACCCCCTTTACGCCATATAGAAGCCTATCATAGGTGACAAGGCTACCCTCTCTACACCATACAGAGGCCTACCATCAGTTGTAGAGCTACTCCTTACCCCATATAGATGCCTACCATCAGTGGCAGAGCTACTCCCTTTACCTCATATAGAGGTATACTATCAGTGGCGGACTTACCCCATTTATGCCATATAGAGGCCTACCACCAGTGGCGGAACAACCCTCTTACACCATATAGAGTCCTAACGTCAGTTGCAGAGCTACTCCTTTACCCCATATTAAGGCCTGCCATCAGTATCAGAGCTACCCCCTTCACTCCATATAGAGGCTACCAACAGTGGTGGAGCTATTCCCTTTTCCCATGTAGAGGCCTACCATCAGCGGCAGAGCTACTATCTTTAGCCATTTAGAGGCCCACAATCAGTGGTCAACTACTCCCTTTACACCATATAGAAGCCTACCAACAGTGACGGAGCTACTCCCATGCTTATGATCAGTGGGTAGAGCAACACCTTTTATCCAATATAGGTTACAGGTATAAAAGAGTTTGCATTCTGGCTTGATTTAATGAAGACTACATTAAAGAAACCATATAATAGGAGTTATTTTCAATTGGAATGTAAGCAGTGTAATTATTGTACAAATGAAAGTCATATTAGAACCCAACTGTTTTAAATATTTATTAACATTATTTTGCATTTGATAACCTCTAGGGTATTTCATTTTCAATCTTTCTGCTACATCTAGGCCCAAGCAGCACTGCTTTGTTCCAGAACAGTAAGTACTTATCTGTTTGCACTGTTCTACGTTAAATCTCGTCCATACAAATAAATATTGCAACAGATTATGTTATACTAGGAAAATGAAACATGCTGAGACTCTGAAAATGGATTATGCCTAGAGGTAAGAAAACAAACAATCAGACTGAAAAGAGTTTCTATTACAGTGACCTCTTAAGAGCTACTATTTTATATAGTTATCCCTTTAAGGCAAAAGAGGTTGCTATGTTATTTCTTAAAATATATATACATGCTGGTTATTGTTCCTGAAAGAAAACACAGGTTTGTATTTCACTCCATCCAGCAGCTGTCATCCAAGCTGTTTGATGTAGCACCCGCAGATTCAGAAGTAAATCTCCTCCTACGTATCCCTTGCGTGCCTTACCCAGCAGCACTTTGTTTTTCCTTTTCAATGAGCAGTAGAAATTAGGAAAAAGTTCACGTTTTGTATGGATCAAAGTAACATTTGTATATAAAAGCATTTTCACAAAAAAACATCATTTTAGCAGACTCTGCTGTTGCATGGAAGTTGCCATGCCAATTATACTTCATTCTTAAAGGTATATATAAGTTCCTGAGTTTCAATTGTTTGGTAAGAAACAGGCAGTGATTATCAGAAAAAGATGTGTTATATAGAAAAGTTCAGTGTACTTACAAAGTTATAGGCAGGAGAGTAAAATCCAGCTTGGCACACCCACAGGAAGCTTACATAACCAAGTACACAGAGGAAAGGCAGCCAGGTACAGAGTTTGACCTTTTAAATGAAGTACTTGCTGCAGGATGGAATCACATGGTTGGATGGGGTCTGAGCTCACAGCTGAATCAGAGCACAAGAACAGAGAGAGAGAGAGAGACTACACATCCCATGCTGCTTTGCAACACAGGAATCCCAGAGTATGATACAAATGTATCAGCTAACCCCTGATTGGCCAAAATGAATTATGAATGGTATGCTAATCTTAGCAGGTATTTTCAAGTAGTTTCAACTAACAAAAGCTGCAGCTTGAAAACTGAAGAAATTAAGCAAACATCAGTGTGAGTTTGTTAATGTTTATTTTGGTATTTTTTTCATGCAAGAAAATGTTTGCATACACTACTGATTCTCCTCTATCAGATGCATTCATAATCCAGGAAACCTAGATATGCCTTTAAGGCATGATGGAGGATATAGAGCGGGGGGAAAAAGGGTCTGTAAGTTTACTTGTGACTGACTTCTACTGGGCATGTGCATGGAAAGGGGAAGATGTGAAATGCTGCAAACTTTATTAAATTAACCAATGGGTCAAAAAATCTCTTCCCCTCTGTTACGCCTGCCAGATTTAGGGGACTTCGCTCACCCCAATTCTCTCTCTCTCTTTATGGGTTGCAACTTTTTGTTCAGATTTCGACACCAGCAGACACTTCAGATGACAGCATCAATTCTGAAGAGACAGGCATCATCAGACCCCTTTTCTTAGCATCACATACCATGTACCTTTGATTAGCATAAGCAGACTCCGACACTACTTTGTTTAGTTTGTCGAAAATCAGACTGGCCTTCTTTATTTTTCAAAACACATTTTCAGAAGACACCAAACACCAAAGACTTCCCCTCAGTTTTAGCCCATGGTCCTGGCCAAATAGCTTGCTATCCCGCCTCGACCACATGATTTCAAGATGTATAGAGGGGTCTGGCTTTCTTTTCATTACACATTTTCTCTCTAATAAAACTAGCTCCCACCCTTCATGACTAAAGCCAGAGCCTTCACAAGTGGCCGATCGCAGAGCCATATAAATTCTTTAAAATCTTTAACTTTAAACTATCTTTAACCTTCGTATATATCCCAGATATGACTGCATTAACTTTGTTATATACGCATAGTCTACTATCCTACTTCTAATACAGATACAGTATTTTAATGTTAATCAATGACAGTACTATATGCACTTATTACATCCATGATATAACTACATGTATGCCTTACACCCATGATATAACTGTTAAGCAAATTGTTAGTACCTTCTAACCACACACATATAATAACTGATGAACCCCAAACAGTCCAGTTGGCCCTTCTCTTCATAACAGCTAGTTTACCTCATCCTAGTGTGGCCTAGGAATTTATCCTGCCAGACAAATTTCTAGCCACACTGATCTCACTTGTGCGAGTAATAGAGTTGTAATTGCCTCACAGTCCACATTTCTTCCAATTCCAATGGGCACACAGTTTTGGGCATAGCCTTCATGGCTCAATTGCCAATTGCCTTCCCCACATGCCCCCTCCTCCCCATCCATTGGGGAAAACAATTTCCTTGGGCAGCTGCATCTAAAACAGTCCTTGGGCCTATTAGTTCACCCAGTCCTACAGGTCTCAGGGTGGTACCCAGTCCAGGTGACAGTTCCCAAAGTGACATGGCTAGCTCCCCTCCCAAAAGCCAGGGCCAGTGCCCTTCTCTTCCCAATGTCTGAGGGGAAACATTTTCCTTGGGAGTCCCATAAACTAATACCTCCAGGGAGGAACATACCAGTCTGATCCTGAACCCAGCATCCATGATGGTTGCCTGGACTGGAGGCTCCACTTTCCCCTGCACCGCAGCCTGGGCATAGTACCGCTGCTCATCTGGAGCAATAGTCTAGGCACGGGACTCCATCTACTTGGACCACAGTTTGTGTGCTGTATTCCATCTCACCTGGAAGCACAGTCAGGGCACTGTGCTCTAGCTCTCCTTGCTTGGTCACACAATAAGGAATAAGGATTCCAGGCTCAACGACAGGGCCCTCCATTCTTTGCAATGTGTGAATCTTGAACTTGTCAGTGACTGTAACTAAACTTATGTAAAGCGCTACGTATTATGTTGGCACGTTACAAATAAATGATAATAATAATAATAATAATAAGGAATGTGGTCCCTCTTTAACTGATTTGCTGGGTCTCTGTTTGGCAGGATCTCATGGATCTTAACCTCCCATGCACTCTGGTCTGTGTCTAGCTCTCTGACATGTTTTATCAGCTGGAGCTCCATGATAGGACCACAGTCCATTTCCAGGGCACAGTGGACATAGTTAATCCCATCCAGACTTTCTGTTTGGCCTGGCTTCTGCCAACAGTCCTCTGTGCCCCCTTCCAGAGCTGCACCTCTCACACAGCCAGTGCTCTCTGAGGGCAAACAATAATCAAAGCTGTATGCTTCCAGGGCCTCCTGGTGCCAGGATGTGTCTTCATCATCCCCATCCACTTGGCAGGGCTCCTCCCTTCCCTTGACCCAGGTCCTAGCCTGGGCTGCTTCCGCCAGCAGATTCATGTAACTGATTTCCAGCTCCAGCTCTTGCTGGATCAAGGGTTCAATCAATGCAGCCTCCTGTGAACCTGGTTGTGGTCCCAATTCTTGACAGCTCTGATTATACAGGATCACCCCATGTTCTATAGGCCCAATGCCACATGCTGGATCGCTCTGCAGTACACCCTGGAGTCCTTTCATTAACTCCATTCTGTAGCAGGAGGGCTGTTGCAATGCGATAGCTGGCTCCATCAGATCATTATACCGCTCTTCCAAAACAATCCCACCAGCCATGTTGATAGCTCACCTTGCTGCATTCCCAGGAATGCCATCCACTGATTCGTAAGAGCTGCTGCCAAGTCCTCCTCCATGACGACGTGATGTGCTCTCTGCTCCATCAGCCTTGTGATCTGGTTCCTTTTCTCCTGAATAACCTCTGCTCTGCAGGCAACCAGGGAGTTGATTTGATAGCGCTAGACAAATCGCCTGACGGCCTCTGCATCTCCTCCAAGCATCTGGAAGTACTTAATTTCCCTCTTGGATAAGTATCCATATGCCATCCTGGCTGATGGATAAAATGCTTGAAATCTCCAACTGATGCCACCAGCTGTTAGGTCCTCCTGATTTGGGGGGACTACGCTCACCCCAATTCTCTCTCTCTCTATGGGTCGCAACTGTTTGTTCAGATCTCGACACCAGCAGACACTTCAGATGACAGCATCATCTAAGAATCACACACCGTGTACCTTTGATTAGTATAAGCAGACTCCGACACCACCTTATTTAGTGTGTCCAAAATCAGACTGCCACTTCTTTATTGTTACAGAGATACATAAAAATACAGAAAGATCTCACTCCCGCCCACCTGCCTAACCCCTCCTTTTATGAGCAATAGCTTGTTAGACTCTCACCACCTGGGAAATGTCTATCCCATGATACATCCCTCATATCTTACTTGCCAGATCTCAACTTACAGGGTTATAAAACTAAACTTCACCCTTCCAGACTAAAGCCAGAAGATTTGTGCATGTCTGCCTCTCAAAGCCATATAAATTCTTTAGAATTCCTTAACCCTTTATATATCCCAGACATGACTGCATTAACTTTATTATCTACGCATAGTTTACTATCCTACTTCCAATACATATACAGTATTTTAATGTTAATCAATGACAGTACTATATGCACTTATTACATCCATGATATAACTACATGTATGCATTACTCCCATTATATAACTGTTAAGCAAATTGTTAGCACCTTCTAACCACACATATAATAACTGATGAACCCCAAACAGTCCAGTGGGCCCTTCTGTTCATAACACAGTCCCTTCCCCACTGCAATAGATAATTAAATAGCAGTAAACAACTCTCAGGCTCCATGACCTAAGCAAGGCCCGGTTGGTATGTGCATATAAGAATGTATACCACATCACCCATTGAATATAAAATTAGACACAGACCATTTCTTGGGAGATAACTGGCCACAGCGTTTATTGGTAAACACAACATGACGTAATAACCATAACGATAAATAAATAAATAAACATAACCCCGAGGGGAGGAGTCTGGACAGAGACAGTACACCCTACGCCCTGAAGCCTCATCCAGGGCCTACCGTGTTGGAACATCCGTACCACCGTAGGGTAGGATTTCCCTCATTTTTCCACTGTCCCGGCGACTCCCCTAACCACTCACCGCTGTGACAAAATAAACAAACTTTTGATACCATATAATAAGCACTTCAATGATACATCCACCACAATTAATACCTCAGACAATAACAACTTAATCCACAGCTTTTTTTTTTTTTTTTTTTTACAGTACAACATATACAACAATACTCTAGGGATGGGTGGGTGGGCATCTGCTCCCATGGCTAGCTGGGGGTGGACTGGAGGAAATTGGCTCCACCTCCCCCAGCTAGCCACCTCCCGCCCCTACCCGGGCCTGCCAGGTCAGTTGGTCCCTCCCCCCAACACCAGGCAAGCCTGAGGTGGTCTACGGGCCCTTCAAGACAGCAGTGTGTGCAGTGACTGAATCCATGATAATCCTAAATACCCAGAAGCCAAATTATATACACACATACATAGATGTAACAATTGTACATGGGGCCCAGAATTTGTTTTACACCACTGCATATATCACTCTCTAAAGGTGATACTTATTGGCTCACAGGGACAATCATCCCTGAGCAATTATACTTTCTAAGCAGTTTATTCAACAATGAGGCATTCATTTTAAAAAAGAAGTAACATTATGAATAATGTCCAAGTACATTTGTTTAGTATATCTTAAATATCAAAAAATCTTAAATATCTTAAAATCGGATCCTAAAGTTCACTATTAGGAAGAGGCCATCAGCAACTTCCTCCTCCCCTTTCAGTTCTTCTTTACAGATAAGTAGCCATCACAGGTCCTATAACAGGATATTTTTTTTCTGACATCGCCAATTGATTTAAAATTAAAATTATTTCACGCATTAATAAAATAATTATAAGGGACAACTTTTTTTCTTTATTATTAATTTCACATATTTTTGACATATTTTGCTAAATTAATTTGGGTGGGTGCTCTTTTTGGACAGATGTTATTACACAACAAGATGTATTAGGAGTATCCATAGCACTCAAAGTGTTGCTTTTAGTATTCTAAAAACAGTTTACATTTTTTACAGCTCAGATAGTAGGGTTCTCCAATAAAATGAACCCGACGCGCGTTTAATAAGTGGATTTCACTTATCAGAGAGATTACATTTTAGCAGAAGCAAGAAAGCTCTGCTGGAGAGAAGCCCAGAGAGCAAATGCATAAATAATGCAATAATCAGTCAGAGAATTGTGCAAAATAAATTGAATTATTTAGAGCTGTGGTATCTATCTACATGAAAATGAGAAACAAATAAAAACTGTGTGTATACCTACATAAATATGTTATCTGTAAAAATGCCCATGTCATGGACATATGTCATGTTTAAAGGGTCACTGTAAGGATCCAGATTTCATGACAATCAGTAAAAAAAAACTTTTGGATTGATTTTGATTGGAAAAGTTGAGCTTTTAAGAGAAAAATGTGTTTGTTTTCCCACCATCTTAGGGCTTGAGCTCTGCCTTGTTTTTTGTAAACTGTAGCAGGATGTGCAGCACATATCCTAAGCTAGTACTCAGTGCAATAAACAGGCAGCTTCGGGCACAATAGTTTGTATGCTCCACTAGAGTTTGAAAAACTTTGACTTTAATTGGAATTTTTACCCTTTTTACTCTTCATACTCAACATTTTGAAGATGCTACAGAGTCAATTAAACAAGAAAAAAAACATTTTTGTTTGCAGAAGTATTGACTTCTTGAGTCAATACTTGGTTGAACCACATTTGCAATTACAATTTTAAACTCTGTTGGGGTAAGTATCTATCAGATTTGCACATGTGATCTAGCAATCTTTGCCTATCTTATTGGCAAATTTGCTCAATTGGTGGCATGTTGAATGGGGCCCTTTATTTAGCTACATCCATCATTCTTGTGCTCAGTACTGATCAGTTTCAAACTCCCTGCAACTCCTCACTGAAATATAATGTGTGTCCTTTAAGTAATTACTTAAAAAAGTCTGTTGAATGTGTAACTGCAACATGTTTTTACAAGCAATGAAGGGAGATATAAAGTATGTGAGTGATAAGAATAGGTTTAGTATTTATAGTGTCAATTAAAAGGGTGCCCATCTCCTCCTTCATTGTTCGTTAGAACGCATGTACGTCGCCAATCGTTGGAGCAGTTGGGGTTAGTGCACCATGAAGAGCCTGACTAGTGATTCACAGTAAGGGAACAGTGAACCAGTTTTAACTACTATGCGATTGGGTGGTTTGGGGAATGGGTGACCCATATTAATTAATCATTTTTCCTTACCACTCTATATCTAGATTGGCAGACCATATTATAGTTGCGCTACTCATGTTGATAAAGATACATAAAGTGTTACGTGGGAAGGAGGTTGATCATTATGGAATCTCCTAACCTAAGTATTAAGTATAATTAAATATACTCCCTGACGTGGATTTTGGCAATTAATATGGTGATATTATTAATATCAATAATCTTTATTAATACTAATTAAAATTACATATTTTACATATTTGCCAATTTCGACTAATTCCAAATTCTTACTACACAATATATCAGCCTCATAAAATAAACATAACTGTATTTTGTGAGAATATATTTATTATAAATGAACACAAATAATTCATTATATTTTAATATAACAAGTTGGTATAAACAATTGTAACAGATATATATCTAAACATACATCAATTATAAAGTGTTTGTTATTATAACATTGTCCACATAATTATATACAGTATCTCACAAAACTGAGTACACCCCTCACATTTTTGTAAATATTTTATTATATCTTTTCATGTGACAACACTGAATAAATGACACTCTGCTACAATGTAAAGTAGTAAGTGTACAGCCTGTATAACAGTGTAAATTTCGTGTCCCCCTCAAAATAACTCAACACACAGCCATAAAGTTCTATACCATTGGCAACAAAAGTGAGTACACCCCTAAGTGAAAATGTCCAAATTGGGCCCAAAGTGTCAATATTTTGTGTGGCCACCATTATTTTCCAGCACTGCCTTAACCCTCATGGGCATGGAGTTCACAGGTTGCCACTGGAGTCCTCTTCCACTCCTCCGTGATGAAATCATGGAGCTGGTGGATGTTAGAGACCTTGCACTCACCCACCTTCCGTTTGAGGATGCCCCACAGATGCTCAATAGGGTTTATGTCTGGTGACATTTCTGGCCAGTCCATAACCTTTACCTTCAGCTTCTTTAGAAAGGCAGTGGTCATCTTGGAGGTGTGTTCGGGGTTGTTATCATGTTGGAATACTGCCCTGCGGCCCATTCTCCGAATGGAGGGCTCATGATCTGCTTCAGTATGTCACAGCACATGTTGGCATTCATGATTCCCTCAATGAACTGTAGCTCTCTAGTGCCAGCATTAAATTAGCTCAATAATGACCTTTATTAGTTGTAAATAAAACTATAAACAAGATATGGTTAGCAGGTTAGTGATAATGAGTGTCAGTTATGTATACCAAGAAACAAATTTATGTTCTTGGAAACAGACCTAAAGTCAACTAAAAGATGGGAACGTAGAAGGAGTATCCTATTATTTTTAAGAAGCATATGGACTTTAAGTTAACCTTTATCAATTAGCTTAGGAATTTGCTTAGGTAATGTGTCTATTACAGAACAAAGGACTCTTAAGAATCCTATTTCAGTGAGAAACTGAAAAACACATCTTTACATAGATATTTTCCAAAATGGATATGTATGCATATGTATATATAAATGTATAGAGCATATAAAATATTAATACACTGGATATAAAAGAAAAGTTATAGGAGTATTATAATATTATATTATGATAACACATTAAGATAGGCTTTTATTCATATTAAAAGTTCTGACATCCCTTACTGGTCAGTAGGCATCATACTGTGATTTTCTATTGAAGAAATCTAAGTAACATAATTGATACAAATAAAAATAAATGTGTAATTTTGGCATTTAACGTAACAGATTTCACATTATGTCCATTGCATTAACTATACTTGGATAGATATAATTGTATCTGGTGTAGGAATATGTTGGGAACTAGTTCCTGTATATGTCTACTCTCCAATATGTGCATTATCTCATTATTTTATGTTTTATTCTTCCTTTTAATTGTAATTTTCTTTCTTATCTTTTTGAGAATTGCTAAATTTTTAGATTACTACAATAGAAGTTACATTTTAACATACTATTTATGTGGTGGGTTTGTAATTACTTGTGTCAATAATTGGCAATTATATCCTTCTCTTATTAATTGTTTTGTGATAAAGTGCTGGTTTAACTATTGTTTCTCTAAGTATTTTGTATGTAGTCCTTAAACAACTACCAATAAATATAGATTACATCATTGATTAGCTGAAATCTAATTTCCTAAAATTTTCCCATAAACATATGTACGATATTACATAGCAGTAGGTTAAAAATTGCATATTCTATTCTGTTCCCCTGTTCCTCATATGTGTTCCATAGAACCCTGGCTTTCAGTTTCATATGATCATGGGTTCCTGAAGACAATTACCCCAAATGGTTACATTGTGTGGTAAGTTTTCTAGGAGCCTTGCAGTCCTCAGGTTTTGCTAATATCAAGGAGTCCAAATAGGGTTCCATGACTGAAATAGTTTTGGAACCATTGGTCTAAAATATCACTTGAATAGTAAATTGTTGCTATATATCACATATAGACATATCACGTCTAACTTGCAGACCATGCCATAAAAAGTGTGTGCAGTTATGGGAAATTCTGATGTGATAGTCTGCTTTTGAATATCTTCAAGTACCTGAGATCTCATAATCCCTTCGTCCGATAAGGTATGAATCTAAGATTTAAGTCATACTTTCTTTAGACATTCACAAGTATGATGGCACTTACTTTCTGTGGTCCAATTGCTGCAAAGTTTAAGACAGCTATGTACTCTTTACATAGGGCCAAATCGTAGTTACAGTGAAGCAAAGATACAACGATTTACCAATATAGAAACATAAAATATAACGTACATTAGGACTATTCTGACCTAGCAGGGTCCCTAATTGTGCCCCAAATGAACATGCACTAATTAGAGCAATATATAGGCCAGAAGGTGGCACAACTACCAATGATTGCCATAGCACCACTTAGTGGTCACAAATACATATGACAAATATTCCTTATATTGAACCATATATATTATCAATATTTACTTTTTTATAAAGTGTCAACATATGCTGTAGTGCCAAGTAAAGATAAACATGACAAAAGTATATATGCTAGTACAGAAGAGGCCTCATTCTATTATCGGCCGTAAATCGGCCGTAAGGCTGCGATTCCTTGCGGGGGTTCTGTTACCTCGCAATTCTATTATACGGCCCCGCAAGGATCTCCTCTTACGGCCGGCCGCATATCTTGCAACCGGCCGTAAGCTCAGAAATCTTTAAAGTCAAAAATAAATTCAAGCCTGCACTGTACAGCTCTGTAAATGCTAGGGATCATATTGGGGGACATGAGGATTAATAGCAACCCCCTCTCAAGCTTGCACATCAGCCCAAATCCGAGTTTACATTAACTGTTTATTTTCCGGCCGCAGCGTGGCCAGGTCTGAGGTGCTCCAAGCACTCTGGACTTTTTACATGGATATTTTACGGATATTAAAAAAAAAATATTTTACGGATTTGAGTATAGGGGAAATTTGTGCTATTTTTGCTAACACCTAAAATCACTTTATAGTCTTCTCAAAGTGCAGGATGGCTTTATTTGGGCTATATTTCGTGCTTAATTGGTGCTAGCGGGACCTCTTTCCTGCAAGTAAGCTGCGGCTCGCTTTTAGCCTTGCAGAGAGGTTTCCCGGAGCAATAGAATTGCAAATAGGATTTTCTTACGGCCGATTCTCTTGCGGCCGTTTTAGATCAAAGGCTTTCCTCCGGCGCGAGTGGCCGCAAGAGATAGCAAGGCGCCGTCCGCAAGCCTGCCGGAGCCCCCGGCCGGAGGGGAATAGAATAGCAGAATAGCTTGCGGCCGGTCCTTGCGGCCCCGCAACGGCTGCGGCCGATAATTGAATGAGGCCCAAGGTATATAGGGCTCTGATCACATAAGAGTTCACAATCTAAGTGGGTTAATGGTATGAGAGACAAAAGAGGCTATGCAAACTTTTCATGAGATCAGAATAAATTGTAAAGATGAGATATGACTACCTTTCCATTTCTTACTAAATAGTAAATATATTGAAAAACATAATTTAAAACGATATTCTAAAATAATAAAAAATTCTGAAGACAGGATATTACCAAAATAGACTAAGCAAGTTATAGGAAAATATTACAAACCTTAGGCCATAAGTAGCATAACTCATATTATATATAACTTTGTTGGACTACATATTGATCTAACTGGCATATGGTAAATTGTGACATGATTAAAGGGCCAATCTGCTAGTTAGAAACTAACCCTAAAGTAATCAACACCTAATCATGAATATTGAATTTCAATACAGTAAATAAAGTACCTGAAATAGTAAATTTATTAGATCAATACACAAGTTCACATAATCTAATTCACCCTATTAAAAAATTGTACAAACTAATACACAGGGATAGTATGAAAGGTTAGGCCTATGACTTTGGTGGGTCCTCCTTCCTGGAAGTATCTTTAAGAGATACCCCAAATCTGGCAAAAAGCACTGCAATAGATAGAAGAAATAGAATTTGTTTTCTAAATTAGATAATGAAATTTCAGCTCAATATCCCAGTAATGAATTTGAATGATGAGACCACTGTGTAATAAAATAAAAAAAATAAAAAATAGAATGGATTTTACATTTCCAGTAGATCAACTTATAAGCTTAAAATAAAATAAAAATGTCCTATTTGGGAGCCTCACAAGTATAATATGCAAAAAAGGTTCTACATGTTAAAATTGAGCCAGGCTTATGGCCGTCAACGTTATCACTTCATCAGAGGCTGCGGTTTTATGAAAAGAGCGGCAGTGACTTCTGGCTATTTATAGTGTTAAAAGGAAGAATACAACCTGGAAGTATAAAAACCGGAAGTGACATAATTTTTTTGTTTTTGCTCGTACCCAGAAGTGACATAATTTGTTTACATCCTGTCCTTAACCAGAAGTAACATCATTTGTTTACATCCCGCCAATAACCATTTCCTGATTGCAGCACAAAATGTATATTTAATGTAGTGAATAAAGTAAAAACACAAATATGAAAAATCAATAAATGATTGGACTATACTGAACACCTTTACTGTATTAAAATTCTCTCTTTAATGCAATGAATTTCAATGTTAATGATTAAAGGGCCACTTAATTCAGCACCGATTGGACCACATCACTGCAAATATCTCCTAAAAGTACTTTTTTGAAATGTGTGCATTTTGAAGGCTCCCCAGGGCGGAACCAGTGAGCTAGTATCCGCAGTGGGGGTCCCTTGACTCGGTGGAACCAAGTGCCGGCGGAGGAGGAGGCTGGGGGCGGGCCTCGTGCGAGAGGTTGCGGTTGCTCCGCCCCTTTAGGATAGAGCGGGCGCCATTGTGCCTCACTCTGCGGCCGGCAGGGAAGCAGGCACCCACCCACCCTTCCCTTTATAAGAGCATTTGAGATTGTTAAGTTTTATATATATTAAAAAAAAAAAAAAAAAAAAAAAAATATATATATATATATATATATATATATGTAATATAAATAAGTCATTATGCAGTAAGATTTGTTGATCACGTGGTGAGCTTATGGTTGTGGGTATGTGGTTTGTTGCAGCAGAGTTTTATTAGTTGTGTTGGGGCGGGTGGGGGAGTTGCCCGGGCCAATGGTGAGAAGGGGCCGTCCCTACCCCTGGGAAGGTGTGACGACCGCACAGAGGTTGACCTCTTGAGCGTGGGCTCAAGGAATGGGGTTACTGCCAAGCCCGGGGCTCCTCCCCCGTTGTAGTGAATTTACATATGCCGTTTGCATATTATAATAATAAAACTCGCTGCGGCCAGTTGTACCTCCAACAGTTGTGTTGTGTCTTTTTTGGGGATCAGGGACTTTGGGTCTTACCGGGTCATGCACTGAGAAATAAAATCTGTGTCTATATGTTCGAAAAACTGCACAAAAAACAAGGGGATTTAGTGAATAGATCCAATTGAGAAAAAATACCCCAATTTTAATTGGTACTTTATACAAATATAAGTCAAGATATGCCAGGGAACCAAGGTGAGCATTGTCAAAATATATCAAGGAAACCAGGGAAGAGTACAGAAAAGCACACCTTTAAACCCACCTTAGATAACTCAACAGTATAGCATCCAAAGTATATAATTACAGAAAACAGAACCCAAATAAAGGGTAAAATAAAATAAAACCTTTATTAAATCTCCATTAAAAATAATACAAACATTAAAATACAAATGATTAACATACATAAACAACAATTAGCTGTCCCACACAGTATGATATCAGAACACCAGTAAATACTGAGCATGTGTCATTATACTTATTTCTGCACTCTGTAGGCAAAAAGCAGCCTATGTGTATGCAGCACATCTCATAAAAGATTTTATTTTTATTAATATCTAAAAATCCCTCTAATGATTATGTTGACATCTCCAGAGGATGTTTACACAACTTCCTGGTGCACCGCCCCCAATCAGCATGCAGCACACAGGGAGCAATATTAACCCACTATTTACCTGCTGTTGCTTGCTCAGCCAATCTCCTTGCAGCTTCCTGTCACATGTTAGTGATACATTACATTTCCCTAGGAGAGCAGTGTTGTCACTACTGGTATATGACTCATACCATGCTGTGTGGTGCTGCCATAGTAACTAACATAGTGCTATGTCTGAAATCTTTCTCTAACCGGATTTGCCAAAACAAAGGAGAGGGTGTTAACTTTCATTTTAAACTGTCAGAAATCACAATAGCTTTTGCTAACTTCAAGGTAAGTGTTTAAATGTTTATTTTTGTATTTTTTCCGGCAAACATTTTTTTCATACACTTCTGATTCTCCTCCATCAGATGCATTCATAATCCAGGAAACTTAGATATCCCTTTAATGAGGACAATGGCTCAGGGGTATCATTGATATCAGTGATCATTGGTACCCTGATATCAATTATTATTGTTATACATGTGTTCAAGAAACTATATACTGAGGAATATGTCTATTGGTAAAGTTAATGCAGGCTGTTTGTGTCTTTATCTATTTGTACTCATTCGATAATATATTGAATGATGATACAGTTTGCCTTGGATCAATGGTAAAAAAAACAGTAAATGTTAGCATGTAGTTGAGCACATAATTGGTAGAAATAGTGTACATAAATAAGCAACATGTACATGAATAAGCAGACAGATAAAGTGGGATCAACAGGGGATATGATAACATCTCTGTGGCTCTGTCTGTCTAGATTGTAGTGGAGGTTGGGGACCCACTACTTACCCCCTATCCCTACCTATTGGGTGACAAACCCTATACTCAGCTTACTTTGACTAATCCCTCTGAAGATCCACTTACCTACTACCAGATGATCATAGGTATACAGCCTCTTGCTACAGTGCAGAATATCCTCCGAAGTGTTCTAGTCACTGTCATGTGACGTCATCATTGCGGGACAGCGTTGAGAATGGACTGATATGCACGTTTCGCATCTTGCTTCCCCAGAGACCAGGCTGAAGGGGAGGACCCGGCAGCTCTTTATGAGGTGAGTAATTAGTGCTTTGATTTAAGAATGAACTCCTTTTTTGTTTGTTTTACAGATAAATCTATGTTTTTAGGACCTGCTGAGATCAACATGAAAAGATTAGTCATGGTTATACAGAAAGGCTGATTGATTATAGCCAATATGCATTAATGATACAATTGAGATAATGTATTATCAGATGGGATAATTGAATCATTGAGCCTGTTGTTGCACTTGGAACTGTAACAAAAGAAGAAAAGATGAAATTTGCAATAATAAAATAAAAAAATGTAGAACAACTTTGTGTGGTGTGTGATTACTGGAATAACCCAAATATTACCGATGTTTGAAAGACTGCCCACAGCCTACTCCATGTTTGCCTCATTACTGCAACCGATTAAGTTGTAGGGGTGTGCCCACATTGAAGTACATGGTAAGGTTTTTGTCAGACTGCTTATATTTCCATTTTGAAGGGAACAGACATTGTAATTTATTTATTTTTTCAAAAGTTAGAATTCAGCTTTCTGCACTCTTATCTCTCTAACATTTAAGCAATACAGATAAGTGGGGCAGTGATCCCAACAAAAACAAATGTAATCCTTACCATATATATCTCAGCAGGCATGGAATACTGATACTCACCTAAAACAGGAAAGCTAGTCAGTGCAGTGAGCCCACACAGAAGCTATGCTATCAATCATAGCCTTCCCCAGAGAGTATCACACCATGAAGAGCATATACAGTTAGTTCTGTGGTCCTTTAAGGACAGCAAAATCCAAAATGTTGTTTTTTACTTGAAATGTCCTAACAAAAGTTAACCTTTAAGCTTTTAAATTGCCAGTTGAATTTGTACTTTTTTAATAATATAGAAACAAGTCTAAGGCTGGTCAGTCTGAGACTGAACACACTTTTATAGGTTAATGCCTATAAAACAAACCTATTAAGGTTTGTTCGTTCTCAGGCTTAGCACCTCTGACCTTGTTACATTATATTTGCTAATAATACATTTATTGTCGGACCCCTCACAAACTGTAGAGGTTCTTGGTGGACCATCTGAATGATTCTTCTGCCTGTTGCATACTAGCTATATTGTATAATCTGGTGCTCGCTACTTCATTTCACCTACATGGCCCCCAATGGTACTGTAAACTCTACCATCCCTTGCTAATGAAGAGCACTTTTCTTATTATCTCATATTAAAAAGCCATTGCATGGTAACTCATTTAAATATAATTTGTGATGCTCGAAAGAGAGCACTAAGTTAATTATTGCGAACATTATGTAGCAACTGAGAACAGTTACATGATCATTACTAGATTATAATGATGTTTCAAACTAGGGATATATCCCATGAAGGATATTGTGCCACATGCCTCAATTTTCATATTTTATCCTGGTTGAAGAATTATTTGATTTATAGTCTGTAGTTTCAAAACTGCTTAGCTATTTCTAATTTCTAATTTATAAGCTAACTATAAAATTAAGAAACTAGTTTTATTACTTGATTCCAACCATACTATTAATTTGAAAATAATTTATTACTTCATTGAACAATTGATCATATGAAAAATCCCTGATTAATACATTTATTGAAACTATAATCTTCCAATATTAACCAGTACATAATGATCCTGAGTAAATGCTCGCAATATATTTAAAAAAAAATAGCAAAGTGCTTTGTTCCTGGTGAAATTTTTAATCAGTGGTGTATTTAGGTGGTAGGCTACCATAGGTCCATTAAGTGCTCGCACCCCCCGCACCCCCATCCTATTTTATATAGAAAATTCTAAATAGTTTACAATCGTATATTTCTTTGGACTCCATCCAGGCCCCTAAAATCACATTAGTTTCCTAGAAAATGAAATAATTTTGGGGGATTTTTTTTGCAAGACTCATGTGCTTGTGTCAGGTGGGTACCATACTGGTGTTTCAGACTGCCTGTGGCCTGGAGCCTGAGGGGAGAGGAATCATACTGTGAGTTGCACATAGTTTAATCCTATTATTAGGAGACAGAAAAATGTGACAGATTGCAAGCTCTTTTATCACACTGCCTGAATTAAACCTTTCAAGTTCGAAAGAGGCACACAATATTTTGGTGACATACAGAGGTAACCTATATCATTGTACATCATTGTGACAAATGAGCTATTCAAGTTTTATTTATATATATATATATATATATATACTGCTTAAAAAACTGAGAAATACTGTAGGCTAACCATAGCCATAGTACACACAGCAGTATTTACTTGGCAAATACTAATAGCTCAAACATATACAGTTACAAAATGGTATGCACCTCCAAACTGGAAAAAGTGGACTGGAGATAGAGTAAATGCAGCCTATGGGCCTTTATCAGTTGCATTATTCATTTTCAACAGTTACAGAGCGATTCAATTGAACAAGACCGCCACTACCTGGCCGAAAGCCTAAACCGTAAACCATGCACCTGTAAGTAGCATTTCAGGGCATGATCGTAATCAATTAAGCAAGGCCGTAACTACCGATTTAGAAATAGCCAGTAGTATATGAGACCGTCATCATGACGTCAGTAAAACATGTAGGTTAAATTAGCATTTAGAGGACCGATATGCGATCGGACTCGCAATACGGCAATGTACAAAATAATAAAAATGAATTAAGGAAATGTTCTAGTCCATGTGGGTGGCCTGATATGTATTAGCTCATTGATTCCTGAGATCAATATAACATGAAAATAAAACATAAAATTTTTTATTTTTTTTTGCAGATTTGCGAGCTTGAGACTGTTGTGCAAATAATTCTAATGTCTTTCATCGCTTTCCCCGTCTTTTAAAGTGCAGTGTTGATTTTTTTATTTGCTTTTACAGTCCTACGATCAGGTGTTTAACCCCCTTGTGAGTCCTATCTGGTACTTTTAGGATTTTCTTCTACATTTGCTATTTGAAAACATTTGCGGGCTTGAGGATTGTAGCAATTAAATAGCCATTTGCGATTTTAACATTTACAGGCTTGAAAGATCAAAGGCTTAGATGGGTCGGAGTTACGATTTTGACAACCGCAGGGATTTTCAGCCTGTAACCTGCAAATCGTTGGCGGGTAGCTAAAAGATGCCAATTTAATAGCAAATTAGTTTACGGATACATTACTGGCTCCAGTAAACAAAAATTGCTCAATTGAATAGGGGCCTATGTGTTCAGGTGGGCTCAGATGGATTGTGTGCCACATTTATTTCGCAGTTAGCCCTGGACTAAGTGTAGTACTTGGTGGCATTTCAAAGACTGTAATATTGAATGTTAAAAACATAAATAAATATATATATATATATATATATATAAATATATATATATATAAATATATATATATATATATATATATATATATATATACTAGCGACTTGCCCGTCAAAAAATTATGGCAATAATATTTTAAGTCATTGCAATGCCAATCGCCTTTGGCGGTCATTGCGTGTCCTTTTCCCTCTGTGTACTAATGTTATTTGCCACACACTTCGAGGCTCTGCCCCCTCTGAGTGCCTTCGGCGCTCATTGCAGCTAAGTCCCGTGGGCCTCTACTTCCGCAACGCGAGGGCCGCAGTTGCGGGACACAAATGCGGGCCCCGCAACAGGACAACAACTTGCAGTACAATAACTATATTAGTGATTTATGTATTTAACATTATCCTCATAAGAAGCCCTTTTTGTGATAGCTTTTATAATACTCCAAGTGCAAAAAAGAAAAACATGCGCCCTATGCTAATCCCTGGAAAAGCAAATGCAAGTGCAGTATCTAATGAGCGAACCCTACCTAGCTATGCTAATCGCCCGCCACTAAAACATTACGAGCTTCATGACAAAGCCGAAAAGCAAGGTATAAATTTCCATTGAGTTTTGCCCTGACAATAAATTATGAGTTACTCCATGACACACTGACACTCAAACCCTATGCTAATCAAAAATGTCCCCTCACTTCCAAACTAGAGTACTCCCCTTACGCCCAAAGACTGAATAAATAATTACTGGTACCAAAGAGCACTTGTAAAGGATTTAAGAACCTTTGCGGTGTGCCGCAGCAGCCCTTAAAGAGACACTACACTGTCTTTGCCCAACTACCCTGGCCCCTAAATCTCCATATCCATAAACCCCCATGATAAACGGGTTCCCGATTGGGACCCCCTACCACCTATGAACCCCTCATAAGCTAAGGAGTCGCATGTGGAACTCACTGTCACCTAACATCAACCACCACCCGCAGAGCAAGTCCTTAATGGGCCAGCGCCACAAACTAACTCCTTGCGCGGGTCTTTAGATGACCTGCAGCATCTAAATGGTTAACCCCACCACATGGAGGTACAATAAGTACCCCCTGCGGTGTACTTATGGTACCCCCTGTGGTGGGGTTACTTATGGTATCCCCTCCAGCACCTAAAATGACCCCCTCCCCCATACTGCGGGTCCCATTCTGGACTGAAATCAGATTGACAACTATTTCAGCTAATCAGAATGCTACAATGCATTCTTTATGCTGGAGCTCGCGCGGTAGCTGCCAGTTGCGGCAGAGAGAGCCTTCTGGGAGGAGCTCTGTTTTTTATATATATTTTTTTAGAGCGTCGTTTTTTTATTTGGGAGGGTCTATTCCTTGGCCAGAAGATGAGGACATGGGTTTAAATCAAGAAAGAAGAGGGCTGGACATTCTATAATCAACATGGATAGTCCAACTAGTCCAGGGTAGAAGAGTGAGGACCAGGACACCGGTGACCATCGCTGGGGGGTCATTTTGGCCAGGTAAGTGGCATTATTAACCCTTTCTTTTTAAGGGGTTGTACTTTTTTCTTATTTTAATAGTGTGTGTTTTTTTGGTGTCACATTTTTTTGTTGATTTTTTTTATTTTATTTTAGCATGGGGTGTTTTTAATTTTTTGTAATTAGTGGGTTAAATAGTTTAAATAGAGGGGGCTATATAGCATAATTAGAGGGGGCATCGATAGTCTCATTAGAGGGCGATAGGTTGTTTAATTAAAGTACCTATACCCCCTAATTAGAGGGGGATAGGTAATTTAATTAGAGTGGGTTAGGTATTTAATTAGAGGGGGTTAATAGTTTATTTGGGTTAATTAGAGGGGGTTAGTAGCTAATTAGTGGGGTGTTCAATAATTTAATTAGTGGGAAGGTTGAATAGTCAATGGAGGGTAAGTTAGGTGGTGAAGGAGGTTAAATAGTTATAGATAGGGTTAAATAGGTATAGATGGGTCAAATAGGTATAGATAGGGTTAATTAGTTATAGTAGGGTTAAATAGGTATAGATATGGTTTAATAGGGTTAATGAGGGGATTAAATAGGTAGGTTAGAGATTAATAAGGTAGTGTAGGGGTTAATAGGGTAGGGGGTGGTTAATTAGAGTAGTGAGGGCTTCATTAGAGTAGTGGGTGGTTAAATAGGGTATTATAATAATACATTAATAAATAAAATGTCTTGTGTTTTTTTATAAAGAGAATAAGTTATTTAATTACAAATATTTTCATTGTAAAAAAACACTGGTAATATAGTGGCAAAAACTTGTTTAAAGAATAGTTAAGATTGCAGCTCAGGAATGGGGCAACTTAATGCTGAAAATACAATCAACATTGGGAAGTTATGGCTGTACAGAACCTTAACGTCCCTCCTCCTAGAAAGGTTTGAAGTGGAGCAGCCCCTGCGAGTCAGCACGCAAGGTATGCACGGACACTTAACCCAAGGCAGTAACACTTAAACCAAGGCAGTAACACTTAACCCAAGGCAGTAACACTAATCGCGAGGCCCTTAAATATAAAGGGTAAGAAGCTTGCAACGAGCGCCGAAGGTGCTCAAGCGCAAGGGCTATAAAGTACACAAGGGCGCTCATCGTGGGGCTCACGATGAGCGCCGGAGGTGATCATTGCAAAGCAAAAAAGTTAAAGTACATGGGGTGGGGGGAGGCTTGCGATGAACGCCGAAGGTGCTAAGAGGGCCAAAATCCTCACATTGTGTGGCAAACAGCATTGCCAGATTTACAATTTTATTCCCGTCATTTTTGAAGGGCAACTTCCTAGTAATTATATAAGGGTGGTCTGAGGATTTGTGGTAGGTATGGAAGGGGAAAGCACAGCTAGATGGTCCTCTTTGTTCTAATCGTTTTAACTCTATATATATAAATATACAGAAGCTTTTGAATATTGTGGAATTTTCATCTGATGAAGCTGATAAATATATACACTGCTCAAAAAAATAAAGGGAACACTAAAATAACACATCCTAGATCTGAATGAATTAAATATTCTTATGAAATACTTTGTTCTTTACATAGTTGAATGTGCGGACAACAAAATCACACAAAAATGAAAAAATGGAAATCACATTTTTCAACCCCTTGGAGGTCTGGATTTGGAGTCACCCCCATTATGAAAGTGGAAAAACACACTACAGGCTGATCCAACTTGGATGTAATGTCCTTAAAACAAGTCAACATGAGGCTCAGTAGTGTGTGTGGCCTCCACGTGCCTGTATGACCTCCCTACAACGCCTGGGCATGCTCCTGATGTGGTGGCGGATGGTCTCCTGAGGGATCTCCTCCAAGACCTGGACTAAAGCATCTGCCAACTCCTGGACAGTCTGTGGTGCAACGTGACGTTGGTGATGGAGCGAGACATGATGTCCCAGATGTGCTCAATAGGATTCAAGTCTGGGGAACGGGCGGGCCAGTCCATAGCATCAATGCCTTTGTCTTGCAGGAACTGCTGATACACTCCAGCCACATGAGGTCTAGCATTGTCTTGCATTAGGAGGAACCCAGGGCCAACCACACTAGCATATGGTCTCACAAGGGGTCTGAGGATCTCATCTCGGTACCTATTGGCAGTCAGGCTACCTCTGGCTAGCACATGGAGGGCTGTGTGGCCTCCCAAAGAAATGCCACCCCACACCATTACTGATCCACTGCCAAACCGGTCATGCTGGATGATGTTGCAGGCAGCAGAACGTTCTCCACAGCGTCTCCAGACCCGGTCACGTCTGTCACATGTGCTCAGTGTGAACCTGCTTTCATCTGTGAAGAGCACAGGGCGCCAGTGGCAAATTTGCCAATTTTGGTGTTCTCCGGCAAATGCCAAACATACTGCACAGTGTTGGGTTGTACAACCCCCACCGGTGGATGTCGGGCCCTCATACCACCCTCATGGAGTCTGTTTCTGACCGTTTGAGCAGACACATGCACATTTGTGACCTGCTGGAGGTCATTTTGCAGGGCTCTGGCAGTGCTCTTCCTGTTTCTCCTTGCACAAAGGCAGAGGTTGCGGTCCTGATGCTGGGTTGTTGCCCTCATACGGCCTCCTCCACATCTCCTGATGTACTGGCCTGTCTCCTGGTAGCGCCTCCATGCTCTGGACACTACGCTGACAGACACAGCAAACCACAGCTCGCATTGATGTGCTATCCTGGATGAGCTGCACTACCTGAGCCACTTGTGTGGGTTGTAGACTCTGTCTCATGCTACCACTAGAGTGAAAGCACCACCAGCATTAAAAAGTGACCAAAACATCAGCCAGAAAGCATAGGAACTGAGAAGTGGTCTGTGGTCACCACCTGCAGAATCACTCCTTTATTGGGGGTGTCTTGCTAATTGCCCATAATTTCCACCTGTTGTCTATCCCATTTGCACACCAGCATGTGAAATTGTCACTCGGTGTTGCTTCCTAAGTGGACAGTTTGATTTTACAGAAGTGTGATTGACTTGGAGTTACATTGTGTTGTTTAAGTGTTCCCTTTATTTTTTTGAGCAGTGTATATATATTTCTATTTTACTGGTTACACTGGTGCCATCTGTCTGTCTCATACAATGCAACTTCAGTCAATAGGTTTCTCTGATCTATATCATTAGGTGCCACTGCCCTCTGCTGGACATAGAAACACATACAGATGGTGTGCCCACCTTTTCCAAGTTACTTTATACTGTATACAAAATGTGATCTAGCATAGGTGTATATCACATATAATAGTTGTCCAACTGTGAGACGTTGTCACGATTTGCGAGGTGCGTCGGACTTGCGCTCATCGATTGCGAGCATTGCGAAGCGAGGCGAGCCGTTAATGCGTAGGACTTAGCCGATGAGCACCAAAGGCGCTCATTGCTGAGAGCCTCGCAAAGTGAGGCGAGACGTTAAACCGTAGCATTTAGCCCAGGCGAGCCTTGAGAAGCGAGACTTAGAAAAAAAAAGATACGACATGCGGGACTTAGAAAAAAAAAATACGAGACGCAAAAATTTACGAGATTAGCAGTTGAACAAAAAAACACAAAAACACACTAAATACACCCCAAACAATTACAAAAACATCACAGACAGCACGGGCCAACAGCCAGGACGTCTCTGAGTGAGGTGGAAAGCGAATTTAACTCAATTTAGTCGATTTTCGCCACTCGAAAATCACCTAAGCGAGGAAAAAAATTGCCGCCAAAAAAAAAAAAAAGGAATGCGCAAAACACTGCAAACCGCGTAGCACTTTACACATCACACTACGACCTACAAGATACACTATTACAAAAGCCGCAAAATGCTAACGAGACGCGTACGACATTAATAACATTAAGAGTATACAATGCCGCTTTACACAATAAACCAACGGCTTTACCTCGCACACGCAGACTATTTAGAATGCACAGTTCAAACATTCATTACACTTTATAAGCAGGGCACTAACACTCACAATATTCTATGCAGACGCAAAATACAAACAGATTGTTAGCTCTTCAGCCTATTGATCTCTGCATATATCAATTATAAATAATTAAAATATATTAATTTAGTGAATAAATCATTAATTAGTACTTACATAGAAATAAATATCTGTCTCACAGGACAAAAAGTACATGACAGGAGAGGTTTGCAATGAGCGAAGAAGGCGCTCATTGGGAGGCATGCGATGAGCGACGAAGGTCCTCACAGTACAAAACGGTTTAAATTATGTCTCAAACAGCATTCCCATGGCTTCAAATGTTATTGTCCCGTCATTTTTGACAGACAAGTCGCTAGTGTTATAATTATTATTATTATTAAACTTTATTCATAAAGCACCAAATGTCATGTAGAACTATATTGTTTGTTTGTGTTGTTTAGTCATGTCCGACTCTCTGGGACCTCAGAGACCACAACACAACATGCTGATCCACTTGGTATTTATGGCAGAGATACTGGAGTGGGTTGCCAGTTCTTTCTCCCATGGGCCACAGCATGCAGCTCCTGGTATTTCTAGGTGGTCTCCTATCCAAGTACTGGCCAGGCCCAACCTTGCTTGGCTTCCGGGTGGCGTGACTTCTTGGTTCCCTGACTAGAACTGAACTCAGGTCACAGCGGTGAAACCACTAAATCCAAACCATTGGACCACCAGGGAACTACAGCTATACCTCGTTTAACGCTGTAGATGGGTCCCAGGCAATAGGAGTGTTAAGCGAAACAGCTCTACAAGGGGCAGTTTTACAGTGGGAAGATATGGATAAGGGACTCATGAAAATAACACACAATTTCAATTGAAATTTAAACTTTTGGGGTTTTATATGAACTTCAAAGAAACAGCAACATAACACTAACGCAAACTGAACTTTAGCAGAAATATAAACTTTAAATTATTGATGTTGAAGCTTCTGGGTCATCCTGGATTCTGTTTTTTTTTAGCGAATCAGAATGTAAAAAGGGGTCCGGCAGGAAAAACAGCTCTATAGTGAATCAGCTCTAAACGGGGTATACCTGAATACAATCAGTACATGAGACATATTAGATAGTACTCGTTGATAAAGAAGAAGTAGACATTCATACTCTTCTTGAGAGTTTAAAATCTAAAGGATACAAAATGAGGGCAGGTGATTTGATCGATGTCAGGTCGGAGGAGGTGGCGGTTTTGCTCATCCCCATAACACACCTCCATCATATAGTACTCCATCAGTTACAAACAAGCAGGTGATGAGTGTGATGGTGAAATTCGGCCAGTCAAGTTGGTTTGATAATTAGCAGAATATTAAGATGGTGCCTCTGGACATACATATTCATTTTAGTTTTAATTTTTAATTACCTGGCTGTTCTTGAATAAAGTAGTAAGTAATATAAAGAGCAAATTTGCTGTGAGATATTGGGTGTGGGCTCAATGAGTGAGTAAATTATTGAAATAATAATTAATACATGGTATAATGCCAAGCAAGAGATTATGTCTCCTGTGTTAAACAAAAAGGAGAGTGCTAGCAATCACATATATAGTTGTGAGCATTCGAGCTGTTGCTAACGCTTGCGGGCTTGCGTAGCGAGCCCGCGGCCCTCGTGAAGCTTACCTACAGGAAGAGGGAGCATCCAGGACCTCGAAAACTGAAGTTACACCTCAATTTAGCTCAAAATAAAAGAGTTTAGACACTCAAAAATCCTCTAAGTGAGAGAAAAAATGTCCGCCGAAAAAAACATAAACGAGGCTACAGCAGTCTAAAGACGCAAAACACCACCAAACAACTACGAATTTCCCGAAAAAGACGTACGAGATTCGAAAACAAGGACGCAACCCGCGCGACCCTAAAAACATTAGAAACACAAGAAATACACACAACAAACACATAAAAAGCTTACCCACAGCAAGGTGGGGCACCCAGGACCTCTGCAAGTGAAGTTACACCTTGATTTAAGTACACATTTTGAAGTTTAGACACCCGAAAATCACCTATGCGAGAGAAAAAATGGCCGCCGAACAAAACGAAAACGAGGCTAAAGGGCCCTAAACAAGCAAAACACTACACACTACACACATTCATCACGCTTACACAGCAGCTCCACACCACTAATGCTGCAGCAACATCAAAACAGATTGCCAGCTCTTCAACAGAATGCTGCATATATTACTTGAAAATGGGTAAAGTATATTACTTTATTAATGTATTATTTATTTTATTATTATACACCAAACAGCATTAGCTCACTTACAATTTCATTGCTGTCATTTTTTGACGGGCAATATTCTAGTACTATAAATAAATATGAGCTGCAGTATAGTAGAGTATTGTGTGGCTTCTACACGATTGTGCTCTTCAGCTTTTCAATACTAGTGGATTGAAAGCGATGTTGTTAAATACCGTATTAACCCTTTATACATGGCCTGAGGACGCTCAGACTTTCCTGTTAAGTAACAGCCAACTGGACATGGTCAAACATGAGATAAAATATTGATATCCTGGGAATTAGTGAACTACAATGGGTCATTTCATATTGGCAACCACCAGATCTTTTACTGTGGTCAAGAAAATGGAGTAGCCCTCATGATCAATCAAAGGGTGGCCGAAGTAGTGCTCGGTTACAACTCAATAAATGACACAATGATTTAGGTTTGAATTCAAGGCCATTTAACATCAAGAAGCCACTGTCATAATTGAACATGGAACATCCGAATAATTCAAGATCAGGAAAGAATGACAATGATGCATATTTTTACCTTATTTATTCAACTTAAACGCAGACCGGGTTGGACAAGTCCATAATTAATATTGCAGGTAGAAATATCAACTACCACAGATACGAGGATGAAAGTGAGGAGGAACTAAAGGACCTACTGATGAGGGTAAAAGAAGAGAGGGCAAAAGCTGGCCTGGTGCTCAATGTTAAAAAGACGAAGATCATGGCAAGTGACAATCTCAGTACCTGGCAAATAGACGGAGGAGACCTCACCTAGAACATGTTGTGTCTTAAAGTCAGCAGCACAATCCCTGCTGGTGCCTCTGCCTTAATCTATGATCATATTTTGATAGTAATTGAACACCCCCTAGGAAGGGTTTACTAGGAATGGTAAATTGTGTAGCAACTGGCAGGATTGTAATCCCATAACTGGAGGGTGTTCTTCGCAACACATGACCCATTTAGGAACATATTATCCTTGATATCTATTCCAGAGCTGCAAATATGTGGGCCATTTATCAAATTTTCTTGCTTCCTTTGCCATTTGCTTGTCCTATATCTTAATAAAATCATCCCAGCCACCAGTCAGAAAAATGTAGTTCTCTGATGGGTCAAACCTTACGGCAAAGATTCTGCAACTGCGGTTGCTTATAAGTGAGATGTCATAATGAGTCTGGACATCTGGAGCCCCAACATGTTCATAACCTCAAATATAATATAAAAAAATGTCTGCGCATCCTCAAGAAAGTGGTGTAAATAATAAATATGTTTTTATGTGTCATTTAAATAAAATAATTATACTGTTTAATATTATTTTACTAGCGACTTGCCCGTCAAAAAATGATGGCAATAAGATTGTAAGGCAGGTAATGTTGTCTGCGTGCAAAATTAATTTTGTTGGTGTTTTAAGATCCTTTGGCGCTCATTGCGAGCCTCGCGCTGAGCACCTTCGGCGCTCATCGCGTGGCTCTTGGTTGTTTGTGTGCTATGAGCAGCGTTGGTGTTTTTTTTTGGTATGGCAATGAATAATTAATAAAATAAGAAATTAATATACTTTACCTATTGTGAAGTAATATATGCAGGAAGCATTGTGTTGAAGAGCTGGCAATCTGTTTTCATGTTGCTGCAGCATCAGTGCTGTGGAGCTGCTGTGTAAGTGTCATAAATGTGTGCAGTGTGTAGTGTAATAGTGTGCGTGCGCGAGCCAAATCCGTTAGGCTAGCTTTGTACTTCCGGATTGTATAAGTTAGTGTTCTAAAATGGCGCCTAATGTGTGGTATGCGGCTGAGGCTGATTTTGCATCCTTATTTTCGGATGTCGTCCGACTTTTTCGTAAAATCCGTAGGTGTTTGGTGGTGTTTTGCGTGTTTAGGGTCTTTTAGCCTCGTTTTCGTTTTGTTCGGCGGCCATTTTTTTGTCTCGCTTAGGTGATTATTGGGTCTCTAAACTCCGAAATTTGGACTTAAATGGAGGTGTAACTTCACTTGCAGAGGTCCTGGTTGCCCCCCTTGCTGTGGGTAAGCTTTTTATCTGTTTGTTGTGTGTATTTATTGTGTTTGTAATGTTTTTGGGGTCGCGCGGGTTGCATCCTTGTTTTCGGACCTTGTACGTCTTTTTCGGGAAATCCGTAGGTGTTTGGTGGTGTTTTGCGTCTTTAGAGTGCTGTAGCCTCGTTTTCGTTTTTTTTTGGCGCCCATTTTTTCTCTCGCTTAGAGGATTTTTGAGTGTCTAAACTCTTTTATTTCAAGTTAAATTGAGGTGTAAGTTCAGTTTTCGAGGTCCTGGGTGCCCCCCCCCCTTGCTGTAGGTAAGCTTTTTATTTATTTGTTGTGTGTATTTATTGTGTTTTTCATGTTTTCATGTGCGCGGGTTTCGACCGGTGTTTGCGAGGTTGTAATGGGTCGTAATGTGTCTTGTATTTTGCTTTCGTATCTCCGTAAATTTTGCGAGGTCCGCAGTTGCTGGCAAGGAGCGCCTTTGGCACTCCATGCAAGCAACTGCGGCCCTCGCTTTCAGTCTCGCTGCGCGAGCCTGCATGCATTAGCAACAGCCCGCATGCTCAGAACTATATATATGATCATTCTGTGCTATTTATGATTTTTTCTATGTATGTATTAACTACTTAAAATAAAGAAGTACTCCTTTTAAAATTAATGAAGTATTGCATTTTATAAGTGGGCTCCCAGGAGAAGGTCACTGTACAATTTTGATGTTTAGTTAATTATTTGATATGACTTCTTCCTGTCTTGACCTTGACAGTATATGTTTGCTGGCTGCCTCAGCCTAGGAATCTTGAACTCATTGCTTATTTATTTTGCAGCATGGAATAGTAAATCCTGACAGTGATAATATTTCACATGCTTTAAAAGTGATCTAGACCTTTGTGCCCTTTAAATTAGACATAGACTTGAGGACTGGTCAACCAAAATAATAACCACTGTTACGCATCTTAATTTAATAGCCATCGCAATCATAATTCAATATAGCATTTATCTGTATTATATTATAATTATACCGCATTTATTTCTAGTTATAGATGTCAAAAAAATAATAATAATATGTAGTGTATTTCAGTGATTTTTAGGCCCCTCTAGCAACAAATTAGCTTATCAACCAAACTGTTTAATGTGAATTGAGCTGCTCATTGAAGCATTGTGAAAAACTACAATTTAATTAGCAGTTTGAATGTGCACAAAGCTTATCAAATATACTATAAAAGTTCATTATCAATGCTGACCTGTTTTAAAGGGTAGAAAAAGGAGAATTAGCATAAGAAAATGGTCAAATTGGACTGCTTAAAAGAGATCTACCCGGAATCACTCTCAGGATTAGTACGTCAGGAAACAAGTAAGTAAACAATGGAAATGGAGCCCGTAACTTAATTTGCTATTCTTTTTGCGGGCTGCGAGCGAGTTACGGGCTCCGGGCCCTCCAAGCCTTTGATCTTTCACTTTCACAAGGCTAAAATTGGAAATCGCTATTAAATTGCTCCGAGGCCCCATCGCTAACCTTTCCGTCAAGCCCTCAAATGGCAGAAATCATTCCACAAGTTAAGGTTACCAAGGTGGACTCCCAAAGGACTTAATGACATGTACGGAGCACTTCAAATGCAAATAAAAAAACAATACTGTACTTTTCTAAAAAAGGAAAGTGATGTTAGGTCTTAGAATTAATAGCAGAACATTCTCAAGCTCGCAAATCACCCAAAAAATACTTTGAAATCCAACTTCCAAGCCCGTAACTTGTAATTGAAGCCCGTTGGACTTTGAAAAATAGAGGTTGTATTTCAAAGCTCTATGGGCTTGAGTTACGAGTTAGCGGCTTGGAGGTTGGATTTCATTGATGTCATGATGACAATCTCTGTTTCCATTGGCTGTTTTGGGTTTCAGGTTCAAGGTCGCAATTGCTACATACTAAAGCATGGTTTCTGAATATCGATATCGACCCCTAACTTCTGGTCCCGGACAATTGAATAGCATCGCAATCAGAGACGAACGGGAGCCCACAACTCATTCGCAGACATTCGGCTGTCTGCGATCGAGTTGCGAGCTCCGAATTGAATGAGGCTCATAGAGTTAATAAATAATAGTGAAAAAAAAATTAATTGAATGATCTCTTTCAAAGGTTACAAAAATTATATAGAGGGATACTGGACTCACAAGATGAACGCTTGGTAGAAAAGCATTTGGAAAAGATGTATTCCATGTTGACATTACTGCAAAATTAATTTTGCTATCAATTGTAGTTAGTGTGTTTTAGACAATTTCTCCCCTCCCCTGAATCAGCAGAATACATAAGGAGCTGTACTAGCTGGTGGCATTAAACAGAACCAGCTGTTGCTAGTCATATATAAGATCAGTTAAGTGGCCAGAGCAGCAGACAATCAAACTGAAAATGTGAGCATAAATTCCATAAGTACCCTTTTTTAATAATTCTATTCAAATTACAGGTTGAAACTGAATATGTTTCGATGGAGGCGGTAAAACAGGAAAGTGAAAGTGAAGTACGTAGGTGAATAAAGAGAAAGGAAAAAAAAGGAAAATTAAATGTATAAAATATGCTACTTGACCGAGACAACTTTGGGAAATGTTTTAACATTCTATTGTAGGGTCAATTAAAAGTTTTGGGCGTGAAATAAATATTTAATGTGTAGTTGAGTGCTTCTAGGAGTAGGGTGAGGGGGCAATGGGCGCACTCCCAAGGTTCTGCCGGGGTTTTTTTTTTTTTCTCTTTGAAGTTTTTTCTCCACCCCGGAGGACCAGACATCTTAAAAGATGGCATTAAGTTTTTCTTGCCATCGGGAGGAAACGGTATGTGTGGTGTTTGTATGTTGTCGGAAGGGGAGGGGGAAGTGAAGGCAATAAAAATTGTATGATAGGGAAGGAGGGGACTCGGAGGTTATCAAGTAAGTCACTTTGATGTTAAAAGTGATATCGCAAAATGCTAGAGGCTTAAATTCACCCGGCAAACGTCAATGTGCTTTCTGTCAATTTATAAAAGAAGAATTGGATGTTATTTGTCTACAAGAAACCCACTGGGTAAAGGGGAAAGAACCTACAATAGGATACAAACAGTTTGAGTTGGGTTTCTCGTCTAGCTTCAGGAAAAAGGCTAGAGCGGTTGCTATTTTGTTTCATGATAAGAATGTGATTGTAACGGATCATGTAGAATATGATGAAGAAGGGAGATTTATCATTTGGTTAGGACAGGTAAATGGTCAGTCATTTACAATTGCCAATTTATACTCTCCGAATGTGAATCAAATAAGCTTTTTGAGTAAGTGCTTAAAAATTATTTCCAAACTAAAAGTGGGTAAGCTTATTATATGTGGGGATTTGAATATGGTCCTGGACATAAAAATTGATAGGAGCTTAAGGACGAGCGATTTAGCTCTGGAAGGATTGTCTAGAAGATTTAATGAGATATTGTTGAAATACAAACTATATGACTCTTGGAGGCTAAAAAATCCTGAGGTCCGGGACTATACTTATTATTCTCCGAGACATAGTCTATACACAAGGATTGATTTCATACTGGTTGACATAGAGACATGGAGAGAAGTGGATGATGTGGAGGTAGGGGTTATATCATGGTCAGACCACGCCCTGGTAAAAATAGTACTGCAAGGTCGGGGGACTAGCAATGGAAAAAAAAGAGAAAATATTAACTCAGAAGTATTTTATACAACAGAAGAAAAAAAAGAAATTATGGAAGTAATTGAAGAGTTCTTTAGAGTTAACAGTGGCTCTATAACCTCAGATTTAAGTATTTGGAATGCGCATAAAGCGTATATGAGGGGTATTTCGAAAACAAGAAGGATTAAGAAGAGGAGGGCCAGGGGGAAATCGCTTCATGATTTATATTTAGAACTCTATAAGCTATCATATGCCAACAAAAAATGCCAGGATAACATGTTGACGGAACAGATCTATAAGATACAAGCACAGATAAATATGATCTTACAAAGTCAAATAGATAAGAAGTTAAGGGAGCTAAAAAAAAAAATTATCATCTAGGCAATAAAGCAAATAAATCACTAGTGGACCTTATTGGGAAAAAGTGGAGCAACAAAAGGATAGTGAAATTTCTCGATTACAAAGGAATTATGAAAAAGGATCCTATTGAAATAGGTAGAATTACTATAGCACCTTATATAATCTGGAAAAGAAACCAGGGTGGGTTAAACCTGATAAAGGGCAAATACAGTATTTGTTTAAAAAGCTGAATCTAAAAAATAATTTCCGACGAGCAAAAGGAACTACTAAATGGGAAGATATTATTGGAGGAAATCGAGAACTGTGTGTCCGGTTTAGATGTCCAAAAATCCCAGGACCAGATGGGTTCCCGATACTGTATTACAAACAATTCTTACCAGAATTGGGGGCTCATCTGGTAAAAGTATTTAACAAAATTAAAGACTCAGGATGGGCTCCTAAGGAGACATTAGAAGCAGCAATAATTATGATACCGAAGGAGGGAAAAGATCTGGCAAATTGTGCTAACTACAGGCCCATCTCTTTACTTAACATCGATATCAAAATATATTCAAAGATACTAGCACAAAGATTAAATCCTCTTTTAGACCAGTTAATTGAGTCAGATCAAACAGGTTTTGTTAAAGGCCGACAAGGGACAGATGACCTGCGAAAGCTTATTGATATATTGGCACACTCTAAAAATAATAAAATCCCTTTGGTGGCAGTAGGGTTAGATGCAGAAAAAGCCTTCGATAGGCTCAACTGGGAGTTTATCAAGTGTACCCTAGAAGAACTCGGATTGGGCAAATTCGGGTCAAGAGCGATTATGGCGCTATACTCTTATGAAGGCTGAAGGGTTAAAGGTATAGACTTTCAGTCGGAATCGTTCGAGATTAGCAATGGGACGAGACAAGGATGCCTGCTATCCCCAATGATCTTCAACTTGTGTATAGAAGTGCTGGCTCAAATGATGAGGAAGAATGATAGGATAAGAGGAATCATATGTGGAGCTATAGAATCGAAGATCACTCTATTCGCAGATGATGCAGTTGTAGTTTTATCAGAGCCACTAGAATCATTGGTGTACCTCATGAAGGAGTTAAAAACCTTTGGTTGCCTATCATATTATAAAATTAATTCTTCCAAATCAGAGGTAATCTGGTTAAATGTGAACTTAGAAACCTAAACCTTGTTACGAAAGAAATTTCCATTTAGATGGGAGCAGAATAAACTAGAACATTTGGGAATAGAGTTGACTCCGTGTGTTGCTACCATGTTAAAGTATAACTTGGAAATAACTTTTGTTTTAGTGTGCAAACTACTCAAGTCATGGGAGAGGCTAAACCTAACCTGGTCAGGCAGAATCGTATGTGTTAAGATGTTCATTTTACCAAAACTTACTTATGTTTTAAGAGCAATCCCTCTATTTATATCCATAGGAAGTATTACTAAATTTCAGAAAGTGGTAGATCATTTTATATATAAAGGAAATAGGGTTAGAGTCAGTAAAGACCAAGTAAATAAAAAGTATATAGAAGGTGGATTAGGGGCAATCAACCTCTGGAAGTATGCAGAGGCTATAAAATTGTACCACTTTATGAGATGGACAGAAGGAGTGGAAGGACCCAAGTTTGTCCAGTTAGAAGAAGCCTTAAGTCCCAAAATAGTTCTGCAGCAAGCTCTATGGCATAAGAAATCGTCCAACTTTAAGACTCAGATAGAGTTCAGAATAGGGAAAAAATGTTGGGCTAGTTGGCTCAAAATGAACTCAAAATTGAAGTTGCTCCCTTTTCCATCTCCATTAACACCATTGGAAGTAATTTACGATATACACCCCAAAATAGATAAGGTAGAGTGGGGGAAATGGGGTATTGATAAAATTAAGGATTTAATCAGAAATGAGGGCTTTATTAAATTTGAGGAACTGAGGAGAGTGAAAGAGGTCCCACTATCAATGTGGCTGCAATTTCTGACCCTTAAGAAGACATTAACAAAAGAAGGTTTTGATGTAAGATCAGTCAGGGATTTGACACCTCTCGAAAAATTATTGTCATTAAGTACAAGTAATAAGAGTTCAGTGTCGAAATGCTTAAAATTTTTAGACGAGTACAGAAGTTCTGGAAAATCTGTAGCCATGGAAAGCTGGGAAACTGATTTTAGAATTAAGAAAAATCTGGAGGATTGGGGAAAAGCGTATAAGCTAACAAAAGATAACTTGATTTGTACAACTTACAGAGAAATCCACTTTAAAATTACACAAAAATGGTACATAGTTCCAGAGCTTCTGTCTAAAATAGATACAAGCAAATATAGTGAGCTGTGTTAGAGAGGGTGCTCGGAAATAGGCACCCAAAGCCACATGTGGTGGAAATGTGTTAAGATCAAAGGGCTTTGGGAAAGGTGTGTCACCAAATTGGTGGGTATGGGATGTAAGGAAGTTACCTTAAACCCAGAAGCTTTTCTATTACATATTTTTCCAAGGGAATGGTCTAGAGAAACAATAGGGATAGTGGTGCAGGTTCTCATGGTACTTAAATGGTGGATTGTACAGAGATGGAGAAGTGGGGAATTGCCTAAATGGAATGAGATTTGTAGTACTATGGAAAGGAATAAACAGTATGAAATGGAATATTTAAGTTTTGATTCCATGTTAAGATTATCAGTGGTTAGGAAATGGGCAAGATGGGACGAAGAAATGTTTGCCGGGCCTTTTTGTTAATAGATATATATATTTTTTGTCTTTGTTGCCTTTAGCGATGTTGCTTTAATTATATAATAGGTTTTGGGTATTGCCTCCTTCTGCAAATAATGAGAATATTGCCAAGGGGTGGGTGGGGGGTATGTAGGTGGGTGACTGTGTATGATTTAGATGTAAGTATTGTTTTATTGTATGTATTTTGTTTTGGTTGTCTGTTTCTAAAAACAATAAAAATTAAAATATGAAAAAAAAAAAATGAATATATATATTGTGACAGAGAAACCCAAGGGGTTTGTGTGAGCCACAGACTTTATTGCCCATTGCCCAGGAGGTACGAAAGAATTAACTTCCCTGCGCAGTTGATTAGATGCACCTGATCAGACGTGACTTAAGACTGCTCCTAGAATTTGGGTTTGGCTATGTTTATGGACTGCAGTTGCAGTCTGGGTGAGGCTTCTAAAGAGTGTAAGTCAGTCTGGGCTGAAGAAAGGCACACGCACAGAGTGGAATTTGTGCAGAGAGAGAGAAACTGGAGCTGGTCTGAGTTGGGAATAGAGACATGCAAAAGCGTACGTGCAGGGATCTGAAGGTGGTAAAAACTTCATCTCCCTTTAACTCAGGAATTTGGACTTCCAGTGTCTCGGATTTTTGTATGTTAAGTCCGTAAATTTTCCGTTCTAGCCTTCGACTCATTGCAGCCGACGTGGGAGCCTCCACCTCCGCAAATGCGGCCTCTCGCTTCGCGAGGGTTCGCATTTGCGGCCTGCAATGAGCCTTCGACTCATTTTGCGTCTTGAAAGATCAAAGGCTTCAACGGGCTGTAAGTTACGGTTTTGACAACTGTAGGGATTTTCAGCCTTTAACCCACAAATCGTTTGCGGGTAGCTAAAAGTCGGCAATTGAATAGCAAATTAGTTTACGGGCTACATTATGGACTCCAGTAACTTACACTTGCTTAATTGAAAAGGGGCCCTATTGTATAAGTATAGTTTGGAAGAAATTATTCACCTATTTTAAGAAAATATTGCCCTAAATGTATGTTATTTTGCTGCCATGTATTCAGAGAAATTATTGATGTATCTGTTTTTGGACAGTGTGCTCTGTCTGTTGATAGTACTTCCGCCCAGGTCACAGAAAAATGTATTTCTATTTTTAATCAAGTTTCCTTTCACTGGAAGAGGCGCAGCTGAAATTAAATCACATTTTAGGGAACCATAGACAAACTAGGAAGAGACACAAAGTGTGGATACAGGAACTACAACTCTAATTGAGTTTTGCAGATTACCATTCTTGAACTGATAATTTAATGTACTATATTCATAGCCCCTTCTGAATCGCTACCTTGTTGTGGTGAAGGGGCTTGTGTACCTCAATGAAGCTGTGAGCTAAACCATATAGGGTTATAGTTATAGTTTAGTAGAGAGGTCAGAGAAATTGTGGTCCACTGGAGAAGGAACTGGATACCCCTTCAGTACCTTTGCCAATAACACCAAATGGATAAGCACAACAAGGTGCCTGGATGCTGCGCCCATATGGTCACCGAGAGACGCACACGACTGAAAGACTGAACAAAAACAACAAATATTCATATGTACCTGAGCTTCTTAAGTTGGAGAAAGCTTTGAACTTTGGAGAAAATAAAGACCTGAGAACATGTCATATTAAACAAGTGTCACTAAAAAAGAGAAGAGAGTTATCCTTATTCGTTGTATTATTCTCTCTCCTGCGGGGTTACTGGTAATGACAGATAAAGGATCTTCAGTGATCAATAATCTGGACAAAGCTCAAAACTATCTTCAATCCCTGATGGTGCTGGACGCGACTAGGTGACTACCACCATCCCAGGCCCTTCTTTTTGACATAACATTCTAACTACCCGTCCAGTCTTCCAAAACTATAGGTCAATGATGAAATTTCCTTTGTGTCACTAACACGCACTCAGAGGCAGAGGTGGAGCTACCAACGGCGCAAACCAGTGCAAGGCACAGAGGCACCTTTGTGGTCCCCACGGTTCTTATATTACCCCCTGGGCCCTCTGTGTCCCCTGTGGATCTCCTACGTGTTAATGGATCCTTTGTGGCCCCACAGGTCCATTGTGGCCCCCATGAATCCTCTGTAACCCCATGGGCCACCTGTGGCCCTAGAGCCCCCTGTGGCCCCTTATGGCCCACTGTAGCCCCCCACAGGCCCTTGTGTTCACTCTCAGCCTCCTGTGGCCCCTCATGGTACTCTATGGCGTCCCTCAGCGCCCTGTGTTCCCCCTCAGCCTCCTGTAACCCCTCGCGGAACTCTGTCCCCTGACGTCCCCTGCAGCCTCCCTCGGCCCCTTGTGGCCCCCTTCGGTCCTGGCATGCCCCTGTGACCCCCCACGGACCTCTGCGGCCTCCCACAGAGTTTTGTGTCACCCTCGGTCCTTGCGTGCCCCCGTGGCCCCACATCAGACCTCTGTGCCCCCCCTCGGCCCTCTGGGCTCCCGTGGCATCTCCTCACCCAAGGAAGTGTAGTGCAGCATCAGGCAGGTAAGAAGCTCTGGTGCAACCAATTACCTTCAGAAGTCACATAATTAATGAAATGATGTCCACCTCTCCAAACAAGTATGAGACAATGTTGTTGAGAAGTACAAGTCAGGGTTAGGTTATAAAAAAATATCCAGGAGCACCATCAAATCTATCATAACTAAATGGAAAGAACATGGCACAACAGCAAACCTGCCAATGCCCACCAAAACTCACGGGGCAAGGAGGGCATTATTCAGAGAGGCAGAACAGAGACCTAAGGTAACCCTGGAGGAGCTGCAGAGTTCCACAGCAGAGACTGGAGTATCTGTACATAGGACAACAATAAGCCGTACGCTCCATAGAGTTGGGCTTTAAGGCAGAGTGGCCAGAAGAAAGCCATTACTTTCAGCAAAAAACAAAATGGCCCGTTTTGAGTTTGCAAAAAGGCATGTGGGAGACTCCCAAAATGTATGGAGGATGGTGCTCTGGTCTGGTGAAACTAAAATTGAACTTTCCGGCCATCAAAGAAAATGCTTTGTCTGGCACAAACCCAACACATCACATCACCCAAAGAACACCATCCCCACAGTGAAACATGGTGGTGGGAGCATCATGCTGGGGGGATGTTTTTCAGCAGCTGGGACTGGGAAACTTGTCAGAGTTGAGGGAAAGATGGATGGTGCTAAATACAGGGATATTCTTGAGCAAAACCTGTACCACTCTGTGCGTGATTTGAGGCTAGGACGGAGGTTCACCTTCCAGCAGGACATTGACCCCAAACACACCGCTAAAACTTGTTTTAGACATTCAAATGTGAACACAGATGTACTATTTATTTACTGTACTATATATATATATATATATATATATATATATATATATATATATATATACACATATATATATATATACTAGCGAATTGCCCGTCAAAAAATGACGGCAATGAAATTGTAAGGTAGCTAATGGTGTTTTGTGTGTACTACTGAAATATCTAATACATTAATAAATGAATATACTTTACCTATTTTGAAGCATTGTGTTGAAGAGCTGCAATCTGTGTTGATGTTGCTGCAGCATTAGTGGTGTGGAGCTGCTGTGTAAGCATGCTGAATGTGTGCAGTGTGTAGTGTGCGTGCGCGAGACCAAACCGTTAGCGTAGTCGTGTACTTCCGCATTGGTGTAAAATGGCGAGTAATGTGTGGTATAGGTCTGTATCGGAATATCCGTAGGTGTTTTGTGGTGTTTTGCGAGTTTAGAGTGCTGTAGCCTCGTTTTCGTTTTGTTCGGCGGCCATTTTTTCTCTCGCTTAGATTTTTTTTTAGTCTCTAAACTGTTTTATTTCGAGTAAAATCGAGGTGTAAGTTGCATTTTTGAGGTCCTGGGTGCTCCCTCTTGGTGTAGGTAAGTTTTTTATGTATGTGCTGTGTGTATGTATTGTGTTTTAAATGTTTGTATGTCGGCGTGTTGCGTCCGATGTTTGCGAGGTCGTAATGTGTGGTAACGTGTTTCGTACGTTGTTTGTGTTCCTCGTAAAATTTAGCGAGTGTCGTAATTTGTGTGTCGTGTTTTTTGAGTAGCGACGTGAATTTTGCGAGGGTTTGAGGCCCCTGCCCAGTGACCTCGCCAGCAACTGAGTCCCTCGCTTCGCGAGGGGCCTCAGTTGCTGGCATGGAGCGCCTTCGGCGCTCCATGCCAGCAACTGAGGCCCTTGCCCAGTGACCTCGCCAGCAACTGAGGCCCTCGCTTCGCGAGGGGCCTCAGTTGCTGACATGGAGCGCCTTCGGCGCTCCATGCCAGCAACTGAGGCCCGTGCCCAGTGACCTCGCCAGCAACTGAGGCCCTCGCTTCGCGAGGGGCCTCAGTTGCTGGCATGGAGCGCCTTCGGGAGCAACGACTCGTACGCTCACAACTATATATGTGATATATATATATATATATATATATATATATAAATATATATATATATATATATATATATATATATATATATATATATATATCTCAAATATACAGAAAATATGGATAAAGATACAAAGGGTCCACAAAGGGTTTATCGAAAATAGGGTTCCAATCCTTATGTGATTACTATCTAATAGGGTCCAGACAACCCAAAATAGTCACCACCGCTGTCACACATGCGAGGCGAAGCAGACGCGCAGCACTTATGCTGCAATGAGCACTAAAGGCGCTCATTGCAGACAGCAGCGCCGTCACACATGTGAGCCTTGCGATGATGAGCACCGCAAGTGGGAGAGGCTTGCAATGAGCACCGAAGACGCTCATTGTGAACCCCGCGATCAGCGCCGAAGGAGCTCAGTGTGGGGCTCGCAATGAGCGCTGAAGGCAATCAGTGCAAAGCAGGAAACTTGAAGTACATGGGGGGAGAGGCTCGCAATGACCGCCAACGGTGCTCATTGTGAGCCATGTGATGAGCGCTGAACGCAATCAGCACGGGGCTCGCAATGAGCGCCAAAGGTGGACCAAAAGCCTCACATTGTGTGGCAAACAGCATTGCCATTCTTACAATTTTAACCCTGTCATTTTTGACACGCAAGTTCCTAGTAAGTAATAAAACCCAAGTGATAAATAACAAATAATAAAAACATAAGAAGTGCAAAACACCCAAAAAAGGAAGTATATCTATAATATGATTGGATAAGTCAGATAGTAATCCTTTAGATGTGGACTTGCACATCCATTAATAATCACTATATGATATTGTTAATAATTTGCTCATAAACTTATAAAGATATTATATTTATTAAGCATATTGAATCTATTACATCCTCTAGTTACCATAATAATATCAGCAAATAAATAGCTACAGTGCATAGAACAATTAATATCACAGCATTAATGTATGAAAATTAAATACTAAGCAGAAATAACAAAGATTCCTTTTTGGGAACCACATTATGTATACTACAGAAGTAATTGACCTTAATATATTATAATACTATTGGCCCCTTCTCACCCCAGGAAGTAGAGTATAGCATCGTGCAGCTAAGAAAGTATTTATATAGGTGTATATATACAGTATCTCACAAAAGTGAGCACATCCTCCCATTTTTGTAAATATTTTATTATATCTTTTCATGTGACAACACTGAAGAAATGACCCTCTGCTACAATGTAAAGTAGTAAGTGTACAGCCCGTATAACAGTGTAAATTTTGTCCCTTCAAAATAACTTAACACGCAGCCATTAATGTCTAAACCGCAACAAAAGTGAGTACAGCCCTAAGTGGAAATGTCCAAATTGGGCCCCAAAGTGTCCATATTGTGTAGCCACTATTATTTTCCAGCACTGTCTTAACCCTCATGGGCATGGAGTTCACCAGAGCTTCACAGGTTGCCACTGGAGTCCTCTTCTACTCCTCCATGATGACATCACGGAGCTGGTAGATGTTAGAGACCTTGCACTCCCTCAACTTCCGTTTGAGGATGCCCCACAGATGCTCAATAGGGTTTAGTTCTGGAGACATGCCTTGGCCAGTCCATCACCTTTATCTTCAGCTTCTTTAGCAAGGCAATGGTCATCTTGGAGGTGTGTTTGGGGTCGTTATCATGTTGTAATACTACCCTAAGGCCCAGTCTTCGAAGGGAGGGGATCATGCTCTGCTTCAGTATGTCACAGTACATGTTGGCATTCATTGTTTCCTCAATGAACTGTAGCTCCCCAGTGCCAGCAGCACTCATGCAGGCCCAGACCATGACACTCCCACCACCATGTTTGACTGTAGGCAAAATCCACTTGTTTTTGTACTCCTCACCTGGATGCCTCCACACACGTTTGAGACCATCTGAACCAAATACGTTTATCTTGGCCTCATCGGACCACAGGACACGGTTCTAGTAATCCATGCCCTTAGTCTGCTAGTCTTCAGCAAACTGTTTGCTGGCTTTCTTTTGCATCATCTTTAGAAGAGGCTTCCTTCTGGGACGACAGCCATGCAGACCAATTTGATGCAGTGTGTGGCGTATGGTCTGAGCACTGACAGGCTGACCCCCCACCCCTTCAACCTCTGCAGCAATGCTGGCAGCACTTATACGTCTATTTCTTAAAGACAACCTCTGGATATGACGCTGAGCATGTCCACTCAACTTCTTTGGTGGATCATGGCGAGGCCTGTTTTGAGTGGAACCTGTGCAGTGAAACCGCTGTATGGTCTTGCCCACCGTGCTGCAGCTTAGTTTAAGGGTCTTGGCAATCTTTTTATAGCCTAGGCCATCTTTATCTAGAGCAACAATTCTTATTTTCAGATCCTTTGCCATGAGGTGCCATGTTGAACTTCAAGTGACCAGTAGGAGAAAGTGTGAGAGTGATAACACCAAATTTAACACACCTGCTCCCCATTCACACCTGAGATCTTGTAACACTAACGAGTCACATGACACCGGGGAGGGAAAATGGACATTTCCACTTAGGGGTGTACTCACTTTTGTTGCGGTTTAGACATTAATATTTGTTTGTTTAGTTATTTTGAGGGGACAGCAAATTTACACTGTTATACAGGCTGTACACTTACTACTTTACATTGTAGCAGAGTGTCATTTCTTCAGTGTTGTCACATGAAAAGATATAATAAAATATTTTAAACATTTTCTTTTTGCACCGGGGCCCCCTATGCACTAGCTCCGTCACTGGTCTGGACCATATTAGTAATCACATAAGGATTGGAACCCTATTTTCGATAAACCCTTAGTGGACCCTAGTTGGATCTTTATCCATATTTTCTGTACATTTGAGATATTGTTCTTCGGCCATCTGGTGGGTGGCTTACATTAGAGACTGATACTGAATATGGCTTCCATAGATCTTGATTCAGATTATAGATTTAGATATAGTAAAAGGATGGAGGAAGTTGTAAACAATCTGGTTCCAGTTTTGATGACAATAATTGGTTTGATGGATTTAGGAATCTGGAATCATTATTGTTCTCCTTCTGGAACAATTGATTCCTAGAGGTTTAAGGATTAAAGGATTATTTTTGTTTTCATTTAAGTAATTATAACGAGAGGTGGGAACAAGTGCTTACAAACTGTTTTAATACATTATTGGCTATCCTGTCTGATTATGATTGAAGTTTTAAGGGAGCTTGACAAAGAGATTATGGAATGTAATAAAGTATTAAAACATTTTGAGCCATTAGAGGAATTTAAATCTGCATAAAAGAAAATGCATTCAGATCTTGACAAAAGAGAAAGGGATATCATTAATATTAAGAGAGACAAATTTAACAGAGATATTGATTATGCGTGAGGCTCAGTATTCAATTGGCCACATAATCAGAAGGTTTCTATAGACATAGAAGTGAGTCTAGTAGATTGAATTCAACTCAATCATCTAATCTGGAAACATCTGCCACCGACGATGAAGGTACTAAATCAGACCACAATGCCGATCGTCATCAAAGAGAACCATGTGGTCAAGAAGGATGAATTGGTAAAGTCTGATGAATTAAGAGTGCTGAATGAATAACAAATAGATGTGTTAAAAAAGGTCTGTCCTTTGCACCTGCTAAAGCCTTAATATTTTTGATGTTAAGGATGTACATTTATTTTCTAGAAAATTCTTGATCAAGAGATATTTTTTAAAATCGTCAGCAACAACTGCCGTCCCAGATTTATGTAGATATTCGAGTTAAACACTTGATGACATTGAGATACTCAGTGAACCAGTACAAGGTAATAAAAGGTAATCATACAGAAGGATGTTTGAACATAAATCAATTTATCAGTAGAGATGTCGCAAATAGTTTGCCGGCGGACTGTTCCTGGCGAACATAGCATGTTCGCGTTTGCGGTGAACCTAGAACATATGCGATATTCGACCCGCCCCCTATACTTTATCATTGAGCAAACTTTGACCCTGCATGTCACAGTCAGCAGACACATTCCAGCCAATCAGCAGCATACACTCCTTTCCAGAGCCTTCTACCTTATGGACAGCAGCCATTTTGGAATCATAACTAACTTGCAGTCTTACTGAGAGGAGGCTGAGTGTAGGTGATACTGCATCAATAGGGAAAACCATAGCTAGGCTACTGTACACAGTGTGCAATACAGTCCTGAAGGACTCTTTTGATCTCTGCTGCAAGGACACCCCTGTGTCTCTTCCCCCCCTTATTATCATCCTCCCCTCACCTCAGCACCCAACCCTAACACCCCTAACTCTTATCCATAACACCCATCAACCTAACACCTAACCCTAACATCCCTCACACTTATCCCTAAGACCTAACACCCCTCACACTTATTCCTAACATGCCTCACCCTAACACCCCTTACACTTATCCTTAACACCCCTCACCCTACCCCTAACACCCCTCACACTTATCCCTAACACCTAACCCTAACACCCCTCACACTTATCCCTAACACCCCTCACCCTAACCCTAACACCCCTCACACTTATCCCTATCACCCCTTACCCTAACCCTAACACCCCTCACACTTATCCCTAACACCCCTCACACTTATCCCTAACACTCCTCACCCTAACACCTAACCCTAACACCCCTCACACTTATCCCTAACACCCCTCACACTTATCCCTAACCCCCCTTACCCTAACCCTAACACCCCTCACACTTATCCATAACACCCCTTACCCTAACCCTAACACCCCTCACACTTATCCCTAACACCCCTCACCCTTACCCTAACACCCCTCACACTTATCCCTAACACCCCTTACCCTAACCCTAACACCCCTCACACTTATCCCTAACACCCCTTACCCTAACCCTAACACCCCTCACACTTATCCATAACACCCCTCACCCTAACCCTAACACCCCTCACACTTATCCCTAACACCCCTCACCCTAACCCTAACACCCCTCACACTTATCCCTAACACCCCTCACCCTAACACCCCTCACACTTAGCCCTAACACCCCTCACCCTAACACCTAACCCCCTCACCCTTATCCCTAACACCCCTTACCCTAACACCCCTCACACCCCTCATCATCCTCCCCTGTGTCTCTTCCCCCCCCCCCTAATCATCAAGGGAGGGGGGAGGATGATGAGGGAGGGGGGAAAGAGACACAGGGGAGGATGATGAGGGAGGGGGGGAAGAGACACAGGGGAAGATGATAAGGGAGGGGGAAAAGAGACACAGGGGAGGATGATGAGGGAGGGTGGAAAGAGACACAGGAGAGGATGATGATGGAGGGGGGAAGAGACACAGGGGAGGATGATGAGGGAGGGGGTAAAGAGATACAGGGAAGGATGATGAGGGAGGTGGGAGGATGATGAGGGAGGGGGGATGAGAAACAGGGGAGGATGATGAGGAAGGGGGGAAAGAGACACAGGGGAGGATGATGAGGGAGGGGGTAAAGAGATACAGGGGAGGATGATGATGGAGGGGGAAAAGAGACACAGGAGAGGATGATGATGGAGGGGGGAAGAGACACAGGGGAGGATGATGAGGGAGGGGGTAAAGAGATACAGGGGAGGATGATGAGGGAGGTGGCAGGATGATGAGGGAGGGGGGATGAGACACAGGGGAGGATGATGAGGAAGGGGGGAAAGAGACACAGGGGAGGATGATGAGGGAGGGGGTAAAGAGATACAGGGGAGGATGATGATGGAGGGGGATGTTAGGTATTTATGCCCTTTATGGATTAAAACCAGACTCTGCCTCAACTAGGTAATTTTCCGTGGGAGTTTTGACATGGATCCCCCTCCGGCATGCCACAGTCCAGGTGTTAGTCCCCTTAAAACAACTTTTCCATCACTATTGTGGCCAGAAAGAGTCCCTGTGGGTTTTAAAATCCGCCTACCCATTGAAGTCTATGGCGGTTCGCCGGGTTTTCCGGTTCGCGAACATTTGCGGCGGTTCGCAAACCGAAATTTTTTTGTTCGCGACATCACTATTTATCAGCCAAATAATATCAAAGTGAAGTGCTATTTTAATGCACATGTTGACAGCTGTCCAGCTGTGGATATTTATATCAAAATGGATTTTGAGACCCATGGTGAAATATAATTTGACACAAAAAGAGAATAGAGCTCTTTATGACATCAATGGATGGAAATACGTTATTATTAAACCATCTGACAAAGGTGGCAACATAGTTATTTGGCCTGTGGAAATGTATGAAACGGAAACCTACAGACAATTACGTGACAAAAAGTGGTGGAGATCGCACATTGGATTTTCTGGAGCATTATACCACGATATTGTCCGATGCTTATGAGTCAGGCCTTATAACTGATAAGGAACATGCTTTTTTGATGGTCTCTCATCCCCGTATTGCATCTTTTTATTCTCCCTAAAGTGCACAAAAATAGCTCCATTCCTCCAGGTAGACCAATTATTTCTGGGAACAGCAGTCTATGTGAGAGAGCGAGTCAATTTTTGGACTCTAAGTTAAGGAAATTTGTGTTTGATTTGCCCTCATATGTGAGGGATACAATGGAGGTTTTGAGGAGACTTGATGGAATCACTCTGTATACTGAGGCTCTGCTTGTAAACTCAGATGAAGAATTTTTTATATGTTTCAATTGAACACACTTTGGGAGTTGGAGCCGTCGAATATTTCTTAACCATGGAGACAGCTGATAATTTATCTAAACATCAATTCCTGTGGAAATTGCTGAAGTTTGTGCTAAGTGACAATTATTTTGTCTTTGATATTACATTTTTTCTTCAGCTACGAGGAACCGCCATGGGCGCTACATGTGCCCCCACTTACGCGAATATATTTCTTGGATGGTGGGAGAACGAGTTTGTATTTAATGATAATAACATCTGTTATACCAAGCACATATTGATGTGGTTAAGGTATATAGATTATATATTTTTTATTTGGGATGGCAGTCATCGGGATCTTGAGACCTTCTTGAATATCTTTAACAATAATGAGTTGAATCTCAAACTTACCTTGAACTGTGATCTGTTTCTGTGGACTTCCAAGATATCACAATGTAATGTTCGCAATCACATAACCCAGATACCAAGGGCCTCATTCTATTATCGGCCGTAGGAGATGCGGGGCAGGCTTGCGGCCGGCGCCTTGCTACCCCTTGCGGCCGCTCGCGCCGGAGGAAAGCCTTTGATCTAAAATGGCCGCAAGAGTTTCGGCTGCAAGAAAATCCTGGTTGCTATTCAATTGCTCCGGGAACCCTCTCTGCAAGGCTAAAACCGAGCCGCAGCTTACTTGCAGAAAAAAGGTCCCGCTAGCACCAATTAAGCACATTATAAAGCCGAAATAAAGCCATCCTGCACTCTGAGGAGACTATAAAGTGATTGTAGAAGTTAGCAAAAATAGCACAACATTCCCCTACACTCAAATCCGTAAATAAATTATTTTTTAATTTATGTCACATATCCATGTAAAAAGTCCCGAGGGCTTGGAGCACCTCAGACCCGCCCACGCTGCGGCCGGAAAATAAATAGTTAATGTAAACTCGGATTTGGGCTGATGTGCAAGCTTGAGAGGGGGTTGCTATTAATCCTCATGTCCCCCAATATGATCCCTAGCATTTACAGAGCTGTACAGTGCCGTCTTAAATTTATTTTTGCGTTTAAAGATTTCTGAGCTTACGGCCGGTTGCAAGATATACGGCCGGCCGTAAGGGGAGATCCTTGCGGGGCCGTATAATTGAATTGCAAGATAACGGAACCCCCGCAAGGAATCGCAGCCTTGCGGCCGTTTTACAGCCGATAATAGAATGAGGCCCCTAATATGGTTGAGAGACTGGGGAAGGTAATTAACCTTAAGGGTTTCTACAATTGTAATACCCAAGGTGTAGTATACTGTTTACAGTGCGCATGTAATGTTTACTATATAGGAGTGACCACTAGGAAGATCAAGAAAAGAACATCTTAAACATTTTAAAAATGGTCCTTTGGACTTTTCAGGGTATGACACTTTCCTCAGCTCCCAAACATTTTTTGAATAAACATCAATTCAAACTGTTTTTACAGTGTTGGATTTTACAGAAAGTTATCCTGCGAATAAGGAATCTAGAAGTGGAATTGCTTAAGGCTGAAACTAAATGGATCTCAACAACAGTCTTAGCTTTATGATGTTCACCTAATTCCATTGCTATCATTTCTATCTTTGACTTGTTACTGATAGCATGAATTCTGATGAAATTAAAAATGTTCCTTTAAGTATGGTTCTCAATCATTGATAAGAATTTTTGTATATCATTTTGATTTTGTGAGAACCTGATTTGGAACTCATAATAATTTTTCTTTCTGTTAGTATCCAATAGTATTATAATATATTAAGATGAATTAATTCATTCTGACACACAGCACAGCAAGTACTACCAGACCCAAACAGGTCATATTAGTTTACTTTTAGGCAGTAAAAACAGGGCTTATAATCACATCTTTATAAAATAAAGTGTATAAAATTAAATAGATACACGGCTATATTATATACCTAGTAAAATCCAAGAACCTTCCATATAACTTTAAATTTAGTATGTAACTCAAACATGGCATGTTTTAACCAGGGGACCACCTTATATCACATATTATAATTGTCAAACTGTGATTCGTCGTCACGTTTGCGAGCCTCGCATAGCGAGACGAGCCGTTGAATCACAGCAGTCTTCTGAGCCAAAGGCGCTCATCGGCTGCGAGCTTCTCATAGCGAGGCGAGCAGTTGAGGCATTGAAACTCGGAGCACTTAGGCAATGAGCGCCAAAGTGAGTCGAGCAGTTGAGGCATTGAAACACGGGGGACATAGGCAGCAATGAGCACTGAAGGCTCTCCTGCGAACCTCGCAAAGCGAGGCGAGCCGTTGAGGCATTGAAAAACGCTGATCTTAGCCTCTAAGCAGTTAGGAAATGCGAGATTGCCTTAGGCTGCAAGCAGTGGAGGAATGCAAGACTTAGAAAAAAAATTGCGAGGCGCGGAACTTAGAAAAAAAAATACGAGGTCGGAAATATACGAAGTTAACGGCCGAACCGCGAAAATCGAAAAACACAAAATAAAAAATACAAAAGCAACCTCACACACAGCACAGGGGGACAGCCAGGACATCTAGGAGGGAGGTTGCATGCAAATGTAAGCCGAATTTGCCAAGTTTCGGCACTCGAAAATCAGCTAAGCGAGAAAAAAGGCAGCCAAAAAAATTAAAAGGAGCCTACACGACCGTGCACGATGCATACCACTTTTACCCAGGAACGTACAAGGTACAAAATACACTATCAGAAAGGACGGAAAATGCTTGCGGGCCGCGTAACACTTAGACAGTCGCTGCCTCTTTAACATTAACTTGCAACTAATAACATTATGAATCTAAAATAGCGCTTTACCGGACTAAACCAACGATTTGGCCTCGACCACGCAGCCTACTTAAACTGCACAATTGGCACATTGCTGACACTTTCTCATCAGGGCAGCAACAGTCTAGATGTACATTGTATGCTGCAGGAAAATAAAAAGACATTGTTAGCTCTTCAGTATATTGATTGCTGCATATATTAATTAGAAATAGGTAAAGTATATTAATTTATTAAGTAATTAATTAATTATTATCCAAAAAAATATATATATATAAAAATACGCTAAATAGGATATTTTACACTGCTGTTACTTTATGAATACATCACTGCTTCGCACTTCCTAATACATTTGTTCATTCAGGATTAATTATTAATGTACATTCATTTAATAAGTATTAATTAGTAATGGAAAATAAAAATGTCTACTTTCCACTGCACTAAAAAAGTATTCACCCCCTTGACTTTTTACCTATTTTGTTACATTACAGCCTTAAGTTCAATATTTTGTTAATCTGAATTTCATGCGATGGATCAGAACACAATAGTCTAAGTTGGTGAAGTGAAATAAGAAAAATATATACATAAAACTATTTTTTAGAAGCCCATAAAAAGCTCTGGTGCTACCAATTACCTTCAGAAGTCACATAATTAGTGAAATTATGTCCATCTGTGTGCAATCTAAGTGTCACATGATCTTTCATTACATATACACACCTTTTTTTAAAGGCCCCGGTGGCTGCAACACCTAAGCAAGAGGCACCACTAACCAAACACTGCCATGAAGACCAAGGAACTCTCCAAACAAGTAAGGGACAATGTTGTTGAGAAGTACAAGTCAGGGTTAGGTTATAACAAAATATCCAAATCTTTGATGATGCCCAGGAGCACAATCAAATCTATCATAACCAAATGGAAAGAACATGGCACAACAGCAAACCTGCCAAGAGACAGCCTCCCACCAAAACTCATGGACCGGGCAAGGAGGACATTAATCAGAGAGGCAGCACAGAGACCTAAGGTAACCCTGGAGGAGCTGCAGAGATTCACAGCAGAGACTGGAGTATCTGTACATAGGACGACAATAAGCCGTACTAGAGTTGGGCTTTATGGCAGAGTGGCCAGAAGAAAGCCATTACTTTCAGCAAAAAACAAAATGGCACATTTTGAGTTTGCAAAAAGGCATGTGGGAGACTCCCAAAATATATAGAGGAAGGTGCTCTGGTCTGATGAGACTAAAATTTTACTTTTCGGCCATCAAAGAAAACGCTATGTCTGGCGCAAACCCAACACATCACATCACCCAAAGAACACCATCCCCACAGTGAAACATGGCGGTGGCAGCATCATGCTGTGGGGATGTTTTTCAGCAGCCGGGACTGGGAAACTGGTCAGAGTTGAGGGAAAGATGGATGGTGCTAAATACAGGGATATTATTGAGCAAAACCTGTACCACTCTGTGCGTGAATTGACGCTAGGACAGAGGTTCACCTTCCAGCAGGACAATGACCCCAAACACACTGCTAAAGCAACACTTGACTGGTTTAAGGGGAAACATGTAAATGTGTTGGAATGGCCGAGTCACAGCCCAGACCTCAATCCAATAGAAAATCTGTGGTCAGACTTAAAGATTGCTGTTCACAACCGCAAACCATCCAACTTGAAGGAGCTGCAGAAGTTTTGCAAGGAGGAATGGGCAAAAATCCCAGTGGTAAGGTGTAACAAGCTCATAGAGACTTATCCAAAGCGAATTGGAGCTGTGATTGCTGCAAAAGGTGGCTCTACAAAGTATTGACTTTAGGGGGGTGAATAGTTATGCACATTGACTGTTATATTGTCCTATTTGTTGTTTGCTTCACAATAAAAAAAGAAAAACATCTTCAAAGTTGTGGGCATGTCTTGTAAATTAAATGGTGCAAATCCTCAAACAATCTATGTTAATTCCAGGTTGTTAGTCACACGCAAAATGCCAAGGGGGGTGAATACTTTTTGCAAGGCACTGCATATATATCTGGATTACTGCTCATTGGCTGCCCGCGATAGCACTCTGAAAAAGAACACAAGAGGAGAGGCTCGCAATGAGCGCCGAAGGTCCTCGGAGTGCCAAAAGCTTTACATTCTGTGGCAAACAGCATTGCCATGGCTTCAAATTTTATTGCCCCGTCATTTTTCATGGTCAAGTCACTAGTATAATATATATACTCCACTTCAATGTACTATTAGCTGGGGTAGGGAAGGGTCATACGTTATGAAGTGGGACCAGGGAGCACTGTACTTTTATTTACAAAATGCCAAACCCATAGCAGACATAGCAGTTAGATGTCGGAGTTTTAAACAACTCTGCACGCATTTTAATAAAAAAAGATGGCTCATAGGAGGGGAGTGAATGCAGGTGTCTGTATATTTCATATACTTATCAATGGATGTCCGTGTTTGTCATGTATTTAGGTAAATATTCTCTCAATGACTTACCGTATTTTTCGCCGTATAAGACGAACTGTTTCTTCCCCAAAACTGGGGGGGGGGGGAGTTGGTACGTCTATGACGCATACGACGAATACACATTTTGCATGCATTAAAACTGCCTCTTTGTGCCCCTCTTGATCCTCTCCCCCTCCTGATTCTCCCCTTCAACCCCTCTGATCCTTCCCTTTAGATCCCCCCTCCTGATCCCCCCCCCATTGGCGCTTCCTACGGCACCAGCAGCATGCCTCTGAACTGCATCTAGTCTGCCGGTGCATCTTAGTGACGTCACACACGCGACGCAAGGGAAGGCTGCAGTACAGGAGGAGTGCTGGTGAGATCAAGATGGGCCAAGAGATGATCATGGATGGGCAGAGGGGAGAATCAAGAGAAGAAAGGGGAGGATCAAGAGTGGCAGGGGGGATCAGGAGGGTCAGGGAGGGTCAAGAGCTCCTGGAGGCTCCCAAGTGGTGTGTATATATATATATATAGATATATATATATATATATATATATATATATGTATGTGTATATGTATATATGTATGTATGTATATATATATATGTGTATATGTGTGTGTATATATATATATTGTAACAGGGCGCCCCCTTCTGGCGGGGTTTGCGTCCTGCACTTTCTTATCTCTTTTATACAGGGAGGAAGACACAGCAGGCTTGTCCAAAGTTGAGTTTTACTGCTATTTTATTTGTAAGCACAAAAACAACAAAAACAGTGCTTGTATTCAGCCATAAAATAAATCCTACATAAACGTGCTTACTATACTCAGGAACGCCCTGACTATATCCTGTGCAGCTTATCTGTGACAGGGAGTGCCACCTTGTGGCCAGGAAACAAACAGTCTCTTATCTTTGTTATATCGCCACCTTGTGGCCAGGAAACAAACAGTCTCTTATCTTTGTTATATCGCCACCTTGTGGCCAGGAACCAAACAGTCTCTTATTTGCCTTTTCCTCTACAGCTTCTATCAATCGTGTGTGAAGCATAGGGCCCTTGTCACCCTCTTGTAATGAGGAACTCTTACTCTCACTCTCAATGCACTCTTCTTCTCCCTGGGACCTTTGTAATCCTTCTCTGGATACAATGAGAATAATATGCATTGGCACCAACCTTTTATCCCTTATTGCATCCGGCTTCTTAGGGATGGGGTCTTCAGATAATCCTATCTCAGTGGAATATCTCCAATACCACAGAAGTCTTCTCTGTGCGCAAACTCTAGAACTCCGCAGCCTTCCTGACTGTCTCGCTCCAGCACAAATCCCAGCTCTCAGGGTCCCCGCAGCTGAGCTGTCCAGGGCTTTCACACACAGCTCACGGCTCTTAGGCCCAAGCCTAAGTGAGAGAGACTCCACCCATCTCTCTGCTGCTTTTAAAGGCAGTTCACAGCTGTGCTTCCATTTAGCCTCTGATAACTGCCTGGATTTAACTCTTTTTATTCTCAGGGGAGAAGTCTTACAGAGCTCTCTTGTGACCCCTAATGGCACTCCATCACAATATATATATATATATATATATATATGTATATGTATATATATATATATATGTATATAATAGTAAATAAAAAGTACATCTGTGTTCACACTTGAATGTGTAAAGCAAGTTAAAAAACCTGCTTCCAGCTCAGAGTTCCGAGAAAAACAGTTATTACACTGCATTCTGGGAAGCTGAGCTGGGACACACAAATATGCCCACAAATGCCTCGCTCTTCATTCCGTAACTATAATCAAACATGGCTTCCTTTAAGCTTATGCATGCTGTATTACACAGCTTTAATGCAAAGCCAAGGTTGGAATAAACACAGGCTGAGTATCCAATCCATGTACAGCTGTTTCAAGCTTACTGGCTATCATCAGCATGTAGCGGGATATATGTATATATATTTGTGTGTGATGTACGTGTGTATATGTGTGTGAAGTGTATTTGTGTTTGATTCAGAATATTTTTTTCTTGTTTTCCTCCTCTAAAAACTAGGTGCGTCTTATGTGCAGGTACGTCTTATATGGCTAAAAATACGGTATATAGCAGGGGTATCATTATGGTCGTGTACCATAAGCTAGTGAATGTTTTTGAATTCACTAATGCACACGTCCAAGTGGAAAACCACTCACAGCCCTCAATATCCTCCTTTTGAAGGGGCAGTCATATGTTTAAGTACCAAACATGCTATTCCACTGCTTTTTTTCTTTATTTTTCTCTTCTTTTCTTGTTTTTTTTCTTCTCCAAAAAATGAGGAATCCCTCTAGGTTATGAATTTGGGGATAAATCTTAGTGCCCACCAGAACACCTCCTAGGAGAACCCAGGAAATCACAGGTTGCAAGCTCAGCCCTAAGGTTACTGACTCATTGAAAATAATAAAGCTTGTTTCCATCCCTTTGTTTATGATTAGAAGAATACAATAAATAGAAGAAGGCACCATTGCTTAATATGTCAGACTTCGACTGCCTTTATTCAATTTCTCCTCTTCTCCACACCCAGACCTGATCTGTTTTACAACCCCAGATGGAGCAATAAACTAACTTCAAATTTTATGAATATCTGAGGTCAAAGAGAGATTATTACAGAAACTCTGGGTTAACCCTTTGTTGTCACACTAACAAACATGGCAGAAAGTGTATCTCTGTTAGTTACCTGTAAAATAACATTATTACCGTGCATATGATATCACATAGTAATCCCACATTGGCCCTTTTTCAGAGTAGTCCCAAATAGCAGGGTTACTTGGGGGGTTCAGAGTAGTCCCAAATGGCAGGGTTACTTGTCGTGTTCAGATGAGTCCCAAATAGCAAGATTACTTGTGGGGTTCAGATGAGTCCCAAATAGCAGGGTTACTTGTGGGGTTCAGAGTAGTCCCAAATAGCAGGGTTACTTGTGGGGTTCAGAGTAGTCCCAAATAGCAGGGTTACTTGGGGGGTTCAGATGAGTCCCAAATAGTAGGGTTACTTGTGGGGTTCAGAGTAGTTCCAAATAGCAGGGTTACTTGGGGGGTTCAGAGGAGTCCCAAATAGCAGGGTTACTTGTGGGGTACAGTTGAGTCCCAAATAGCAGGGTGACTTGTGGGGTTCTGAGTAGTCCCAAATAGCAGGGTTACTTGTGGGGTTCAGAGTAGTCCCAAATAGCAGGGTTACTTGTGGGGTTCAGAGTAGTCCCAAATAGCAGGGTTACTTGGGGGGTTCAGAGTAGTCCCAAATGGCAGGGTTACTTGTCGTGTTCAGATGAGTCCCAAATAGCAAGATTACTTGTGGGGTTCAGATGAGTCCCAAATAGCAGGGTTACTTGTGGGGTTCAGAGTAGTCCCAAATAGCAGGGTTACTTGTGGGGTTCAGAGTAGTCCCAAATAGCAGGTTTACTTGGGGGGGTTCAGATGAGTCCCAAATAGTAGGGTTACTTGTGGGGTTCAGAGTAGTTCCAAATAGCAGGGTTACTTGGGGGGTTCAGAGGAGTCCCAAATAGCAGGGTTACTTGTGGGGTACAGTTGAGTCCCAAATAGCAGGGTTACTTGTGGGGTTCAGAGTAGTCCCAAATAGCAGGGTTACTTGTGGGGGTTAGAGTAGTCCCAAATAGCAGGGTTACTTGGGGGGTTCAGAGTAGTCCCAAATAGCAGGGTAACTTGTGGGGTTCAGAGTAGTCCCAAATAGCGGGGTTACTTGTGGGGTTCAGAGTAGTCCCAAATAGCGGGGTTACTTGTGGGGTTCAGAGTAGTCCCAAATAGCAAGGTTACTTGTGGGGTTCAGAGTCCCAAGTAGCTGGGTTTCTTGTGGGGATCAGAGGAGTCCCAAACAGCAGGGTTACTTGTGGGGTTCAGATGAGCCACAAACAGCAGGGTTACTTGTGGGGGGTTCAGAGTAGTCCCAAACAGCAGGTTTACTTGTGGGGTTCAGATGAGCCACAAACAGCAGGGTTACTTGTGGGGTTCAGATGAGTCCCAAATAGCAGGGTTACTTGTGGGGTTCAGATGAGTCCCAAATAGCAGGGTTACTTGTGGGGTTCAGAGTAGTCCCAAATAGCAGGGTTACTTGTGGGGTTCAGATGAGTCCCAATTAGCAGGGTTACTTGTGGGGTGCAGAGTAGTCCCAAATAGCAGGGTTACTTGTGGGGTTCCGATGAGTCCCAAATAGCAGGGTTACTTGCGGGGTGCAGAGTAGTCCCAAATAGCAGGGTTACTTGTGGGGTTCAGATGAGTCCCAAATAGCAGGGTTACTTGGGGGGTTCAGATGAGTCCCAAATAGCAGGGTTACTTGGGGGGTTCAGAGGAGTCCCAAATAGCAGGGTTACTTGGGGAATTCAGAGTAGTCCCAAATAGCAGGGTTACTTGTGGGGTTCAGATGAGTCCCAAATAGCAGGGTAACTTGTGGGGTTCAGAGTAGTCCCAAATAGCAGGGTTACTTGTGGGGTTCAGAGTAGTCCCAAATAGCGGGGTTACTTGTGGGGTTCAGAGTAGTCCCAAATAGCAAGGTTACTTGTGGGGTTCAGAGTCCCAAATAGCAGGGTTACTTGTGGGGTGCAGAGTAGTCCCAAATAGCAGGGTTACTTGTGGGGTTCAGATGAGTCCCAAATAGCAGGGTTACTTGGGGGGTTCAGATGAGTCTCAAATAGCAGGGTTACTTGGGGGGTTCAGAGGAGTCCCAAATAGCAGGGTTACTTGTGGGGTGCAGAGTAGTCCCAAATAGCAGGGTTACTTGTGGGGTTCAGATGAGTCCCAATTAGCAGGGTTACTTGTGGGGTGCAGAGTAGTCCCAAATAGCAGGGTTACTTGTGGGGTTCAGATGAGTCCCAAATAGCAGGGTTACTTGCGGGGTGCAGAGTAGTCCCAAATAGCAGGGTTACTTGTGGGGTTCAGATGAGTCCCAAATAGCAGGGTTACTTGGGGGGTTCAGATGAGTCCCAAATAGCAGGGTTACTTGTGGGGTTCAGAGGAGTCCCAAATAGCAGGGTTACTTGGGGAATTCAGAGTAGTCCCAAATAGCAGGGTTACTTGTGGGGTTCAGAGTCCCAAATAGCAGAGTTACTTGTGGGGATTCACAGTAGTCCCAAATTGCAGGGTTCCTTGTGGGGTTCAGAGTCCCAAATTGCAGAGTTACTTGTGGGGTTCAAAGTAGTCCTAAATAGCAGGGTTACTTGGGGGGTTCAGAGTAGTCCCAAATAGCAGGGTTACTTGTGGGGTTCAGAGTAGTCCTAAATAGCAGGGTTACATGTGGGGTTCAGAGTAGTCCCAAATAGCAGGGTTACTTGTGGGGTTCAGAGTAGTCCCAAATAGCAGGGTTACTTGTGGGGTTTAGATGAGTCCCAAATAACAGGGTTACTTGTGGGGTTCAGAGTAGTCCCAAATAGCAGGGTTACTTGTGGGGTTCAGAGTAGTCCTAAATAGCAGGGTTACTTGTGGGGTTCAGAGTAGTCCCAAATAGCAGGGTTACTTGGGGGGTTCAGAGTAGTCCTAAATAGCAGGGTTACTTGTGGGGTTCAGAGTAGTCCCAAATAGCAGGGTTACTTGGGAGGTTCAAAGTAGTCCCAAATAGCAGGGTTACTTGTGGGGTTCAGAGGAGTCCCAAATAGCAGGGTTACTTGGGGGGTTCAGAGTAGTCCTAAATAGCAGGGTTACTTGTGGGGTTCAGAGTAGTCCCAAATAGCAGGGTTACTTGTGGGGTTCAGAGTAGTCCCAAATAGCAGGGTTACTTGTGGGGTTCAGATGAGTCCCAAATAACAGGGTTACTTGTGGGGTTCAGAGTAGTCCTAAATAGCAGGGTTACTTGTGGGGTTCAGAGTAATCCCAAATAGCAGGGTTACTTGTGGGGTTCAGAGCAGTCCCAAATAGCAGGGTTACTTGTGAGGTTCAGAGTCCCAAATAGCAGGGTTACTTGTGGGGTTCAGAGTAGTCCCAAATAGCAGGGTTACTTGTGGGATTCAGAGTATTCCCAAATAGCAGGGTTACTTGGGGGGGTTCAGAGTAGTCCTAAATAGCAGGGTTACTTGTGGGGTTCAGATAAGTCCCAAATAGCAGGGTTACTTGTGGGGTTCAGAGGAGTCCCAAATAGCAGAGTTACTTGTGGGGTTCAGAGTAGTCGCAAATAGCAGGGTTACTTGTGGGGTTCAAAGTAGTCCCAAATTGCAGGGTTACTTGTGGGGTTCAGAGCAGTCCCAAATAGCAGGGTTACTTGTGGGGTTCAGAGTCCCAAGTAGCATGGTTACATATGGGGATTCACAGTAGTCCCAAATTGCAGAGTTACTTGTGGGATTCGGAGTAGTCCTAAATAGCAGGGTTACTTGTGGGGTTCGGAGTAGTCCTAAATAGCAGGGTTACTTGGGGGATTCAGAGTAGTCCTAAATAGTAGGGTTACTTGGGGGGATCAAAGTAGTCCCAAATAGCAGGGTTACTTGGGGGGTTCAGATGAGTCCCAAATAGCAAGGTTACTTGGGGGGTTCAGAGTAGTCCCAAATAGCAGGGTTACTTGTGGGGTTCAGAGTAGTTCCAAATAGCAGGGTTACTTGGGGGGTTCAGAGGAGTCCCAAATAGCAAGGTTACTTGGGGGGTTCAGAGTAGTCCCAAGTAGCAGGGTTACTTGTGGGGATTCACAGTAGTCCCAAATAGCAGGGTTACTTGTGGGGTTCAGAGTAGTCCCAAATAGCAGGGTTACGTGGGGGGTTCAGAGTAGTCCTAAATAGCAGGGTTACATGTGGGGTTCAGAGTAGTCCCAAATAGCAGGGTTACTTGTGGGGTTCAGAGTAGTCCCAAATAGCAGGGTTACTTGTGGGGTTCAGATGAGTCCCAAATAACAGGGTTACTTGTGGGGTTCAGAGTAGTCCCAAATAGCAGGGTTACTTGTGGGGTTCAGAGTAGTCCTAAATAGCAGGGTTACTTGTGGGGTTCAGAGTAGTCCCAAATAGCAGGGTTACTTGTGGGGTTCAGAGTAGTCCCAAATTGCAGGGTTCCTTGTGGGGGTCAGAGTCCCAAGTAGCAGGGTTACTTGTGGGGATTCACAGTAGTCCCAAATAGCAGGGTTACTTGTGGGGTTCAGAGGAGTCCCAAATAGCAGGGTTACTTGGGGGGTTCAGAGTAGTCCTAAATAGCAGGGTTACTTGTGGGGTTCAGAGTAGTCCCAAATAGCAGGGTTACTTGTGGGGTTCAGAGTAGTCCCAAATAGCAGGGTTACTTGTGGGGTTCAGATGAGTCCCAAATAACAGGGTTACTTGTGGGGTTCAGAGTAGTCCCAAATAGCAGGGTTACTTGTGGGGTTCAGAGTAGTCCTAAATAGCAGGGTTACTTGTGGGGTTCAGAGTAATCCCAAATAGCAGGGTTACTTGTGGGGTTCAGAGCAGTCCTAAATAGCAGGGTTACTTGTGGGGTTCAGATAAGTCCCAAATAGCAGGGTTACTTGTGGGGTTCAGATGAGCCACAAACAGCAGGGTTACTTGTGGGGTTCAGAGGAGTCCCAAATTGCAGAGTTACTTGTGGGGTTCAGAGTAGTCCCAAATAACAGGGTTACTTGTGGGGTTCAGAGTAGTCCCAAATAGCAGGGTTACTTGTGGGGGTTAGAGTAGTCCCAAATAGCAGGGTTACTTGGGGGGTTCAGAGTAGTCCCAAATAGCAGGGTAACTTGTGGGGTTCAGAGTAGTCCCAAATAGCGGGGTTACTTGTGGGGTTCAGAGTAGTCCCAAATAGCGGGGTTACTTGTGGGGTTCAGAGTAGTCCCAAATAGCAAGGTTACTTGTGGGGTTCAGAGTCCCAAGTAGCTGGGTTTCTTGTGGGGATCAGAGGAGTCCCAAACAGCAGGGTTACTTGTGGGGTTCAGATGAGCCACAAACAGCAGGGTTACTTGTGGGGGGTTCAGAGTAGTCCCAAACAGCAGGTTTACTTGTGGGGTTCAGATGAGCCACAAACAGCAGGGTTACTTGTGGGGTTCAGATGAGTCCCAAATAGCAGGGTTACTTGTGGGGTTCAGATGAGTCCCAAATAGCAGGGTTACTTGTGGGGTGCAGAGTAGTCCCAAATAGCAGGGTTACTTGTGGGGTTCAGATGAGTCCCAATTAGCAGGGTTACTTGTGGGGTGCAGAGTAGTCCCAAATAGCAGGGTTACTTGTGGGGTTCCGATGAGTCCCAAATAGCAGGGTTACTTGCGGGGTGCAGAGTAGTCCCAAATAGCAGGGTTACTTGTGGGGTTCAGATGAGTCCCAAATAGCAGGGTTACTTGGGGGGGTTCAGATGAGTCCCAAATAGCAGGGTTACTTGGGGGGTTCAGAGGAGTCCCAAATAGCAGGGTTACTTGGGGAATTCAGAGTAGTCCCAAATAGCAGGGTTACTTGTGGGGTTCAGATGAGTCCCAAATAGCAGGGTAACTTGTGGGGTTCAGAGTAGTCCCAAATAGCAGGGTTACTTGTGGGGTTCAGAGTAGTCCCAAATAGCGGGGTTACTTGTGGGGTTCAGAGTAGTCCCAAATAGCAAGGTTACTTGTGGGGTTCAGAGTCCCAAATAGCAGGGTTACTTGTGGGGTGCAGAGTAGTCCCAAATAGCAGGGTTACTTGTGGGGTTCAGATGAGTCCCAAATAGCAGGGTTACTTGGGGGGTTCAGATGAGTCTCAAATAGCAGGGTTACTTGGGGGGTTCAGAGGAGTCCCAAATAGCAGGGTTACTTGTGGGGTTCAGAGTAGTCCCAAATAGCAGGGTTACTTGTGGGGTTCAGATGAGTCCCAAATAGCAGGGTTACTTGTGGGGTTCAGAGTAGTCCCAAATAGCAGGGTTACTTGTGGGGTTCAGATGAGTCCCAAATAGCAGGGTTACTTGCGGGGTGCAGAGTAGTCCCAAATAGCAGGGTTACTTGTGGGGTTCAGATGAGTCCCAAATAGCAGGGTTACTTGGGGGGTTCAGATGAGTCCCAAATAGCAGGGTTACTTGTGGGGTTCAGAGGAGTCCCAAATAGCAGGGTTACTTGGGGAATTCAGAGTAGTCCCAAATAGCAGGGTTACTTGTGGGGTTCAGAGTCCCAAATAGCAGAGTTACTTGTGGGGATTCACAGTAGTCCCAAATTGCAGGGTTCCTTGTGGGGTTCAGAGTCCCAAATTGCAGAGTTACTTGTGGGGTTCAAAGTAGTCCTAAATAGCAGGGTTACTTGGGGGGTTCAGAGTAGTCCCAAATAGCAGGGTTACTTGTGGGGTTCAGAGTAGTCCTAAATAGCAGGGTTACTTGTGGGGTTCAGAGTAGTCCCAAATAGCAGGGTTACTTGTGGGGTTCAGAGTAGTCCCAAATAGCAGGGTTACTTGTGGGGTTCAGATGAGTCCCAAATAACAGGGTTACTTGTGGGGTTCAGAGTAGTCCCAAATAGCAGGGTTACTTGTGGGGTTCAGAGTAGTCCTAAATAGCAGGGTTACTTGTGGGGTTCAGAGTAGTCCCAAATAGCAGGGTTACTTGGGGGGTTCAGAGTAGTCCTAAATAGCAGGGTTACTTGTGGGGTTCAGAGTAGTCCCAAATAGCAGGGTTACTTGGGGGGTTCAAAGTAGTCCCAAATAGCAGGGTTACTTGTGGGGTTCAGAGGAGTCCCAAATAGCAGGGTTACTTGGGGGGTTCAGAGTAGTCCTAAATAGCAGGGTTACTTGTGGGGTTCAGAGTAGTCCCAAATAGCAGGGTTACTTGTGGGGTTCAGAGTAGTCCCAAATAGCAGGGTTACTTGTGGGGTTCAGATGAGTCCCAAATAACAGGGTTACTTGTGGGGTTCAGAGTAGTCCTAAATAGCAGGGTTACTTGTGGGGTTCAGAGTAATCCCAAATAGCAGGGTTACTTGTGGGGTTCAGAGCAGTCCCAAATAGCAGGGTTACTTGTGAGGTTCAGAGTCCCAAATAGCAGGGTTACTTGTGGGGTTCAGAGTAGTCCCAAATAGCAGGGTTACTTGTGGGATTCAGAGTATTCCCAAATAGCAGGGTTACTTGGGGGGGTTCAGAGTAGTCCTAAATAGCAGGGTTACTTGTGGGGTTCAGATAAGTCCCAAATAGCAGGGTTACTTGTGGGGTTCAGAGGAGTCCCAAATAGCAGAGTTACTTGTGGGGTTCAGAGTAGTCGCAAATAGCAGGGTTACTTGTGGGGTTCAAAGTAGTCCCAAATTGCAGGGTTACTTGTGGGGTTCAGAGCAGTCCCAAATAGCAGGGTTACTTGTGGGGTTCAGAGTCCCAAGTAGCATGGTTACATATGGGGATTCACAGTAGTCCCAAATTGCAGAGTTACTTGTGGGATTCGGAGTAGTCCTAAATAGCAGGGTTACTTGTGGGGTTCGGAGTAGTCCTAAATAGCAGGGTTACTTGGGGGATTCAGAGTAGTCCTAAATAGTAGGGTTACTTGGGGGGATCAAAGTAGTCCCAAATAGCAGGGTTACTTGGGGGGTTCAGATGAGTCCCAAATAGCAAGGTTACTTGGGGGGTTCAGAGTAGTCCCAAATAGCAGGGTTACTTGTGGGGTTCAGAGTAGTTCCAAATAGCAGGGTTACTTGGGGGGTTCAGAGGAGTCCCAAATAGCAAGGTTACTTGGGGGGTTCAGAGTAGTCCCAAGTAGCAGGGTTACTTGTGGGGATTCACAGTAGTCCCAAATAGCAGGGTTACTTGTGGGGTTCAGAGTAGTCCCAAATAGCAGGGTTACGTGGGGGGTTCAGAGTAGTCCTAAATAGCAGGGTTACATGTGGGGTTCAGAGTAGTCCCAAATAGCAGGGTTACTTGTGGGGTTCAGAGTAGTCCCAAATAGCAGGGTTACTTGTGGGGTTCAGATGAGTCCCAAATAGCAGGGTTACTTGTGGGGTTCAGAGTAGTCCCAAATAGCAGGGTTACTTGTGGGGTTCAGAGTAGTCCCAAATAGCAGGGTTACTTGTGGGGTTCAGAGTAGTCCCAAATAGCAGGGTTACTTGTGGGGTTCAGAGTAGTCCCAAATTGCAGGGTTCCTTGTGGGGTTCAGAGTCCCAAGTAGCAGGGTTACTTGTGGGGATTCACAGTAGTCCCAAATAGCAGGGTTACTTGTGGGGTTCAGAGGAGTCCCAAATAGCAGGGTTACTTGGGGGGTTCAGAGTAGTCCTAAATAGCAGGGTTACTTGTGGGGTTCAGAGTAGTCCCAAATAGCAGGGTTACTTGTGGGGTTCAGAGTAGTCCCAAATAGCAGGGTTACTTGTGGGGTTCAGATGAGTCCCAAATAGCAGGGTTACTTGTGGGGTTCAGAGTAGTCCCAAATAGCAGGGTTACTTGTGGGGTTCAGAGTAGTCCTAAATAGCAGGGTTACTTGTGGGGTTCAGAGTAATCCCAAATAGCAGGGTTACTTGTGGGGTTCAGAGCAGTCCCAAATAGCAGGGTTACTTGTGGGGTTCAGAGTCCCAAATAGCAGGGTTACTTGTGGGGTTCAGAGTAGTCCCAAATAGCAGGGTTACTTGTGGGATTCAGAGTATTCCCAAATAGCAGGGTTACTTGGGGGGTTCAGAGTAGTCCTAAATAGCAGGGTTACTTGTGGGGTTCAGATAAGTCCCAAATAGCAGGGTTACTTGTGGGGTTCAGATGAGCCACAAACAGCAGGGTTACTTGTGGGGTTCAGAGGAGTCCCAAATAGCAGGGTTACTTGTGGGGTTCAGAGCAGTCCCAAATAGCAGGGTTACTTGTGGGATTCAGAGTATTCCCAAATAGCAGGGTTACTTGTGGGGTTCAGAGTAGTCCTAAATAGCAGGGTTACTTGTGGGGTTCAGATAAGTCCCAAATAGCAGGGTTACTTGGGGGGTTCAGAGTAGTCCTAAATAGCAGGGTTACTTGTGGGGTTCAGATAAGTCCCAAATAGCAGGGTTACTTGTGGGGTTCAGATGAGCCACAAACAGCAGGGTTACTTGTGGGGTTCAGAGGAGTCCCAAATTGCAGAGTTACTTGTGGGATTCAGAGGAGTCCTAAATAGCAGGGTTACTTGTGGGGTTCAGAGTAGTCCCAAATAGCAGGGTTACTTGTGGGGTTCGGAGTAGTCCTAAATAGCAGGGTTACTTGGGGGGTTCAGAGTAGTCCCAAATAGCAAGGTTACTTGGGGGGTTCAGAGTAGTCCTAAATAGCAGGGTTACTTGTGGGATTCAGAGTATTCCCAAATAGCAGGGTTACTTGTGGGGTTCAGAGTAGTCCTAAATAGCAGGGTTACTTGTGGGGTTCAGATAAGTCCCAAATAGCAGGGTTACTTGGGGGGTTCAGAGTAGTCTTAAATAGCAGGGTTACTTGTGGGGTTCAGATAAGTCCCAAATAGCAGGGTTACTTGTGGGGTTCAGATGAGCCACAAACAGCAGGGTTACTTGTGGGGTTCAGAGGAGTCCCAAATTGCAGAGTTACTTGGGGGGTTCAGAGTAGTCCTAAATAGCAGGGTTACTTGTGGGGTTCAGATAAGTCCCAAATAGCAGGGTTACTTGTGGGGTTCAGATGAGCCACAAACAGCAGGGTTACTTGTGGGGTTCAGAGGAGTCCCAAATTGCAGAGTTACTTGTGGGGTTCAGAGTAGTCCCAAATAACAGGGTTACTTGTGGGGTTCAGAGTAGTCCCAAATAGCGGGTTTACTTGTGGGGTTCAGAGTAGTCCCAAATAGCAAGGTTACTTGTGGGGTTCAGAGTAGTCCCAAATAACAGGGTTACTTGTGGGGTTCAGAGTAGTCCCAAATAACAGGGTTACTTGGGGGGATCAGAGTAGTCCCAAATAGCAGGGTTACTTGTGGGGTTCAGAGGACTCCCAAATAGC
>CM050165.1:432937564-433035064 GCA_027410445.1 Discoglossus pictus | reverse complement strand
AGGAGGCTCATCATTGTATTCTGTGCCGCGTGGAAAACACCTAGCTTTGTGTCTCCCTGCAAGTAGTATAATAATAATAATTATAAAATAAGGACTTACTCGTTGTGCACTAACAAAAGGTTACCAAGAGGAGCCGGCTACACTGAGGCCTAATGCTGGGATGATGCTCCACTTTGGGGAGCGAGACTGGGGATATTTACATTGTTAAAAAGCATTTAATATTTGTGATTGCAGCCAAAGCGCCGCGCTGCAACTATTTAGGAGAAACTTCACTAACCTGTATGACATATATAGACGTCACCCCTCCCCAAATTCAAAGGGTCCACCCCCCCCCCCCCCCCACATAAAATAATATAAATACTTTCACTACATTTCTATTAGTAATTAATATATTCAGAGTTTGGAATGTCCCACATATAACAGTAACCCGGATTCCCACCGCTGCGCTGAATATAGACTCGCCCAGCAATCTGTGTGTCTAACACATTCTTCTTCTGTCATTGTTAGTGTAGAGAGAATAAGTACAAGTGGAAACAAGCCCCGGGGCCCAGTGTCTGCGGAAACACTTAAGGAATATTACAGGGAGCGTCTTTTATTTTCCCTTGTGGTTTAAAGGTTTAATTGAATATTTTGCTTAATTTCCTGTCAACGTTTTATTGTTCTAGTCTAATATGTGTGGAATAAATGTCGTCTGGTCCATGCCTTGCGGAGGTTACGGTTTAATTGGGTTTTTTGGGGGGTATTTTTTTGGAGGTTTTATGTGTATTAAATAAATAAGTGAGTTTCCTGGGAGCATATATACTGTATGTATTATTATATTTATTATATATGTATTATTTAGCTGAATCATTTATTCATGTTTTGTGCTGTACTACTAGACCACTCTGTTAACGCAACTGGAGGATAATTTCATTTTAAAGAATATACATGGTACTAGCCATTTTTCTCTACAGTAAATCATTTCTGAATGATTTAGAATCAATTTTGTGGACTGTATGCTAATGCGCGGCTCAGGGTTGATAAGGATTGGTGAGGGATCTAACTGCTAGATAACATTGGGGGGGGTCTATATTTTGGCTACAACAGATACAAACCTACTGTAATCCTAATTAGCTCATTAATTCAGCTAATTAATATTCACAAGCTGCAAATTTCCATATAAATACAGCAATTACAGCATGGAATTTCCCTGGTCTGATTCTCTTTAGAAACAAATGGATAACACAACATACAACTGGATTGTCATACTTTTTAAGAATAATTAAAATAACTTTTTGGGGTGACGGTCCCTTAACCATCACTTGTTTCTTCATATTCTGAAAGAAACTATGTCTAATTTTGTTACAAACATATTTAACCCAGAGGGTACCAGTACTCACATCCTTGTCTACACTGTCTGATGGCTGGATGGGCATTTATTTATTAGGAAAATCATACATGAGATATAAGTTCTAACTACAATGTTTCCTGTATTTGGGGGGGGAGAATATATTTGAATCCATAGGGCCAGATTTACTAAAACATTCTGAAGCTACAAAAGGGATCCACTGATCTTAAGATCCCTAAGGGCGATAGGCGGCTCCAGAGGTGGACCCCTTGCTCACGGTGTCTATGGAAAGTTCAGTTAAAACCCATTGATGAGACCCAAAGAGAGGCGGAAATGTATGTCTGGAGTTTGCTCTCTCTTCTGTAGACTTGCTTGGTATTTCAGGGCTGGACCACTCTAGTGAGACAGAGCAGACTGATATGCTACAGGATATTTCTCCCTGTGAAGGGCACAAGTGGAAAAGAGAGGTTGCTCTCAATGGGTTATCATGTCACTTTGAAAAATAAAAATAAATACTTTAAAGTTAGACAAATTGACTGTATAATTGCTTAAATATTACTTTTAAATTGTTGCCTTGACTCAAATATAAAGCACTAAGCAGCTCATTTTTTGCTAGCAATCATTTCTATTGAGTTGTACAGTTTATAGGTCACATTAAAGGTGGAAAAAGTTCTGAAATGATTTATCTTAGTCTCATTTTTTTACAGCACAGAAACCTGACATTTTAACAGGGGTGTGTAGACTTTTTATATCCACTGTAGCTGTTGTTGGGGAAAAAAAGGAACAATTCTTTCAATAAATCTTTTGAACCTCACTAAAGTGGAATCCGATATCTACAGTAATTTTAATGATGAGCTTCCCATTTTGCTGTAACCAACATTGATATACATTTTAATATTTTATTAAAAGTTAAGTTTTATAAATTATTCTCTTTGGTAAAAAAGCTGTGCCTTATAAGAGGATCTATTTCTCTATTTTTGTATTAAGACAGGTGCAGTTAGATTAATAAAAACATATCATGGCTTTTATTGGCCAAATATATTTCTCTCTGCTTTGGAAATTCACTTTTTGATGTGAGACATTTCTATAAAGTCTATTCTGCTTTGTGGGTAGAACGAAGAAGGGACTTTCATAGATCTGTCACTGGTTTATAATATTAAACTAAACATCATGTAATTAACCAATGCTTAAAAGCTTTACTCAGTGAAACCTTCCAAACAGTCCCTGCAAAGGTCTGCCCCCTGTAACTCATGCCCATATTTTCTCTGTAGTACGAGATGAACCAATCACAGATTTTCAAGTGTCTAGTACATCTAGTACCAATAGAAACACTCTGGCCATGAGCTGCTGGGGGTGGACCTTTGTTGGGACTATTTTTAAGATTTCAGTGAGTAAAAACTGATATTTTTCACACTTGTTATTAAAATTATGTTTAAATATGCAAACAAACACTTAGGTAGTTTATTTTAATATTAGAAGCAGGGGACGTCCATCTCTTTAAACTTACAGCAGAGAAACACATTGAAGGTCTATACATTTGAGGCCTATTTTATTGGTTACACTTTATAAAATGGTTTATCCTGCCGTGAGTGACCGTACTCATTTTAATGTTGCTCTATTCCCATGCCCTTACTGATTATAATAATCCTTTTTCAAGTTCTCCCAAAAAATGCATAACTGCCAAGACTGTTTGCTCCCAGTGTGTCTTGGCTCTTAATGTTATAAATTTGCAATGCGTCTTACTTATTTATGACATTATTGCGATTCCACATGTGCGTGTCTTGCTTTTCTTGTCACAAGCAATTATGTTTTCAGTATTTGTTTCTGTAACCGCATTACTAAAATCTATTATCATTATTAATAAACTGCATTAAAAAATCATATAGCATTAAACAGTGATCTATGCTCACTAAGGAGGGGCGTTCTCACTAGTGAGGAGAGGCGATGAAGATGATTTTAGCCTCATCAGTTTACATTTGAGCAAATCGAAATTTTTGTTGATGCTGTGTACAAAAATGGCAAAGTTTGATATGGAAGAAAGAGGTGACTCAAGGTAAAAGTATGGGACAGACTAACAACATTAGCCTTTGCATAAGCTATAGACATTTTAATGTTTGCATATTGTGCAAATAGAAAGTTGGGATCTATCTTGTTCTGTGCACGCACGGCACGGGAAGCCGGGCAAGCTCATGTCCCTATGTACCTAAGCCCCAACACCCCTTGTTGGCCCTATCCCTAACCCCCTACACCAGTTACCGGCCCTAACCCCCTACACCAGTTACCGGCCCTAACCCCCTACACCAGTTACCGGCCCTAACCCCCTACACCAGTTACCGGCCCTAACCCCCTACACCAGTTACCGGCCCTAACCCCCTACACCAGTTACCGGCCCTAACCCTAACCTCCTAATCCTCCTAACCTAACCCCCTACACCCCTTGCTAACCCTAACCTCCTAATCCTCCTAACCTAACCCCCTACACCCCTTGCTAACCCTAACCTCCTAAGCCTCTTAAGCTAACCATAAACCCCTACACCACTTACCAGCCCTAACATGAAAACCCCTAATCACTTACCGGGCACTTACAGCTACATCGGGACTTCCCAGCGCTGAAGCGTGCGTGCACATAACAGAATAGATCCGAAAGTTGTAGTCTTGTCTGACTGAAAATATATCTGATAGTTTGGAGACTAAGGAGTTGAGCGTTGCATGTGTCACGATCTGGCACCAGCAGGGGCTGCCCGCTCTGGAACTTCAGCTGGTTAGGTCCTTGTATCGGGTCGGTATGACTATTGTCTGTGACTGAAGGTAGAGTTAAGATATTCTCTAGTTCTTCCCTGAAATAAGGAAGTCCAGCTCCCATGCTTGTAATTGTTGACCAGAGAGGGGATAATTGGTGATAATTAAATATTTTTATAGAGGAATGAACAGGCTAGTCAGACATTAAAGAGGAAGCAAACAACATGTCCACATACCCAACTAGATCTTCTTGCAGTCCAAGGGACTCTTTAGTTTTTGCCAAACACAGAGGTGTCAATTCTATGGCACTCAAAGTAAATAGATACACAGGTATAATTACATTTCTGGTGAAACCCAGCAACTTTATTTTTTTTTTTTATGTGATGCTGAATCAAATAAACCTGATAACATAATCGTTTGTTAAGTTCATGTAACTGATATGTTTGTGAATCTAATGTGACCTATAAACAAGTTTGTTTTTTACGTTTTCAATAGAAGTTTCTTTTTTGTGATAATCTATACTACAACTATAACTTTGTTTTCTCTTCTTTTTAGAGTTGCATTATTAAGCGCTACTGTGAGAAGAGGTTTGTCCCCAAATATCAGACCACTATAGGAATTGATTATGGTGTAACCAAGTAAGTAGTCTTTATTATATCCATGTATGTATCTCATGCAATCTATGTTTTTCAATAGGAGTGTCCCAGAATGCCTATCATTACTGTCATATATAATGTACAAAACACTCCCTTTAAAGCAAAGTAATCTTTTATTTATTCATTATATCACTGGATTTGCAGTATATTCTTGTCTAAATTCAGAAGAAATAGTATCGAGCGACTTCTGCCCTCTTGTGGTAAAAATCAGAACTGTGGTACAGGTGGGGCACCGATTATCTGCATTCTCCAGATATTAATTTTAACTATTACATTTTGCAGAGCCGGCGGTAGTCAGCAAATCCGGTTAAAGGCACCCGATCACATCACTGCCACCCTTAACCCTGTGTGTTCATATAGCAAAAATAGGGCACAAGGAGAGGTGTGTGGCTGCGCACATGCTCAGGGATTCCATCCGGGCACTGACAAATAGCCGAATAGTCGGTTTAGTGCACGATTGAGGCTGCCTGATTAAAGGAGGTTTCAGGTTAACAGATTGTGGAAAATCCGTGCCCTACCTGTATTTAAGATTTTAATTCAGATTTAGTTTCCTGGGATAACCATATTTATTTTCATTTCTAAAATTAAAAGAAAAAATGATCCTTACAAACGTGATTTTTGTAGTTAGTATTTTTGGGAATCTCCACAACAAAAGGTGTCAGAAGTAAAATAATAGCACTTGGAAAGGATACTGATTTCTTATTTATAAGAAATATATATTCTATTTTAAGTAAGAGGATAAGTACTGGCATTACAATTAAATAAAGCCTAATTGTATCATCACTTCTTTGCTTTAGAGTGCAAATGAGAGACCGAGAGATCAAAGTTAACATATTTGATATGGCTGGCCATCCCTTCTTCTATGAGGTATGTTACAGGCATAATTTCAGTGGAAATAATCACTATTCTATTTGTTAAGTTAAAAAAATAAAATCATGTTGTCTGGTTACTTATGATATTTTGCATTAATTAAAATGCATGCTTCTACACTAAACCCATTCAGTGTTATTGTTACCTTTAGGTGATGAACCATTAGTATTAGACTATATGCAATTATTATATCTGGATTTACTCCATGCATATCCCATATATGGTACACTGTTAAGCACGTGTTTGCATGTGTGTCCCACATTTAAGCCAATGATATATTTTTTTGGCAGACTGCTTATATTTCCAGTTTGAAGGGAACAGACCTTTTAATTGATTTTTTTTTTTTCTTACCGACCGTCCAACTCAGGGGGAAGAGGGGCAGGGGGGATTATTGCTCCATGCAGTGATCCTAACAAACAAAAATATAGCCCTTACCACATCTGTCTGTGCAAACATGGACAACTTGACTGATCTATACATGAATGCAATGGGATATCTGGTCAGTGCAGTGTAACCTGAGTCCACAGGGATACTGTGCCTATCAATCACAGCCTTCCCCCATAGAAATTCACACAGGACTTGGCACTCTGCTAATTACTCATGCAGCGATTTGTCGGTCACGTTATGTTAAAAGTTACGGGCTTGCGCATGTGCAATGAGAGCCAAAGGCACTCATCGCGAGGCCTGCAAGACTTTGAAAAAGGCTGTCAATGAGCGCCAAAGGTGCTCATTGCCAGGTCCACGATGAGTGCCAAAGGCCTACGCAAGACATTGAAAAAGGCTCAGCATGTGCTCCAAAGGTGCTCACGGACATGCCGGCAAGTTAGAGTGGGGAGAGCCTCGCATTGTGTGACAAACAGCATTGCCAGCCGTCAAATTTTATTCTCGTCATTTTTGACGGGCAAGTTGCTAGTTTAAACATATTTTAGCTAGATTAGTGTAATTAAAATGTTTTAACATACAATATTATGCTCTTTCACACCATGAAGTGCTCTTATAGTGAGTTCAGTGGCCCTTTAACTACATCATTATGTTATATTCTGTTAAATCTTTAATGTGTGGAAAGATCGTATTAAAGTCATTGAAAGGAAACGGACATATCATTATTACGCTTTATACCTCCTCTTGTTGCCTCTCCTTGCAGGTTCGCAATGAGTTTTACAAGGACACTCAAGGAGCAATCCTGGTGTATGACGTGGGCCAGAAGGAGTCTTTTGACTCTTTAGATGCCTGGTTAGCAGAGATGAAGCAAGAGCTTGGCCCTCAAGGAAACATAGAGAATATTGTCTTTGCTGTTTGTGCAAACAAGGTACAGTAAGTACATGGTATATGTTTATAAGTCCATTCTGTGCTGGGTAGCCGAGGGAAATAGATATCTTAAAAACATATTGAAACCGCTTCATTTTAGTTTACTCTTTTGAATACACAGGAAAACATTTTTATACAGAATGAGCGCAATATTTTAGAAATGTAAAAATATATAAATACATTTTTGTTTTATTACCTGCTATATACAGTATTAGATAACTGTTACGGTCTAAAACATTTCCACTGGAGAGAAGCAAAGACTGAAAAGTAACAATTTTGTTATTAAAGGGATACATAAGGTTTCTGGATTTTACTATGTATATACTATACTTTAATTATAGGCACTTTATATTATTAAGAAGTGCTTATTAGCTCTGATTTTATGCTTAAATCAAACAAATAGTCCATGTATGGGTCTGCCAACTGCAGCATATGCAGATACCGTCTCTGTAGGACTGGATGTGCAGTGTACTGTCCTAGCCTATCAGGGATCACATCTCACCAGCACATTGCACATTGCTGCTAAGAGATGGTCGTTGATTGGATAGTATGAGACACAGCACAGCAAGAGTCTATGCCTGCATACACGGCAGTGGGCAGACTCATACAGGGACTATTTGTTTGATTTTAGGCAGTAAGACAGAGCTTTTAAGCACTTCTTAATAAAATAAAGTAGATACATATATTATATACCCAGTATATACCCAGTAAAATTCAGGAACCTTCCATATCCCTTTAAGAGTCCACTGAAGGGTCATATTTATTGTACATTGTTGTGAAGAACTTGACTTCAAAATGATTTTGGAATGTTAAAAATAAATATTTTAACTTTATATTCAATATTGCTCCAATGGCAACAGACATTTGTTCTTATTCCTACCAGCATTAGAAGCCTAGGAGGATTCAGAGGATTTCTCTGGTCAACTTCATTAAAAGATTGACACTTTTAATTGAGGCTTGACAATAGAACTAAATAGGAGAGCAACACCCAGTAAGATAACCATGAGCAGGCGGAGTCTCCTAAATTTATTTTCCGCTCATTTCTGACATAACTGCTAATGTTGGTAGTTTGTTACAAAGATGTGAAGTTAAACCAAAACTGAGAGTACTTACTGGCGGATTTCTCTCCATAGATTGACTTAACAAAGCATCGCTGTGTGGATGAAAGTGAGGGGCGACTTTGGGCAGAAAGCAGAGGATTTCTGTATTTTGAGACCTCCGCACAGAGTGGGGAAGGAATTAATGAGATGTTCCAGGTAATTTCTTTAATTCTGTTTTCAGGTACTGGCAAAACCATATTACTGTTGATGGGGTGTATTCCTAGATGGGTTGCATGGCACCACAGGCACAAATGTCCACACAGAATGTTTCTCTTAATGATATTTGAAATATTTTTAGGTTTGTAAATTTACAGTTATATGTATGTATTTATTTATTTATTTATTTATTTATATTTTTTTTTTTTTTGCTTGAAGTCATTTTATTCAGCCATTGTGGACTTGTGTGAGAATGGTGGAAAGAGACCTATGTCAGCCATCAACATTGGGTTCACCAAAGAGCAAGCTGATACAATCCGCAGGATCCGCAACAGCAAGGACAGCTGGGACATGCTTGGGGTGAAGCCAGGCGCCACCAGGTAAATATTGTATCCTAATAAAAGTATGGGATTGTGGTGCCCTCTTTTTTTTTTTTTTTTTTTCTTCTGAATATAAATGCAAAACCTTTTATTGCATTATATACTGAAAAAAAAAATATTAAAATATTCTAATTTAGGCAGAATAATTTTTAACCAATCAATCTTTCTGGTATTTTCCAGGTATAAACCTGAATTTAAAGGTCAACCTTTAAGAAACTTAAATAAAAAAAATAAAAAAACAACTATTTTCTTAAAAGTATCCTGTGACCTCCTTGCAAGGAGAAATTGTGTGTGTGCGTGCGCCTGGGTTTGTGTGCGCCTGGGTTTGTGTGTGCGTGCTCCTCTCGGTGTGTGTGCGCGCGCCTCTCGGTGTGTGTGTGCGTGCGCGCCTCTCGGTGTGTGTGTGTGTGCGTGCGCGCCTCTCGGTGTGTGTGTGTGTGTGCGTGCGCGCCTCTCGGTGTGTGTGTGCGTGCGCGCCTCTCGGTGTGTGTGTGTGTGCGTGCGCGCCTCTCGGTGTGTGTGTGTGTGCGTGCGCGCCTCTCGGTGTGTGTGTGTCTGCTTAGGCTGTTACGCAGTTATCCCTTCTCTTCTTAGAAAATGATTTGTTGGGGTTCACTCTATAACAATTGTATAGATACTGTTAGTGTTTTTTTAATCTATCTTCTTATTGTATTCCTAATAATAAATAATAATTAATAATAAAAATAATTAGCACAGTGTTGAAGTGATTAGTAGTACTGATGTAATGTTTGTGTGATGTCAGGCCAAGCTCCTCCAGCCAGTGCATGGGCAGTTAACTATGGGAGGGCTATAAATCCATTAACAATAATTTTAAATGCCTAAATTATGCATGCATTTGAATAAATACATTCACTGCCAAATAAATATGTATTATTTTGATGAGACTGACTCCTGATTTTATCATTTCCTGACACTTCTTTTAATTGATGATTTCTTGTCTGTGCCTTTTAGGGATGAAGTCAATAAAGCCTACCGTAAATTAGCCGTGCTCCTCCACCCGGACAAATGTGTGGCTCCTGGAAGTGAAGATGCTTTTAAAGCTGTTGTAAATGCTCGGACTGCTCTCTTAAAAAACATTAAATAAATCAAAGAATCCCGTCAAGATGGGTGTTCAAACCTCAGTTTTCCAGATCAAAAACGTACATTGCTGTTATCTGAGGCTACAGTGAAGTATCCGGCACCAAGGTGTGAATGGCGGCTTAATACAACAGACACATCCATACATCTGAAAGGCAATGAGAGCTTTACTTAAAGGGGCAAGGAACACAACTGGTTTTTCAAACATTTAAAAGTGCATGTTTTAAACCTTGCAAAAGTAATTTATTTGCATGAAAAAAATATTAATGAAAAACAAAATGCAGAGTATACTTTAGTCTGTAGATCTCATTGGTTGGCAGAGGGCAACCCCCAAGAGAATGTAAAGATACACAATGTGGCACATTATCAAATACTCTCTTTCTGATATCATATCTTTACATGTCCCTTTAAAATTGCCAGTTGGGCTCCATCACTTATTTGTCTGTTACTTTTGACTGCATGCTCAGCACAATCTGGACAAGCTTCCTTTACTGTGGGGTATTTATGCACAAGACAACATTTTATTCTTAATACCAATTGAAATATTGTTTACAGCAAAACCTTCAGGTTAGTATGTGTATATTAATGGCTGCACCTCCATACCCTCTTCCAATGTTTTTTTCTTCTTAATTTTTGGAGTGTATGTTAAGATCAGAACAAATGTAAGTTTTAGTTTTTCTATAAGGAATTGATAACTGTTTCTTATAGTTTGTGGCTAGTTTAGTAATCAGATGAGATCAATAAAAAAAGGAAAAGTTTTTTTTTTTTAATTTCCCAGATTACTGATATTATAAAAGTATGTTTTTATAGTTTAATATCAAGAACTTATAGGCAGTAAATGCAAGTTCATAGATATTAAAAACTAAAAAAGCAAATACTGGCCCAATATTACCCAATATTTACCGTGTATAGGAGGAGCCTCTTCCCCTCCCTTTGTTTCTGCCTATTAATGTTTTTTTATTGGGCTAGGTCACAAACTTCTGAGGCCATTTTCTTATACTATTCTGGCTAATAACTTTTTTGAACAAACAATCCCAAGAGCTGTTATTTAATTGCAGTAATTCCTTTTAGATTATAGGAGCTTGGTCATTGTGTGTTTTTTGTAGTTTGCCATAGTGTGGGAGGAGAACATTTTATACACGGAATAACTGATATATGGCTAGGTTTTAACTATTTACTATGTCTCATATTAATGCAATTTTTAATGGACTTCTGCAGAGAAATACAAAACATAAGAAAACCTTGGGCCATATTCAATTGAAGTTTCGGCCTCTCTGGTAGCCCGTAAGTGAGGTCGCAAGCTATTTTGCTATTCAATTGGCGTTTTTTTGCGGACAAGGAAAGGTTTCCGAGTTATGGCCTTGAAAAAATGGCGATGGTTAAACTCGTAACTTACATCCTCCCGAAGCCTTTGATCTTTTACTTTCACAAGGCTAAAATCGCAAATTGCTATTCAATTGCTCAATTTTCCGAAGCCCGCAAATGGATTCACACCCGTAAATGGCAAATGAAGAAGAAAAGCCTACGAGTGCTAGAGAAGTCCCGCAAGGGGGTTCTAACCACTGTCCCCAGCAATGTAAATTCAAATAAAAAAAATCACTACTGCACTGTAAATAACGGGCAAAGTGATGATAGACCCTAGAATTAATTGCACAACAGTCTCAAGCCCGCAAATCGGCAGGAAATATAATTTATTTCTATTTTTCATTTCGTGGTTAAATCGATCTCGGGTATCAATGCGTTAATATAGATCAGGCCACCCATATGGACTAGAACAGTATTGGCATAAATTTTCATAATTCTGTATTTTGCAGATTTGCGAGTCTGATCACATATCAGACCCCGAACCGAATTGATTGACATGTAACCTCCATGTTTTACTGCTGTAATAATTTTCTATTGGCTGATTCGAAATGGGTGGTTACAGGCTTACTGATTTGATCATGTTCCCGCCTTGATCTGCTACAACCCAGTGCATGGTTTAGCATCGCAACCGGAGACGAACGGGAGCCTGCAACGCACCCGCAGACATACGTCAAGTTGCCGGCTTCAAATTGAATATGGCTCCTTGTATTTAGCTTTAACATGTTATAACCGTTGAGCACGTTTTTTTTTGTCAAACATGATTATACGTAAAGGTACATATTAAGCAGTTCTGTGGCATGTTTGCCATCTTCGTATCTTATTATGGGATATGGTTACCTTCGTCACTTTTGTTGGTTTACTTATTCTACCTGGGTTTACGTTGAAAGAAATGCTCCATTTGTAAAATAAGACTTATGTTTAAGCTCTCTTCTTCATGACAATCCTTGTATGATTTAGTCAAATATTAATAGGCTAAAAAATAGTTAAATTATAAAACACAGAACACATTTATGATGAAAGAAATCAGTTTTTAATTACATTTTAGGAGTATGTGTCTTAAGAGGAACTAACAGGACTGTAAGACAAATACACAAAGTTTTAGAAAAAAACTAGTATAGATTATTGAGACATTATATGTGAAATTTGAACAATTATTGTTTTATTTTGTGCTATTTTAGTAATATTAACAGTTGCATCTAGTATAATGAAAGCCCCTGTAGCTTAATGGAACATGGAAGGTTCCTGGATGTTACTAGGTATATAATATCCCTGTGTATCTATTTACTGTTATGTACTTTTATTAAGAGGTGCTTACAAATAGCCCCAGTATGGGTCTGTCCTCTGCAGTGTATGCTGACACAGACTCGCTAGGGCTGGGTGTGCAGTGTCTCATACTAACCAATCAGTGACCATCACGCAGCAACATTCAGCAAAATGCATCTGAGATGTGGTTCCTGATAGGTTAAGACACTACACTGAACATCCAGCCCTACCGAGTCTGTGTCTGCATATGCTGTAGTCGCAGACCCATACAGGGACTATTTGTTTGAGTTTAGGCTGTAAGACAGAGATTATGTGCACTTCTTAATAAAAATAAAGATCCTTTTATTGAAATATATGTGTAATTTATTAACATTTTTGTCTTGAATTCCCCTCCACTTATCTGTAGGCGGCAGCCATGTTAGCATGTCTCCTTCCTACCATGCCTCAGAGCATGTCACAATGTGAGTAGCAAGCTGTGAATCTCCTGTGATTCTTCATATTGCATCTTCTAGAGCATATACTGGAGCTTCCTATTGGTCTATCCGATCATGTTGTGCTGCCTCTGCACTAAACGCTACCCGACATAACTTGGTGAACCAGCAGAATCCTGCTGACTGAACAACGGGCCGGGATCCAGCTTATTGTGATTAAACAACTCCTTGAAGATTAAATAGAAAGTTATGAGAAGAGCACAGCGTCCCTAGTGGTGGGATAGGTAATTGTTAACATAGTTAAAATCCTTTTATGAAGGGTTAATAAAAATGGAAAAAACGCAGCAACTCAATACCATTGGTTTCCTCATAAGCACAATGGAATCATAGGAGCACCCTGAGGTGGAATAAAAAATATATAAAATAAAAGCAATAAGCTCTATATATGAAAAAATAGGGCTAGCAGATGGTATAATCCCAATAGTGTGGAGAGCAGGCATGAAAAATGTATATATTAATGCCAAAAAGATGTCTGCATACAATGAAACCATGGCATAGATACAGGTTTGCTCTCGGTTACCAAGTATTTAGTTGTGCTTATGAGGAAACACCCTATGGTATTTATTTGCAGCGTTTTTTCCAATTTTATGAACCCTTAATAAAGGATTTTAACTATGTTAAGAATTAACTAGCCTACCACTGGGGGCGCTATGCTCTTCTCATAACTTTCTACTACTGACTGTGTTATGTTTTGCATTAGGAGATACAATATGGAGATTCAAGGACTACCCCCTGCCTCATATAGTGATATGCGATAAGGTATGGTAGGAGGGAATGAGGCCAACACAGCAGTCCATTTTGGGGCAAGGTTGAAAATTAAAAATGTATTATCTATAGTTTTATATAATTAGGCAAAAGACCACAGCATTTAAAAAGTTTTAAACCTTCTGTATTAATAAAATTAAAAAAATATGCTGTTTTTGAAGCATTATGTTTATCAGTTATTATCTAGTTGTTATGAAACATACCAACCAATATCTAGCCCTAGAATTCAGGAAATGCCATATATCTTGTATGCACCTTATATGTACTATAGTGCGGTGTGAATTTGTTCATTTCATTTAATATCAAACTATAAAAACATCTCTATATCTGTTACTGTCATTTGTGACCTGGAATGGACACTAGTATATAAAGGGAATGCCCTTCTAGGGTTGTCATTTTAGTGAAGGGTCACTCAGACTGGAAGTGACCTATGCATAGTCCAAAAAATAATTGAACCCTCATGTATATGTTTATGTAATTTGTATAAAATGAATAAACATTTATTATTTGACATAAATACTTCCATTATAAAAAAAATAAATAGCTGCATATGTTCTCTTTAAAATACACCACTTCCTGCCTATACTAATTTAAAAAATCCTGCAATGCTATAATAAGGAACTAACTGATTTAATTTTGTGTTGATCACTGAAAAATCCATTTTTATTGGTTTACTAAAATAAATGTAATTTAATTTCAAAGATTACAATATTGGTCTCCAGTGGTCCCGCTAAGGGTCATATGGCTGAGAGACAGGTTTAAGGAACTTAAAAATAATCTGATTTGAGTCTAGAGAACTATTTAGTGAAGTGTCTTTTTTTTTAAATACATTTCTGCCTAACAAGTCTATAATATTGCTTATTTGAAATAACTTAACGACTAAAAGCCCACTCAGTTTTTTCCCGTAATCTGCTTAGGCTAGTTCAGGGGTTGGCAAGTTCGGTCGTGGAGAGCCACACACAGGCCTGGAGTTGAGGATTTAATTTCTCTGCATAGGTGAGTCAATCGGATGACTGAAGAAGAACGATAGTCTTGCCTGTACACAGCAGAGAGATCCTCAAATCCTGGCTATCCAGGACCGAACTACCTTACCCCTGAGCTATTCTAGCTTCTTGAGAAGCAGGTGAGATGCATGAGCTCAAAGTAAGTCAAAATGACTGAGGCGTCTATTGATCTCAAACAAGGTATCTTGAAAATAAAAATCTAACCTTTGGGAAACTGGAAAACCGTAGACGAGCTAAAACTCTTCTGAGCTCCAGGTGGTCTCTGTTACGAACACCAGAATTGGGGAGACCACGCTCACCCCAACTCTCTGTACGGGTAGCGACTTTTTGTTCAGATCTCAGCACCCAGCTGAAACACCTTCTTAGGAGAACTCTGGGCAGCATAAGTTAATGACACAGGGAGACATTCATTTAGTTTAAGCATGTTCAACTCCGACTGAGACCCCACCATTAGTTAGTGAGTACAAATCAGACTGGCACTTTTTTATTTTCAAGTCATATTTTCAGATCGCACAAAACACCAAAGACTTGCCCCCAGTTCTAGCCCATTCTCCTGGGCAAAATAGAGCTTGCTATGCCCCCACCCACATAATTTCCAGATGTAAGAAGGGTTTGGCTTTCTTGTTTTCATTACACATTTTCTATCAATACTCTTTGTCTCTTAGTCCCTTTGGACAACTTCAGACAGAACAATAACTATCCAGGGATATCTGTTTAGGTCACTAACAACCCAGGCCTGTGTTTTGCTCTCCTCTTACAGAGGGCCATACAGCTAGCTTCCCCCTTCATGACTGAAGCCACAGGATTCACGCCTGGTCGTAGATCCACATAAATTCCTATAGAATCTTTAACCCTTTGTTGTCCCACTAACAATCATGGCAGAAACAGTATCTCACCTAATTACAGGTAAGATGACATTATTACAGTGCATATAACCTGATGTAGTAACCCCACAATTAATTACTGTGGCCCATACTACACACAAAAACAAGTCACTGTCCCCACAACAAGTTTCAGGTCCGTTGTAATAGCCCCTGACATTAGAACCCAGTGTGCCAGAGTTCCAAATAGCAGAGGGGTTCAGGGGGTCCAATCATGGCCCCCAAATTGTTCACGACAGTCTCCCATCCAAGTACTGACCAGGTCCAACCCTGCTTGGCTTCACAATGGTGTGACCTCTTGGTTCCCTAGCTGGAACTGAACCCAGGATGCAGTGAATCCTAAACACTGGACCACTAGGGAACCCTTCTTAATCTGAACAGGTAAGTTATTCAGAATGGTGGATCCTAGAGAGCCTATCCCCTATATAGTTGTCAATGTTGGTCACGCAATGTTAAATAATTGCGGCCCTCGCAAAGCGAGGCCCGCAGTTGAGGCATGCGACTGCGAGGCCCGTGGGACTTTGAGGCTAAAATGATCGCCAAAGGCGCTCATCGCGAGGCCCGTGGGACTTTAAAACACCATAGATATCAGCACAGAAGGCTATAATGTCGATGGCTGCGATAGGCGGCGAAAAACGTAGCACTTTACAGCCGATCCCGAGGCAGTTTCCTATTTTAAAGCCCAAAATTGTTTCAAGCGCGTAACTCTAAAACCCCCCAAAAACCACAAAATAATAATAAATAAAAAAATCGTAGACAGAGGGAGAGGCTCGCAATAAGTGCCAAAGGTACAGCATTCCCAGCCTTAAAATTTGATTCCCGTCATTTTTGACGGGCATGTAGCTAGTAACCTATAACTGTGTGTAATGCTAATAATTCAGGCTATGCATGGTGATAACTCAGAAAGTTATGAATGTACAATAAATTCTCATTACCTGTCATTTGTTATCATGTAACAGGTTTGGAGAAGAGTGGGCACAACCAATTCCTTCATATCTCCTTAAAGGAACATGGAAGGTCCTGGATTGGAGTGCCTAGAAAGTTTACTGCCTAAAATCAAACAAATATTAGTTCCTTGGGTTTGTCCACTTCAGTGTAAGCAGTCACAGACTGTGCTGTGTCTCATATTAACCAATCAGTGATCATCTCTCAGCAACATTCTGCACCAAGCTACTGAGATGTTGTCCCTGATAGGCTAGGTCCAGCCCTACAGAGTCTGTGTCTGCATATCCTGCAGAGGGCAGACCTATACAGTGACTATTAATTTGATTTTTGTAGGAAAACAGAGCTTATAAACACTTCTTAATAAAGTACACTAAAGTAAATAGATACACAGGGATATAAGTAACACCCAGAAACATTACATATATGGCAACTAACTTTAGTACAAAACTTCTGTAGCATTGGTAATGCAAAAAGTGTCACCGACCACAAAGCAAACGGACAAAGCTGAACTGAAACTATAAGGTGAAAGTTGTGTCATCTATCACCCACCTCATGCCCCCCACATGCAGGGTGTGTTTGCTGCCTCCACCCCTTCTGTGAATGTTGTGGTAATATGATGGTATCTTATCTACTTCAGAAAACGACATTATGGTTGTACATACGCTGAAAGATAAAAGAGAATGTTTTTCGAGCACTTCCTTGGTGATATCATCTCACTACAGTCACATTCCCAGTGCTTAGTGCCAGTTGTATATATATGTGTGTGTGTGTGTGTATATATATATATATATATATATATATATATATATATATATATATATATATATATATATATATATATATATATATATATATATATATATATATATATATATATACACACAGTGCCTTGCAAAAGTATTCACCCCCTTGGCATTTTTCGTGTTTTGTTGCCTCACAACCTGGAATTAACATGGATTGTTTGAGGATTTGCATCATTTAATTTACAGAACATGCCACAACTTTGAAGATGTTTTTTTTTTATTGTGAAGCAAACAACAAATAGGACAAAATAACAGAAAAAGTCAATGTGCATAACTATTCACCCCCCTAAAGTCAATACTTTGTAGAGCCACCTTTTGCGGCAATCACAGCTCCAAGTCGCTTTGGATAAGTCTCTATGAGCTTGCCACATCTTACCACTGGGATTTTTGCCCATTCCTCCTTGCAAAACTGCTCCAGCTCCTTCAAGTTGGATGGTTTGCGCTTGTGAACAACAATCTTTAAGTCTGACCACAGATTTTCTATTGGATTGAGGTCTGGGCTTTGACTAGACCATTCCAACACATTTACATGTTTCCCCTTAAACCCCCCAAGTGTTGCTTTAGCGGTGTGTTTGGGGTCATTGTCCTGCTGGAAGGTGAACCTCCGTCCTAGCCTCAAATCACGCACAGAGTCGTAAAGGTTTTACTCAAGAATATCCCTGTATTTAGCACCATCCATCTTTCCCTCAACTCTGACCAGTTTCCCAGTCCCGGCTGCTGAGAAACATCCCCACAGCATGATGCTGCCACCACCATGTTTCACTGTGGGGATGGTGTTCTTTGGGTGATGTGATGTGTTGGGTTTGCTCCAGACATAGCATTTTCTTTGATGGGGCGAATAGTTCAATTTTAGTCTTATCAGACCAGAGCACCTTTATCCATACATTTTGGGAGTCTTCCACATGCCTTTTCACAAACTCAAAACGTGCCATTTTGTTTTTTGCTGAAAGTAATGGCTTTCTTCTGGCCACTCTGCCATAAAGCCCAACTCTATGGAGCGTACGGCATATTGTCGTCCTATGTACAGATACTCCAGTCTCTGCTGTGGACTCAGCAGCTCCTCCAGGGTTACCTTAGGTCTCTGTTCTGCCTCTCTGATTAATGCCCTCCTTGCCCGGTCCGTGAGTTTTGGTGGGCGGCCGTCTCTTGGCAGGTTTGCTGTTGTGCCATGTTCTTTCCATTTGGTTATTATAGATTTGATGGTGCTCCTGGGGATCATCAAAGATTTAGATATTTCTTTATAACCTAACCTTGACTTGTACTTCTCAACAACATTGTCCCTTACTTGTTTGGAGAGTTCCTTGGTCTTCATGGCAGTGTTTGGTTAGTGGTGCCTCTTGCTTAGGTGTTGCAGCCTCTGGGGCCTTTCAAAAAAGGTGTGTTTATGTAATGGCAGATCATGTGACACTTAGATTGCACACAGGTGGACATCATTTCACTAATTATGTGACTTCTGAAGGTAATTGGTTGCACCAGAGCTTTTTATGGGCTTCATAACAAAGGGGGTGAATACATACGCACATGCCAATTTTCTGTTTTCTATTTCTAAAAATTAGTTTTATTTATATATTTTTCTCATTTCACTTCACCAAATTAGACTATTGTGTTCTGATCCATCACATAAAATTCAGATTAACAAAACATTGAACTTAAGGCTGTAATGTAACAAAATAGGTCAAGGGAGTGAATACTTTTGCAAGGCACTGTATATATATATATATATATATATATATATAGTAAATAAATAGTACTTTTGTGTTCACATGTGAATGTCGAAAACAAGTTTAAAAAAATTCTTTCTTGCCCAGAATTCTGACAAATACAGTTATTACACTGCATTCTGGGAAGCTGAGCAGGGACATGCAAATGTGCCCAAAAAGGCTTCGCTCTTGCAATCCATAACCATATCAAACATGTCTTCCCTTAATCATATGCCCGCTGTATCAAACAGCTTTGAGCAAAGCTAGGGTTGCATTATACACAAGCTAGGAATCCCACCCACGTACAGCCGTTTTATTTATTTAAAAAATGTAACGTTGCACATTAGGAATTAAATTCTAAAGAACTACAACACTTCAGTTGGCCTCCAAAGTCAGATCTTAAATATTCTAGAAAAATAAGTGACATTATTTGCATTTAAAATACATCACCTGCAAATGGGGTTTTCTTTTTTACAGAAGGGGTTTCTAGTATTATCCGCTTTTCAGTAAATGTCAAAATGTGGCTTTTCAAGCAGTTACGGGAAAATAATTTGTGACCTACTAACATAAATCAATTAGTATTTCCTTTCATGCGGTTTTTCTGCTCACTTTATATCTTCACAATGGAAACCAGAGGCTGAGCCGCGCCCGGGATAATCATTTAGCTTTACTTTACAGCTGATCAGATTATTCTAAAAAAAAAAAAAAAAAATCTCATTAAATATTTTACAAATTGTGATAATAAAAATGAGAATACAGAGAAGTAAAATGTGGGCAGAGATTAGAGGGACACAGACAAGCATTGTATATAATGTTCTGATAGGTCAGTATGTGAGTCTGTAGATCGGGTTTTAGATAAGAACACAGCAGAGCCATCATTTAGAGCCATAAATGTCCCCACAATATGTGAATTGTGAGCAAGGGAGGCTTGTGGAAAGTGTCATAAAACAGGTTGATAGTGGGACAGAAAACTTAAATCAATATTGAGCCCAGAATCTTTCGTATTAAAAAATTTAATCATTTTCAATTCAAATGTTTTCTGCTCTTGGATAGTTTTGAAATAGATTTAAAATAATTACATTTTCGCTAATTGAAGGCACCAATGTGCAAATCAGACCTTCTGCACCTTAGAGTAATAAGGTTCCTGCCAAGCACCTACTGATCCATCATGAATATAGATGGCGTGACGGGACTGATTAACCCCTCAGCAGCCAAACCTCATCACAACTTGAGCTTCTTATACAATTAGCATGCTGTATTTCAAATATGGAAGGAAAAGGGAAAGAAAGTAGGTAATGGTTCACACTTTAACTAAATTAGTAATATTAAAACATAATGTTTTATTGATATCTTATTGAAAAATTAAATATTGAAAAATTGGTTTAGGAAAACTACACAGCACACAAACAAATATAAAAAAATATCTCTAATTAAGTTGGTGGCCATATATTGCGCAACTGTGCATTAGTGCTGTAGTCGCGTATGCGCAGTTATGTTGTACTCATAGGGGGAGGGGGAGAGAGATGGAGAGAGAAAGGGAGGGAGAGGGGGAGCAGAGGGAGGTGGAGAGAGAAATATAGGGAGGCAGAGAGAATGAGGAGGGGGAGAGAGGGAGGCGGAGAGGGAGGTGGAGAGAGAAAGGGAGGGAGGCAGCCAGAGAGAAAGGGAGGGGAGAGAGGGAGAGAGAAAGGTAGGGAGGCAGAGAGAGGGAGGAGGGGGAGAGAGGGAGGCAGAGAGGGAGATTGAAAGACAAAGGTAGGCAGTATGAGAGAGGGAGGGGAGAGAGAGAGGCAAAGAGGGAGGTGGACAGAGAACGGGAGGAGGGGGAGAGAGAGAGGCAGAGAGAGAGGAGGAGGGAGGGGAAGAGAGGGAAGGAGGCAGAGAGGGAGATGGAGAAGAAAGGGAGGGAGGCAGAAAGAGAGGAAGGGGAAGAGAGGGAGCAGAGGGAGAAGGGAGGCTAAGAGAGAGGGAAGGGAGGGGAGAGGAAGGGATGCAGGGAGAGAGGAAGGGAGAGAAAGATGGAGGGAGGCTGCGAGAGAGAAAGAGACAGAGAGCACACAGAGTGAGAGCGTGCACACACAAAGAGAAAATGCACTGAGATAGAGAGGATGCACAGAGAGAGAGACAGCACAGAGAGAGACAGAGGGCATACAGAGAGAGACAGCACAGACAACTGAACATAACATACAATACCATCTTTTATGACGGGCAAGTTACTAGTGTATATAATAATTACAAACTCCAGCCAATACAGGATGCCTTGGCCTCAGTGTAGTCTGAACTGTCCTGATATCATTATTCTTGAGGAAACATAGTAATAGAAACCAGGCTAAATAGTAGTATAGATATCTCACTATAAAAATGGTTTGTCCCTAACTGACGCGTTTCGCCATTACAGGCTATGTCAAAGGATATAGCAGTTCACCAAAGGCCATAGAGCTAGTTCTTTATTTAAAGAGATGATTTAAATTTATAGCTGATAGTTTAAACATTACATATATAACAGATATTGTATATACAACTATGTACAGTTCTACAAACCAAATATAATATGCCCCAGCTAACAAATCTATATAGATAATTATACAATACTTGTAAACTTGTATAGTTCCTTGAAACCTTTCTTGAGACTTATAAGAAAGGTTATAAAACATTTCTTTTTTTTTATTTTCTCCTCTGTAATAAATGCCATTGACAGATAGTGTAGTGTACACAGTGTTTGCAGCAGATGTCGGCAGCAGGTGGCTTGCAGAGTACGGCCTTTAGTTGCCTGTACATATTAACACATCCTAAGCTCTCCTGTTTGTGACCTCCCTGCTTCACATAGAAAGCCAAACATTTGATAGCTCTGATCAATTCTGCTGACGCACTAATTGTGTTTTCATTGGAAACATGCTGGAAAGCAAAAACAGGTTGGACAGAAATCAACAAATAATCATATACAGTGCCTTGCAAAAGTATTCCCCCCCCTTGACTTTTTACCTATTTTGTTACATTACAGCCTTAAGTTCAATGTTTTGTTAATCTGGATTTTATGTGATGAATCAGAACACAATAGTCTAAGTTGGTGAAGTGAAATGAGAAAAATGATACATAAAACTATTTTTTAGAAATAGAAAACAGAAAATTGGCATGTGCGTATGTATTCACCCCCTTTGTTATGAAGCCAATAAAAAGCTCTGGTGCAACCAATTACCTTCAGAAGTCACAAAATTAGTGAAATGATGTCCACCTGTGTGCAATCTAAGTGTCACATGATCTGTCATTACATATACACACCTTTTTTGAAAGGCCCCAGAGGCTGCAACACCTAAGCAAGAGGCACCACTAACCAAACACTGCCATGAAGACCAAGGAACTCTCCAAACAAGTAAGGGACAATGTTGTTGAGAAGTACAAGTCAGGGTTAGGTTATAAAAAGATATCCAAATCTTTGATGATCCCCAGGAGCACCATCAAATCTATCATAACCAAATGGAAAGAACATGGCACAACAGCAAACTTGCCAAGAGACGGCCGCCCACCAAAACTCACGGACCGGGCAAGGAGGGCATTAATCAGAGAGGCAGCACAGAGACCTAAGGTAACCCTGGAGGAGCTGCAGAGATCCACAGCAGAGACTGGAGTATCTGTACATAGGACGACAATAAGCCGTACGCTCCATAGAGTTGGGATTTATGGCAGAGTGGCCAGAAGAAAGCCATTACTTTCAGCAAAAAACAAAATGGCACGTTTTGAGCTTGCGAGAAAGGCATGTGAGAGACTCCCAAAATGTATGGATAAAGGTGCTCTGGTCTGATGAGACAAAATTTGAACGCTATGTCTGACGCAAACCCAACACATCACATCACCCAAAGAACACCATCCCCACAGTGAAACATGGTGGTGGCAGCATCATGCTGTGGGGATGTTTTTCAGCAGCTGGGACTGGGAAACTGGTCAGAGTTGAGGGAAAGATGGATGGTGCTAAATACAGGGATATTCTTGAGCAAAACCTGTACCACTCTGTGCGTGGTTTGAGGCTAGGACGGAGGTTCACCTTCCAGCAGGACAATGACCCCAAACACACTGCTAAAGCAACACTTGAGTGGTTTAAGGGGAAACATGTAAATGTGTTGGAATGGCCTAGTCACAGCCCAGACCTCAATCCAATAGAAAATCTCTGGTCAGACTTAAAGATTGCTGTTCACATGCGCAAACCATCCAACTTGAAGGAGCTGGAGCAGTTTTGCAAGGAGGAATGGGCAAAAACCCCAGCGGTAAGATGTAGCAAGCTCATAGAGACTTATCCAAAGCGACTTGGAGCTGTGATTGCTACAAAAGGTGGCTCTACAAAGTATTGACTTTAGGGGGGTGAATAGTTATGCACATTGACTTTTTCTGTTATTTTGTTCTATTTGTTGTTTGCTTCACAATAAAAAAAAACATCTTCAAAGTTGTTGCATGTTTTGTAAATTAAATGCTGCAAATCCTCAAACAATCCGTGTTAATTCCAGGTTGTGAGGCAACAAAACACGAAAAATGCCAAGGGGGTGAATACTTTTGCAAGGCACTGTAAGTATAGAGTGTTTATGTGTGATATATCTGCTATAGGTAGTTATAGGAGCCTTCCCTGCATTCCTGTGCCGCACCTAGACACCTTTTTCTATGCAGTGATTAATTTTTCATTTATTTCTATTTATATAATATCTTTATGCAAAGCGGTACACAAAATATTTAAAGTGGTACATCATAGTTGTGAATATTGGACAGACAGCTGGACCAGAAAATAAAGAGTGGGTGGCATGGATGGCATGAAGCAAAGGGTATGAAGCAAGACTGAGTTATGGCCAGGTAAAGCAGAGGAATCTGGCCGATATGGTTGTATTTTGGATCAGGGTGAGATAAGGAGAAGACATGGAATTTGAGAGAGATGTGGAACATCTACAGGAATAGGGTGTTCATATGAAGTGACTGCTCCTCAGGTTCTTTCTACATCTCCAGATTAAGAACGACCTATCACTTATACTTTAATATAGGTCTCCAACTCAAATCCGAGATCAGCAGACATGTAATAACTCTATACCATATTCAAACTTAATTTGCAGTGCCTGAGTGTGGGTTCATTTGAAAGACAATCTGTTGGTTAGTATGAATCAGTCGTTTACCTGCCAGAGGTACTCTGAACAGGGACATGTCCACCACATGCGATAAAATATGCCAATTTGGCCACAACCTCTCCAGGATTGGGGACAAGTGATAAGTCACACGCAAAATAAGTTCACCTAAGATTTACCATCTATGAAGCATTTTGAAACTCTGTTTTGATTTGGTCCCCAAATCTTCAGTTCTATTGTTTCCTTATAGTCTTTGTCTTACTTTTAATGTATAAGAATGTTGTTTAATTTCTTGTTTTATTAAGACATTTGTATAGCCATTTATGCAACTGAGCAGCACATAAACATTCAAATCTGGTTCCTGGAGCATGCATTATTTTGGATAATACTGAGCTATGGAATTGGAGATAACGTACCATGCATTCATACTGTCTTGTGCCTTCTTTAAGATGACAGCACATACATTTGCCTCTTTTTCTAAAACATTTGAAATCATTGGAGGTTTGACCTGGGAGAAATTCCAGCTTATTCAAAACAGAAGTAAGTGGTGATGAAAATGAGGCTATTAGTCCGGTTCTTGATACCTTGTCCCAGGTTTGTAATGCAAGTGGGAAACTGGGTCTTTCTAAGCTGTCTAGAAGGAGCTGGCCACGCACTCCAGTAACTTTGCTAAGATAACTTTATGGCCAAGCACAACTAGAGACATGATTTGGCACTGGAAGATGAGCCTCGCAGGTCTGAAGGTGCCTACAACATTACTGAGGAAGAGCAGAGAGTGAGTATGAGTAGCACCAGATCTAATGAAGTGGTTGAGCTAAAGCTGAGAGGACACCCAGCTGCGGATGTGTCTGGAGGGGAAAGGAAAGTCCAATGCTGCAAAGAACAATTCAGCATAGGAACCTGGAAGGTTAGAACTATGAACCATGTAAACTTGGTGTAATCAAAGATAACAAGATTAAACTTTAATATCCTGGGAATTAGTGAACTGAAATGGACTGGAATGGGCCATTTCACATCAGATAAGAATACCGCAGAAGAAATGGAGTAGCCCTCATCGTCAATCATATGGTGGCCAAGCAGTGCTTGGTTACAACCCAAAAAATTACAGAATTATTTCAATTTGAATTAAAGGCAAGCCATTTAACATGAGCGATAATAATCAAAAAAGGTTGTGCCATCATGCCTGTAGCTCACATCTACTACTAAAATTGCTAATAATTTAATTCCTCTCTTCTTTCTGGGGACTATATGAAGACTGAAAGCCAACATAAATTCTGTCAGTGAAAGTTTGTTAGCCACTAGACCGATCCTTGCGAGGGGTTGGGGTCTAACCCAAGTTTCTAGGGGAGAAGGTCTCCTGCTAGGCAGGAACCTAATGGAGGGTGGCGGACTGGTTAGCGGACGCAGGGTGCCCTGTAAGTGCTAAAGGGCTATATCCGCTCCCTAACTGACCTCCTCTCGGGAACAGATAGCTTTACTGAGTCGGAGGGGAGTTGGCTAAGGGAGTTGAGATGGGTCCACGGTGTATCCACTTTTAGCGATGACCAGGATTTCCATAATATTTCTAACAATTTGGGCTCCTATTAGATTGAATGGGAGGGTCACGAACAATGAATCAGGTCAAGTATTTCTTAATGTGCAGTTAATCATGAAACAAAGGATCAAAGGGGTATTATTTACAAGCCACTTGACACCATTTGGCCTTCGATGTTTAAGCAATAGATTTTTAATTGCTGTTTGACAGCCTAGTTAACTAGATGACTTAAACAGATCTGGGGATCTCGCATAAAAGTATATGGAGCCCAATCTACCGCTTACCGCAAGTTCAAACCACACCGGAAACCTAGGCCGGACCCGGGACTGAGAGCAAACTGGGTATCGCAGTTGGCTACTGGAAGGGACTACTGGTCACCCTTAAAGTGATACTACCCTCAAAATATTTTTATTGGCTCAATTAAATATTTATTCTCTGAAACATGTTATACACATGAAATAAGTGTCGTAGAAATGTAAATCAATCCAGGGCACTTTAGGCTTGGGTGACCTGGTGAAAAATGTTCTTTTGGGAGTGAGGGCACATAACCAGGGCTTGGGGAATCATCAACAAAATTTTTTATAATTGGACCTTGGTCCTATAAGAAAGTGATATAGCCCCTTTTGAATTGTCTTTATGGCCATTACAATAGCTTTTACCATTTATTATGTTTTTGTGAAGATTACGGGAATATAATGCAATGGAATAATCATTGGAGGTTGGTTGCTTGTTGGGTATACCTGCATCATGGAATGATGAAAGCTGGGAAGCAGGTGGATTGGAGGTAGGATTTTCCTGTTTGATAAATCAACTATCAATGTCAGATAGTAGTTTAAAAATCTGATTGATGGTGGAAGGGTCATTAGCTTGCTGAGAGGTGGATGGTAGGTTAGTCTTATGAGAGAAAATCAATTTATAAAGTTCTACTGCGCGGGCAGTGGCAGGAAAAGGAATTTCTTTTTCAATAAGGTCTTGTCAGTTTTGGAATGGTCCATGATCTGTAAGCTGTCAGACTAGAAAGATCTTGATTAGTTTCTGCTTGTGATATGATGGACGGGGCTCCCTTGAAATCAGAATCTCCACCTAGTATTAGATGTCTTAGGTGATTTAAATTGTGATTTCATAATATTGATAATGAAGCAAAATGGAGGGATACTAACTTGTGATGATCTGTAAAACAAGGATAAAATTAGTTGGACTATTGTAGAAAATGGTTTTAAAAGAAGTATTAAATAAATTAGGGGTAATAATTAAGGTGAAGGTCACAATTTGGATTAGACTAGTAGAAACTGCTTAGCGAGTGGGTAAGTTAGACATATTTCCTTTGGCTGGGGTTATAACAATTCGAATTGAGGCATAATCACTTGGACTGCGTGTTTAAGAATTGAATAGAAATGAAAAATATACAGCCAAAGTAAGGTGATAATGCTTACCTCGGAATTGAGGTGATTATGTGTACCTCCAAATTGAGGTTAATATGATAACCTCCTAAATGAGAAGGACATGAGTACCTCTGAATGAGATGAGCATGGGAGCCTCCAAAATGAGGTGATTGAGGGGAATTAGGAAAGATACGAGTAAGGGTGACAGAGAAAAGAGCTTATAAGTTGAATATAAAAGGGTAGTTCCACCAAATGAAAAAAAGGTGGAATGTTAATTAAATGTATATGTTTCCTGGGTTTCAAATGTTTGGTAAGAAATAGGCAGTTATTATCATAAAAATATGTGTTTTATAGAAAAGTTCAATTTACTTACAAAGTTATCGGCAGGAAAGTAAAATCCAGCTTTGCACACCCATAAGAAGCTTACAAGTACACACAGGAAAGGCAGCCAGGTACAGAGTTTGACTTATCTGGTAGATTCCACAGGAAGTAACTGCTGCTGGAAGCAATCACATGGTTGGGCGGGGTCTGAGCTCACAGCTGATTAAAAGCCAAGGATATAGAGAGAGAGAGAGAGAGACTACATATCCCAGGCTGATTTGTAAACACAGGAGTATGATACAAATGTATCAGCTAGCCTCAGCTTTCTCCTTATTGGCCAAAATTAATTATGAATGTTATGCTAATCTTAGAAAGGATTTTCAGGGGTGTCAACTAACAAAAGCTGCAGTTTGCAAACTGAAAAGATTTAGCAAACATCAGGGTGAGTTTGTAAGTGGTTATTTTTGTATTTTTTCATGCAAAAAATGTTTGCATGCACTACTGATTCTCCTCTTACACATGCATTCATAACCCAGGAACAGTAAATTTACCTTTAAGCTATGCCTTTAAGTGTCAAAATGAAGGAGTGTGACCCCCTAAAGAAAAATTTGTAAAATGAGTTGTATTATACAAATAAATGAAAAAGTATAATTGAAATATGATAGTTATGTTACCTCAATGATCCAAATTAATGAAGGAATGTAAAAATGAAATAAGAAGAAAGAAGGAAAAATGTATAAAATTAAAATATTGCCTAACTGAAATAAAAGAAAAATGTAAAGGCCTAAACATAATGTGGATGGTTTAGTGGTGATACAATGTAAATCTATAAAAAAGACTGATAAATAGAGTAAATGCAGAGATGATTGGAACTTAAAGTAAGCATAAATTAAAAATTAATAACATAAAACATGAAATGAGATATAATATAAATAAATATACAATATAAACAATGTTTAAAGCAGAGGGGAAATGTATCTTTTAAACTGTTCGACAAGGATATTGAATCAAAAATATGAAAAAAAATACAAATGGGACTGAACGAGAAATGGAGGCAATTCTACAAAAACTATAGTGAGGTCAAGCTGTACTCCCTAATGCACAGTGAGCAAGGAGTTCATCATCTGGACCCCCTATAACCTTTATGGAGACCAAACCCCAAGGATCATTTGCATACAGAGAAAAAATCATAGGGCCCTTAGAGCTCACTGACGAGGCCCAAAAAGGCTGAAACATATGTCTGGGGTTTGCTATTTTTCCTGTTCAGGGAAGAATTGCCTGATACTAGCTGTGGCACTAGCCGTGGCTAGCAAGTATCATAGTGTTCACTTTCTAGCCCTGCTGTTTGAAAAAAGATTGAAGTGATGTTTTGGAAAGCAAATATGTCTGATCCAGTCCTAGACTAGGGTGATAAATGAGAGTCAGACTGGATGTGCTATTTAATGATGTGTTGGTGCAGCTCAGTGAGGTGCAGCTAAACTCCCTAAGGCACAGTAAGCAAGGGCTCCACGTCTGGATTCCCCTATTACCCTTAGGGAGACTAAACCCTAAGGGTAATTTGCATAAACAAAAATACTAAGTCAGAGGGGCTCATCCGAGAACGAACCAACCTTAATAGGTTAGTTCTATGACCATGATAAGCCACTCTGAGAGCAACCTCTTTTAGCTCACTTGCGCCCTTCACAGGGAGAAATATCCTGTAGTATATCAGTCTGGTCCCACTCAAAAGAGTGACCCCCACTGTGCCTTAGGGAGTTCGGCTGCACTTCACTGACGAGGCCCATAAAGGCCGAAACGCGTCTGGGGTTTGCTGTTTCTCCTGTTCAGGGTAGAATTGCCTGGTATTTCGGGGCTGGGTCACTCTTTTGAGTGGGACCAGACTGATATACTACAGGATATTTCTCCCTGTGAAGGGCACAAGTGAACTAAAAGAGGTTGCTCTCAGAGTAGCTTATCATGGCTATAGAATTAACCTATTAAGGCCATCTTCCGAACTCCTGGATCTGGGTCACAAGTCAGACCTGGGATTTGTGTTTGAGCAGCAGCTGCGAGAATGGCTGTATAGGTTAAGGTTTACTATATTAAAGATTTGGGTTGAGCTCCACATACAATATTAAAGATTTGGTTTGAGCTCCATATAGCAGCTGGTATAGTGTATTTTGTTGACCTAGGTGTTTGTTGTTAGTGTGCCACCTGAGGCCATGCTGCCAACATCCTTACTTGTAAATGCTGCATATGAGGAATTCATTCCGGCGTATCAGGCCTTCCACTATATGTTTCCTACATAGATCACCAGGCGGATAGGAAATACTTCTTTTTCAAGCCTACACTCACTTCTCTGCATGCTGTCACTTGGCCATTGTTTATGCCAGCCAGTTCACACACAGATGAAGTAAGTTGAAAGCAGGTTGGAACCCAAGATTCCACCATTTAATTGTTATTCTACTTTTATTCCATTTACTCTCATTAGTGTTCTACTGACTTTCTCTTTATAGGCCTAAAAATGAATGCAACTGATGATGTCTCTAGGTAGGTTAGATCCCCATCGGGTCATGGTGAAGGGGCTTGTGTACTTTAATGAAGCTGCAGCTATACCATGTAGGGTCACTCAAGATGGGCAGGTCATAGCAGAGAGGTCAGACAAATCACGGTCCACTGGAGAAGGAATTGGTAACTCACTCTAGATAATCTTATGGATTATGGATAAACACAACCAGAGACATAATGGTATGGCACAGAAAGATGAGCTCATCAGATCAGAAGGTGCCTGCGACATTACCAGGGAAGAGCATAGAGTATGAGTAGATACCTAAAATAACAGGCAAGCTTGGACTTGGAGTACAGAATGGTGAAAGATTATTCAAATTCTCTGGTCATAGTAAACACCATCTTCCAACATCACCAAATCAGATTGACTATATACTTTACAGCCAAAGATGGAGGAGCTCTATACAGTCCACAAGAACAACTGCAGCTCAGACCATGAGCTTCTTATTGCAAAGTTCAGGGAAGGAGGGAAAATAATTGGACCAAGCATATACAAAATAAATGATATCCCTTGTGAAAATGCAGTGGAGGTCAAGAATTGATTTAAGGGACTAGATATGGAAGATAGAATGCCTGAAGTTTGTGACATTGTCCAAAAAACAATTTTACACCAAAGGATATAGTATACCTCACGGGAGAACCATCTGGTGAGTATTTATCCAAGTATTAGTTTCCAGTAATACTGTTTTAAGAAATGTATAGGGGTACATTAGATGGTAAATAGTACCTATACAAATTACACAAAAAAGGCTAGAGAAAAATACACTATTTAAATATAGGCACTAACATCCCTTTGAAAATTGCATCAATATTATATATGGAAGTTGATGTTGATGAACATTGGAAATTATGACCCAGTCACTAATGAGTTAAAAAATATTTTTTATTAAAACCAAATAAAGAAAATAATTAATACACGTCGATTAAAAAAAGATCGAAAAACAAAATATCCCTGGATACACAACTGCTGTAAATTATCAAACTAAGAGGGTTATAAAGCATATATTCTATCAAAGAGAGACAGTGAGTGGCTATTTTACTAATTAATCTATCTATGTTCAATTATATAGTTAATACATTTATATATAAATATATAAGATACCGGCCGCTATAGAAAAGTACCAGCCACTAATACTAACATACTGCCTAACAGTAATCTTCCCTAAATCTAGTGGTGGAACTGGGGATCCACCGATTACCCCATAAACTGTACTTCTGGAACCTAAACTACACTAATGTGTTACTAAAATATATCACATATATAGTTGTGAGCATACGAGCCGTTGCTCACGCTTGCATACGAGCCGTTGCTCACGCTTGCCAGCAACTGTGACCCTCGCAAAATTTACGTCGTAACGCAAACAAAATACGAGACACGTTACGACCTCGTAAAAATCGTCCGCAACACGCGCACATCAAAACATAATTAATACAAAAAATACACACAACAAATACATAAAAAGCGGACTTACAGAAAGAGGGAGCATCCAGGACCTCGAAAACTAAAGTTACCCCTCAATTTAAGTCAAATTAAAAGAGTTTAGACACTAAAAAATTCTCTAAGCGAGAGAAAAAATGGCCGCCGAAAAAAACGAAAACTAGGCTACAGCAGTCTAAAGACGCAAAACACCACCAAACACCTACGTATTTGACGAAAAAACCTACGAGATTACAAAATAAGGACGCATCGCGCGCAACCCCAAAAACATTACAAACACAACAAAAACAAACAACAAACACATAAAAAGGTTACTCACAGCAAGGGGGGCATCGAGGACCTCTGCAAGTGAAGTTACACCTCCATTTAACCACAAATTTCAAAGTTTAGAGACCCGAAAATCACCTAATCGAGAGAGAAAAATGAAAACGAGGCTAAAGGTCCCTAAACACGCAAAACACTACCATAAATACGCAAAACACCACCAAACAGCTACGGATATTCGGAAAAACTCGCACAACATAGAAAACGAACGACGCTACATCAGCCACATTATATACACCAAACACCCTTAGCTCACTTACAATTTCATTGCCGTCATTTTTTGACGGGCTATTCGCTATCATCCATAAAAAGAAAAGAGTGAGAAAAATAAGTATATATATGTGAATTATACAAAAAGTTCAATATCGTTAACTCACAAGTTATAGAACCAACCACAAGACAAATTATAATGTGATACATTATATACTTGTGAATACCAGTGTTTTTAGAAGGTGAAGAAGTACCAATAGATGTTATACCACTACAATTATATTAATATGCATATAGTAACAATAGAAACTACACAAATATCTGTGAATATGAAGTTAGGTAGTTGGTCAATATAGCTGTAATAAATATTGCACATATCATCCTATATACAAAGTACAATTGGAGTAAAGTGCAGAGTGCATGATAAACTATACAGAATAATTATACAAATACACAAAATAATCCCTTCACTCAAAATGCCATAGAATCAGTTTGTAATAATCACAGTGAAGCTGGCTATCCCCATATCATGTAATAAATGTTTATCAAGTGTACATGGTAATAGCTGCACCTATCTTATTACTGTGAAGATACCACAATGTCAACCTTGGATGCCAATGACGTCATCACTGTGGGACTCTACAGGTAGACACGCACGTTTCGCGTGACGCTTCCTCCTGGGTCTATATAATGCTGATGCTCGCTGGCTTTTTTCCGGAGGTTGAGAAGACACCATGTTAACCCCTGACCGTCCACAAATGATTCGGGTCAATCTCAAAATGACTGCGCTCAAATTGCAGCAACATACCTGGATCGACAAAGGGCTCCCCATTTATTAATTCACTGGAGTGACACAACATGTCTGCATGAATGATTTACTTCCTGTAATGAGAGATAGATGTATGAGATAATCTAATACATATTTAATCATATGAAACATAGGTAATTTAACCAATAATCTAATCTCATCTCCACTGATACTATTATTAACATTAATACAGAACTGTACATCTTTATTGTGTCAATAAGCTTCTTATGTCTTAATCACATATTATAATTTTCAAACTGCGATTCGTTGTCAAGTTTACGAGCCTCGTGTAGCGAGGCGAGCCGTTGAAGCACAGAAGTCTTCCAAGCTCGGAGCACCTAACCAATGAGCGTCAAAGGCGAGCGGTTGAGGCGTTGAAACACGCGGGACTTTCTCAGAAATGAGCGCCGAAGGAGCTCCTGCGAGCCTCCGCAAAGCGGGGCGAGCCGTTGAGGCATTGAAAAACAAGGGACTTAGGCAGTAATGCAAGGCGAGAAGTTCAGGCATTGAAGTGACTTAGCCTCCAAAAATACAAAGTTAATGGCCGAACCGCGCAAATCGAAAAACACAGAAAGAAAAAAAACATAACACACAGCACAGGGTAACAGCCAGGACGTCTGGGAGTGAGGCTGCACGCAAATTTAAGCTGAGTTCCGCCACTCGAAAATCTGCTAAGCGAGAAAAAAAATGGAGTCTGAAAAGAATTAAGACGAGGCTTCACGAACCCGAACCGCGCAAAACACCACCAAGCACCTACGACTTTTAAACAGGATCGTACGAGGTACAAAATACACTATTAGAAAGGACGGAAAATGCTTGCGAGCCGCGTAACACATACACATACACTCGCAGCCATTTTACAACACTAACTTCTAACTAATAACATTCCGAATCGAAAATGGAGCTTTACCCGACTAAACCAACGGTTTGGCCTTGCGCACGCAGCCTATTTACACTGCACACTTGGCACATTGCTGGCACTTACACCTCAGGGCAGCAACAGTCCAAATGTTCATTGTATGCTGCAAGAAAATAACAAGAGATTGTTGGCGCTTCAGGATATTGATTACTGGATATATTAATTACAAATAGGTAACTTTGTGAATACATTAATGCTTCGCACTTCCTAATACATTTATTAATTCCTAATTAATTATTAATGTACATTAAATTAATAATTATTATTATTAATGGAAAATAAAAATGTATACTTTCCACTGCACTAAAAAAAATGTTACATTTATATATCTGGATTACTGTTCATTGGCTGCAAGCGATAGCACTCTCAAAGCAGTTACATATTTAAATCACTTTATTATGCACTGAGACCTGAAAACATTTTGTAATTTACACTGCACTCCAATATATATATCATATTTAACACTGTACTTATATATCTGTCTTTACGATGAGCGCAGAAGATGATCGTTGCAAAGCACGAAACTTGAAGGACACGAGGGGAGAGGCTCACAATGAGGGCAGAAGGTGCTCAGAGGAGCAAAAGGACACAAGGAAAGACGCTCGCAACGAGCGCCGAAGGTGATCAGAGGAGCAAAAGTACATGAGGGGAGAGTCTCGCAATGAGGGCAGAAGGTGCTCAGAGGAGCAAAAGGACACAAGGAGAGACGCTCGCAATGAGGGCAGAAGGTGCTCAGAGGAGCAAAAGGACACAAGGAGAGACGCTCGCAATGAGGGCAGAAGGTGCTCAGAGGAGCAAAAGGACACAAGGAGAGACGCTCGCAATGAGGGCAGAAGGTGCTCAGAGGAGCAAAGGTACATGAGAAGAGAGGCTCGCAATGAGCACCGAAGGTGCTCAGAGGAGCAAAAGTACACGAGGGGAGAGGCTCGTAATGAGTGCCGAAGGTCCTCAGAGGAGCAAAAGCTTTACATTGTGTGGCAAACAGCATTAACATGGCTTCAAATTGTATTGCCCCGTCACTTTTGACGGGCAAGTCGCTAGTACTTATATATAATATATATATATATATATATATATATATATATATATATATAAAAATCATATGTATGCAGCTTCATATGGGCAGTTTGTGATAGTAATAAAGATCCCAAAATTAGATTTCTTGTTGTGTTACTATACTTGTGTTACATGTTGCAATTATAAGTATATGAATCTTATTGTGATCTTATATATTAATAAGCCAACTTGTAATTACAGTAGATCCAATATGAGTTAATATGCTCAAGATTTATAAAGCATAACAGTCATAAACATAGTTTATCAGTCAGAATACACAGTAATATCCTCTAGGTATTAGCTTGTATTTGTCAGAATTGGATAATAACAAAAAATATAAGTGCATACATACAAAACAGTGTTAGACACAAAATCAGAGATGGGAATAGATGAAATTTTAAACTGTGGCCCTGCAATGACTGTTGCGCTGCAATGTTTAGGGACGCAGCACTTACTCCTATGTCCCTGATTAAACTATGAAATATACTGACTAGAATAATTCCCCGTCATTTGAAAGTTGGATAGAGTATGCTGTTTTCATTGCTCCAGTGCTTATTTGAGGAGGGAGACCCCAGGGCAGCTTCAGGACATTCTGCGTGTGACGTCATGATTTAGGGACAGACAGTCCAGGTCTGACACAGCATGTGACGTCATGATCCAGGGACAGACAGTTCAGGTCTGACACAGCGTGTGACGTCATCATCCAGGGACAGACAGTCCAGGTCTGACACAGCATGTGACGTCATGATCCAGGGACAGACAGTTCAGGTCTGACACAGCGTGTGACGTCATCATCCAGGGACAGACAGTTCAGGTCTGACACAGGTGGTGACGTCATCATCCAGGGACAGACAGTTAAGGTCGGACACAGCGTGTGACATCATCATCCAGGGACAGACAGTTCAGGTCTGACGCAGCGTGTGACGTCATCATCCAGGGACAGACAGTTCAGGTCTGACGCAGCGTGTGACATCATCATCCAGGGACAGACAGTTCAGGTCTGAGACAGCGTGAGCCTCTCACAGCGAGGCGAGCCGTTAAATTGTAGCACTTTGGCAATGAGCGCCGCTGGCGCTCATTGCAGGCGAGCCTTGCGTAGCGAGCCGAGCCGTTAAACCGTAGCAAAAAAAATACGGGATGAAAAAAATTACGAGATAAGCGGCGGAACCAAAACAATAAAAAAACACTAAATACACACTAAAAAATAAAACAAAGGTCACTTATAGCATGGGGAACCAGGCAGGACGTCTGGAAGTGAGTTGGAACTCCAATTTACATTGATTTAGCCGAGTTACAAAGATCGAAAATCGGCTAAGCGAAAAAAAAATGGCCGCCGAAAAAACAAAAACGAGGCTATACTACTACGAACTGCGTAAAACACAGCCACAGACGTATGTGTTTGAAAAACAACGAGATAAAGGATGCGGATTAACCGCGCAATGATTAAAAAGACAGTAGCGAGTACATTTTACGAAACGCAATTACAGATTTACGCATTAACACAGATTTAACGCCTTTGTCTCGCGCAACATCGGATTTACCGCCTAAACCAACGCATTTGATGAAATATAAGTTGAAAGTTACAAAAATTAAAAATTAAAAAAAAAAAATTTAAATTTATTTTAAGAAAAAAAAAAAGGGACAAATGTAGCGTCATGTTGTGTGATTGTGTGTCATTTGACCGTTTGACTATATTTACTGTTAAACCGTAGTACTTTAGCGGGCTTAGCGATGAGTACTTTGGCAATGAGCACCGTAGAAAAAATGGCGGACGAACAAAACGAAAACGAGGCTACAGCACTATAACCACAGAAAACACGTACCGATAATCCGCTAAGACGCATAGGATTTAGGATAATGCCAAAGTACACAGCTACGTTAACGGTTTGGTCTCGCGCACGCACACTATTACACTGCACACGTTCATCACGCTTACACAGCACCTCCACACCACTAATGCTGCTGCAACATCAACACAGATTGCAGCTCTTCAACACAATGCTTCAAAATACGTAAATTCATTTATTAATTTGAATTCTATATTTCAGTAGTACACAGAAAACAACATTAGCTACCTTACAATTCCATGTGTATATTAATAACTTAACAACTTTTAAAACATACACATCTCATTGCCGTCATTTTTTGACGGGCAAGTCGCTAGTACTTTATAATCCTCCTAGCATGATAATTTACAGCAATTGTTTATCCAGGGACATTTTGTTTTGATCACCTTTTTAATCAACATGAATTAATTATTTGTCTTAATTTGGTTTAAATAAAAGTTATTTTTTAACTCATTAGTGACTGGGTGCAATTTTTATCAACCTCCATATATTTTTGCTGTAGTTTTAAAAGGGATATTAGTGCCTATATTTATAATAGTGTCTTTTTTCTCTAGCCTTCCCTTTATTGTCCAAAAATCAGCAACAAATAATATCCCTGAAAGAAAGAAAACTAAGAAGGCAAACTAGCTAACTGATGAGGCTTTGAAATTAGCCCAGGAGAGAAGGAAAGACAAAAGTAGTAGAGATAAGAAATGCCAGAGGATAGCAAGAAGAGGCAAGGAGACTTTCTACAATGAGCGATGTAAAGAGATAGAAGATAACAGAATGGGTAAGTCCAGAGATCTCTTCAAGAAATTTGGAGATGTCACAGGAACCTCAAAGTGGGCGAGATAAAAGACAAAAATGGTAGGGACTTAACAGAAGCAGAAACAAAACATAGAGTCAGAGGCGCGATCTGGACACAACAACTAAGTAGGTTTGTCCTATAGATCTGGTTACCTAGTGAGAGAGCAGCCTCTTTTATCCACTTGTGCCATTCACAGGGAGATATATCCTGTAGTATATCTGTCTGGTCTCACTCATACCAGGCCTGCTGCTCAGTGACGTAGATCATGGGAAACCACAATCTCAGTTCCTGGAAAATAGATTGGGAAGAAGTGGAGGCAGTGACAGATTTTATTTTTTTGGACTCCAAGATCTCTGCAGATGTGAACTCAGCCATGAAATTAGAATATGTTCGCTTCTGGGGAAGAAAGCTATGGAAAGTCTGGGACAGCTATTAAAAGGTAAAGCTATTACACTATCAACAAGGGTCTACATAATTAGGAGGCTGACTCCTTTGAATTGTGGTGATGGAAAAAAATGCTTAGAGTCCTTTGGACTGCAAGAAGATCCAGCCAGTCAATACTACAGGAAATCAAGACATACTGTGCACTGGTAGGTTAGATCATGAGGCTAAAGCTCAAATATTACTATTTACATCCCCTGATTTCACTATCAAAAGGCAAGGCAATTTCATGTAACATTTTATTATATCTGTATAAATTATTATTTTATTTCTCTATGTATTTAATTTATGATGTAAATAAGTTGCATAATGCCTGCATAACTGTAATGTGTTTATTTTACACGGTTCTATATAATTATATATTGATGATAGATGTCACCATAACTAACAGTTCCTAAATAACATGCTACCAGTCTGTATATTGGTGTGAGCACATTATGTATTGACATTATTAGCAGATTTTTGTTAATAATTCGTACAGTTTCTGAGACTGTCCAGCTGGTGGTAGATATAAGGATTTCATGTTGTGTTCCATGTTTTTTTCAGACTCTCTAAATTCTGATTAGAAATACTGAGGACCATTGTCTGATCCTAATTCATCTGGAATTCATGTGATGCATATATTCTGGGCCCATCAGTTACAGAGAAAGCGACAGTATTACTTGTTTACTTCAAAATAGCTACAGTGCTCAGTGCAAAAAGTATATCAAGTTTAACCATGTTTGATAAATAAGCTCCAAAGAATAACATAGAACAGCAATTCCTAACCTATCGAGTAACCAGCACACAATGGGACAAAGACATTTTTCAACTGAATCAATTGTTATATTTAATATGTCTACATCCCATCATTATCCAATATTCCGTAAATGTGTATCTCCCTAAAAGGACACTGCCCTCTATTTCCATTAAGTTGCCCATTTCGCTCTACCTCCTCCACGATCCATACATTCTTTATCTCAAGTTCCGCTCCAGATTCCAATCCTCCCCAATGTAGTTTAATTCACTCTCCAATCACAGTTTAATTTTCATTTCATTAATATCATCACTGCCATCACCTTTCATTTCATTAACATCCTCAGTTCTACAACCTTTCATTCCATTAAGCTCTTCGGTCCCATCACCTTTCAATCCATAACCTCTTCAATACCATCACCTTTCATCTCATTAACATCCACAGTCCAATCACATTTCATTCCATTAACCTCCTCGATCCCATGGCCTATCGTTCCCTTAACATCCACAGTCCCATCACCTTTCATTCCATTAAATCTTCAGTTCTATCACCTTTCATTTGATTAACCTATTCAGTCCCATCATCTTTCATTCCATTAACCTCCTCACTGTCATCACTTTTCATTTAATTTACTTTTTCAGTTCATGACCTTTCAATTCATTAACTTCATCAGTCCCATCGCCTTTTATTTCATTAACAACCACAGTCCTATCACCATTCATGCTATTAACCTTGACAGCCTTTTGTTCCATTAATTTCCTCAGCCTATCACCTTTCATATCATTGATATCCTTAGTCCTATCACATTGCATTGTCATAACTTCCATTAATTTAACCTCTCCAGTTCTATCAACTTCCATTCCATTAACCTAGACAGTCGTATCACCTCTCATTCTGTTGACATTCTCAGTCCCTTCACCTGTCATTCCATTAACCTGATCAGTCCTATCACTTCTCCTTCCATTAACATCCTAAGTTCTATCACCTTCCATTCCATTAACCTAATCAGTCATGTCACCTCTCATTCTGTTGACATTCTCAGTCCCTTCACCTGTCATTCCATTAACCTATTCAGTCGTATCACTTCTCCTTCCATTAACATACTAAGTTCTATCACCTTCCATTCCATTAACCTAATCAGTCGTATCACCTCTCATTCTGTTGACATTCTCAGTCCCTTCACCTGTCATTCCATTAACCTATTCAGTCGTATCACTTCTCCTTCCATTAACATCCTAAGTTCTATCACCTTCCATTCCATTAACCTAATCAGTCGTATCACTTCTCCTTCCATTAACATCCTAAGTTCTATCACCTTCCATTCCATTAACCTAATCAGTCGTATCATCTCTCATTCTGTAGACACTCTCAGTCCCTTCACCTATCATTCCATTAACCTGATCAGTCCTATCACTTCTCCTTCCATTAACATCCTCCTGTGTTGGATATGAGAACACCCCATGAGTTAATATTTGGGGGAATCACCTTTTCTTTTAATTACATCCTTGAGATTGTTTGGATACATCTCTACCAGCTTTATACACCCAGCTCACGTCTCAATAAAGAATTGTTCAAGCTCAATCAAACTGTGTGGCTACTGTTTGTGCACTGCCCTCTTCAAGTAATTCCAAAGATTAGGTGTGAGCAATGATTAGGCTCCTCAAAGACATTCATCTTCCTGTCCTTCAGTCACCATGTTGTTACTTTGCCGTCTTCTAATTTCACTCTCTAGCTGAGGGCTGCAGGCTTTCTCCAAGAAATTGCTTGGATTTTGTACCATTCTTCTTGCCTTCTTCTTGACAAGAGCCCCCATCCCAGCTGTTGAAAAACATCCCAACAACAGATTGCTGCTGCTACCACCGTATTACTGTAGGGAAGGTTTTCTTTGGATGGTAAGATGTTGTTTGTTTGGACTCATCTGACCACCTCACATTTACCACTAGCGCATGAAATATTTTGTGCAGCGCTTGTGATATTGTTGTCACATGTACCAAATGGCCAGTCTTTACCAAAAAGACCTGTAACAACTTCAAGTGTGCCATTGGCCTCTTGGTATTCTGTCTGATCAGTTTCCTTCTTTCTAAGTTATCAGGTTTGGAGGGATATCCTTACCAGGCAAGGCGTGGTGCCATATACCTTCCACTTCTTAATGATGGTCTTGACTGTGCTCCATAGGATACTTAAAACATTTGAAATTCTGTTGTAACCATTTCTTGACTTGTGCCCTTCCACAGCTCAACGTTCTTTTGAAAGGACCTATCACCTACAATATTTTCTTTGATTTAAAGAAGGGGTTGAAGGGGCTTGTGACCTCAGTGATTTTTTTTATCGACACCATCTAGGGTCACCCCAGATAGGCAGGTCAAAGTAGCGAGGTCAGACAAATCAAGATCCACTGTAGCAGGGACATAGGATCTGGGAGATGGGGTGGGGGTGGGGGTACGGACAAATCCTCTCCGGATTAAAAGTAGCAAAATTCAACTTAAACTTAATCATGCATTACCAGATTTGGCCACTAGAGGGCTATGGAGCCTATGGAGCAGTATGTCTTTCCCATGAAAGCTTTGACCCATAATTTATATTTTATACATATACCTAATAATTTGGCATATAGGCATGTTTATTATATCTATATATGCAATTTTTAATTATATTGGAGGGTAATTTTAAAAAATATAAAAAAAAAGTTTCTGAGGGGCACTGCAGCACTGGGCCCCCCAGAGCAGGGCCCTGGAGCATTGTACCTGGTGCACCGACAGTAGATCCGCCTCTGCTGCCTGTCCTGGGTGTAGTCTCTTAAAACTTTCTCCCCCCCCCCCAGATTTTTTGGGTCTCCTACACCCATGCACTGTTGAAGAAACTGGCAACCCACTCCAGTATTTTTACCAAGATAACCTTATAGATAAGCACGACCAGAGACATAAAGATGGATGTGCCTGGAGTGCTGCGCACCATAGGATAACGGAGAGTCGGACACAACTGAATAACTAAACAACAACAATGTGTTGTTTTTTTTATTTATATATTATTCTTATGTATGTAACAAGGTCAGTCAAGCGATGTAAAAGGGTGGTCCTTTAATATATTATGTTAAACTACTGATAGCCCACCCTTCATGTACATAAATAGCCCATATATAAATATGCAAACACAAAAGATCGGCTAAATACCATGGAGGAGCGTCTCATTACTTCCCCACCAAGGAAATAAATAAATAAGCAATATTCTGCTATATAAACCCAAATAAATGGTATATACATATGTACACATTGTAGTCCTGTAAAACTAATCATACTATTATACAACAGTCAACATTAGATGGATTTTACACCCCTTTTATTAGTTTGTTTTGGTCATTTAATTGTTATTTTACCTTTCTTTTCGTGTATTCCTTTTTAAATTCCATCTGTCAAATTTTTTAGCACAAATTTCAAATAAAGTGACAAAAGATCTGCCAGGGAAATGAGACAAGGTAAATATTAAGTAAGTACACATCCATTTATAGCTGCTGATTGCATTGCACTCATGCTCTCAAATTGTATGTTTATTTAGTATATTCCTAGCACCACCAGGAACTGGCACTTTCCAGTGAGTGCAAACAATACAATAATTATGTTGAATTTTTCCATACTGGGCGACCACACCCATGGTTGTGAAAGTCAAATATTATAAATATTCTAAATATGTGTATAGTTTAAAGTGGCACGGCAAAGGTCTCTGAGAGATAATGGAGTGGTAGAAACATGAGGGCAGGGTCCTGCTGTCCCAAAAACTTACAATTTAAGGGGGAATGAGGCGGTGGAGATATGAGGTCAGGGTCCTACTGTCCGAAGAGCTTACAATCTAAAAGGTGGTGAGTATTAGAGACATGAGGTGAGGCTTCTGCTGTCCTGAGAGCTTACAATCTAAGAGGTAACATGGTAGTAGAGACATGAGGTGAGGGTTCTGCTGTCCTGAGAGCTTACAATCTAAGAGGTAACATGGTAGTAGAGACATGAGGTGAGGGTTCTGCTGCCCTGAGAGCTTACAATCTAAGAGGTAACATGGTAGTAGAGACATGAGGTGAGGGTTCTGCTGTCCTGAGAGCGTAACATCTAAGATAGTAGAGACATGAGATTTGGGAGTTGCTCTCCTGTGGCTTACAATCTAAGACAGGGGTCACCAAACTCGGTCCTGGAGGGCCACACCCAGGCCAGGATTTGAGGATTTCCTTTCTGTGCACAGGTAAGTCAATCAGGATAACTGAAGAAGCAATAGTCTCACCTGTTTGCAGCAAGGATATCCACAAATCCAGGCCTGGGTGCGGCCCTCCAGGGCCGAGTTTGGTGACCCCTGATCTAAGAGGTAATGTGGCGGTAGAGACATGAGATGAGGGAACTGCTGTCCTGAGAGCTTACAATCTTAGAGGTAATGTGGTGGTAGAGACATGAGATGAGGGAACTGCTGTCCTGAAAGCTTACAATCTAAGAGGTAGTGATTATTAGAGACACAAGTTGAGGGTTCTCCTGTCTTGAGAGCTTACAATCTAAGAGGTAGTGGGGTGGTAGAACATGAGGTGGGGGCTAGAGAGAGGTGTGAAAGAATCAGTATAGATGGCCTTGTGGTCTTCAAGTAGATGGTGGCTTTAGTGAGGTGGCATCCTTCACGGAATAGGTGTTTTTTAGGAGAACGTTTGGATGATTAGACGATGATTAGTAGACTAGGGGAAATTTTTATGAGTTGAGGTAGGGAATTCCAAAGAAAGAAGGCAGTAATTGAGAAGTCTGTTAGGTGGGTATGCGAGAAGGTGATGATAGCTGATGAGAGAGCCATCATGAGCGGAGCAGGTGAGTTGGAGTTTATTTGGACACAAGGTTGGAGATATAGGGCGGTGCAGTGCAGTTAAAGGCTTTATATTAGGGTTCACAGTATAAATACTATCCTTGAGGTAGGAGGTGGTGTAGGGACTAGCAGAGCAGATCAGAAGATGATGAGTGTTGTGTAAAGTGGATGAGTCCGGCAGAAGCATCCAAGATAGACCTTAGTGGGGATAGCCACCATCAGAACCAAACATTAGTCAACAGAATGGTTCAAGAGGTGTGCGACAAGGTTGTATATCGTCACCTTGTTTATTCAACTTATTCAATCGAATCTCAAATAGATAGGGAAGAAGTGGAGGCAGTAATAGATAAAGATAAAAAAAGATAAAGATAAATAAACTATTAACAAAGGTCTGCATTGTTAGAACTATGGTATTCCCAGAAGTAACATACGGATGTGAGAGTTGGACCATAAAGAAGGCTGAGAACTGTAGAATTGACATCTTTGAATTGTGGTGTTGGTGAAAACTGCTTAGAGTCTCTTGGACTGCAAGAAGACCCAATAAATCAGTACTTCAGGAAATCAAGACAAACTATTCATTGGAAGGTTTGATCATAAGGCTAAAACTCAAATATTTTGGCCATATCATGAGACGGCAGGATTCCCTAGAGAAGACTCTGATGCTGGGAAGGTTTGAAGACACAAGAAGAAGGGCGGGTATAGATAGATGTGGTCACTGAATCAATTAACATGATGGAGCACCAGAGGGGCCGTGACTGACAGATGTACCTGGTGTGCTCAGGCCCATGGGGTCATGGAGAGTTGGACGCGACTGAACGATGAAACAACAAATCTATAGTTCTACCCTTTGAGGTAATAGTTTTATCAACCGTAATTACAAAAAAATAACAAGAATAATAAGAGAGCATTAAAAAAATGGTAATAGTGACAGATACATCCAACAATGCAGCAGTTAAATTTAATTATATGTAATTTACAGTATTCATTTGGTCATTCGTATTGCCTTTATTAGTGCAAAACTTAATTAATTAATCAGTCAGTGGGTATATAGTTCAGTTTATTTAAATGTTACACCTATAGCTTCCGTATCTATTTTAAGCCACTTACACATTTTTTTTATTACAAACAGCTACAATTGTGATTATTTTGCTATGTACTATTAATCTTTTCAGTGTCAATTTAAACAAAACATATCACATTATTATGGTGTATTGCAGTCCCTACTGAATCCTCTAGATGGCATGGTAACTGTTACAAAGATCTCATATCACAAGACATCAGAGGCTACAAGAAATAGCCAGTAAGAGGGGGGTGGAGGATGCAGAGAGGAGAACAGCAGCAGCAGCAAAGATGGATGTGATGCAAAAGCCGAGCCCAGACCAGGAATCCATGCAAGCGCCCATGCTAAGAAATGCTGAGCACCAGTGAGCTCTGTGGGAGCACCTTACCAGTATCTCTAAGGAAGCTGCTACAGCTGAGGATATAGACCCTGCTCATACAGCTGGATAAGGCTGACATCTGCCTGTCTCTCCTTTGTGTGCTTCCCAGGAAGGTGTAAGCCCTGGATCCCAGTCCTCCTCCCACCATGGAGATGCTCCTATAACATGCAGCATCCCTGGACAGAAGACATGGAGCCTCACAAGAATGTCCTATAAATCATCACCTTATTCCGGACCTCGTATTCTTTTCCTTTTTTTACATTTATATTTTTAGTTTATTTGCAGAGGGATTTTTGCTTTTTTTTTTTTTTTTATACGTGGCTGGAACATGTTCTCCTTTTTTTTTTTCGCTTCTAATTTTTTTGTCACGAGTCGTGCCTGATTGAGGACACAAGATCCAGGCGTTGGAAGGAATTACATCCTGTGCTTTGATTAAAAACAACAGATTGCACAAGAGAAGCAAGGCAAAAAAAATATATATTTAACCTGTTGAGGCATGATTGCTGAAATGCACCTCGGAATTTAAATGTGACATTTCTTACTCTGTGGTCACAAATGCTCAGTTATTTTTTATTATAAAAAAGCACATTTATTTACATTTTATCAGGTAAAGACGGCTTGTGTAGGTGTTTAAGGAAGGACATCTTACCTAGGAGCACTTTATTATAGTGTACATTGATGGTAACTACAAATATTTGTGTTGCTAGAGGCCTATTAGTGGAGTGTAATGGCTGGTGTCTAAAGAAATATGTTTAATGTATGGCAAATATGTGTGGATGGCGATAGTGGTGCTTAATTTTGAATGGGCCATGCTGCTTAGGTCAGGCGGGCGGTAGAGCCAAGTGCTCCATCTTTGGAAGGACCAAAGGCTTCTCGGCACTCTTACATAGTCTTTCTTGAAGGAAGATATAATTGTGAAACCAAGGCCTAATACAACATCAGGAACAATGCCTCGAAATCGGGCCTTCTCAGAGCCGGAGTATTCGGCTGAGTGTTCGGCTGAGTACTCGGTCACCTTGCCATCTGACGCAGAGCATGGAGTTGGCCGGACACATGAGGTCACCGTGCGGAGCTCTGGGTGCTGCCTCTGCTTGCCACGCTTTATGCGGCTCACCTTTGCTCCGGAATCTTTGGAAAACCTTTACCAGACATACTTTCGCAGGCAGCGCCATGAGACGTTATTGGTTTTAGTGGTGTTTGCGGCCCTTTTTGACTGCTATGTCATTGTCATGTGTGCCGTGGTGTATACCAGTGACAAGTTGGCTTCTACATTGGTGGGTGCGGTGGGATTGTTGGCCCACATCTTGCTCTTTGTCCTATGCAAGTTTGGCCTACTGCCTGACCGTATTTCACGCAAGTTTGTCCCTTATATCCTGTGGATTTTGATAGCTGCTCAAATATTCTCATACCTAGGCCTCAACTTTGCCCACTTCCATGAGGCTAGCGACACCGTTGGTTGGCAGGCTTTTTTCGTCTTCTCCTTTTTCATCACTCTGCCCCTTCGCCTAACACCCATCGTCCTGATCACCACCGTCTCCTGTGGTATCCACACTCTGGTACTTGGGGTCACCATAGCCCAGCAACAGCAGGACTCCATCAATGGCAATGCCTTGTTACGCCAGGTAGGTACCATGTTACTATTTATTAAACATAGCCTCCTGTTCACTTGGCCTACAGGAACATGGAAATGTATGGCGATGAGTACAAAACTGACACTACTTGTATCAAAGCATATATGGATGCAAAATACTAGCAAAAAGTTCTTAGCTTAATGTGATTATTATGAAGCACTATCAACTATCCAGATAAATAAATGAGAAAAAGCAATGAGTATATTGCACTTGTTAGTGCACTAATAGAAACTTTTCTAAAACATAACTTCAATTGCATCAGAAACCATAGATTCTAAAATATAACTCTCCATGACATTAGATACCAAAGGATCTAAAATATAACTTCATATGGCATCAGATACCGTAGGATTTAAAACATAACTTCACATGGCATCAGATACAGTAGGATCTAAAATATAACTTCACATGGCATCAGATACAGTAGGATCTAAAACATAACTTCACATGGAATCAGCTACCGTAGGATCTAAAATATAACTTCACATGGCATTAGATGTAGTAGGCTCTAAAACATAACTTCACATGGAATCAGATACCGTAGGATCTAAAATATAACTTCACATGGCATTAGATGTAGTAGGATCTAAAACATAACTTCACATGACATCAGATGCCTTAGGGTCTAAAATATAACTTCACATGGCATCAGATACAGTAGGATCTAAAATATAACTTCACATGGCATTAGATATAGTAGGATCTAAAATATAACTTCACATGGAATCAGATACCGTAGGATCTAAAATATAACTTCACATGGAATCAGATACAGTAGGATCTAAAATATAACTTCACATGGCATTCGATATAGTAGGATCTAAAATATAACTTCACATGGAATCAGATACCGTAGGATCTAAAATATAACTTTACATGACATCAGATGCCTTAGGGTCTAAAATATAACTTTGCATGGCATCAGATACCATAGGAACTAAAATATAACTTTACATGGCTTTAGATATAGTAGGATCTAAAACATAACTTCACATGACATCAGATGCCTTAGGGCCTAAAATATAACTTCACATGGCATCAGATACAGTAGGATCTAAAATATAACTTCACATGGCATTAGATATAGTAGGATCTAAAACATAACTTCACATGACATCAGATGCCTTAGGGCCTAAAATATAACTTCACATGGCATCAGATACAGTAGGATCTAAAATATAACTTCACATGGCATCAGATACAGTAGGATCTAAAATATAACTTCACATGGCATTAGATATAGTAGGATCTAAAACATAACTTCACATGGAATCAGATACAGTAGGATCTAAAATATAACTTCACATGGCATTAGATATAGTAGGATCTAAAATATAACTTCACATGGCATTAGATATAGTAGGATCTAAAATATAACTTTACATGGCATTAGATATAGTAGGATCTAAAACATAACTTCACATGACATCAGATGCCTTAGGGTCTAAAATATAACTTTGCATGGCATCAGATACCATAGGATCTATACTATGTCTCTAGTGTACATTAATACAAGTTATATTTAGAATACCACATACTAAAATACATATAAGTAGCAAGAGTTGACATAACTGATCTTTTTATGGTATTTTACATGTCTCCCTATTACATCATTAATGGTAAACTACATGAGCCTGTCCAGTTATTGAACTTATGAGGGTTTATGGGTAATATTTATTCATTCTGTGGTTGCCAATGAAATGTTACAAATTTTAAGAGAAAAATGAAAAGTCTACCCCATGAATTGTTGTTTGATTGCAAAAAGTTATAATAATTTTATTTTGTTACAATAGAGATGGTAGGATTGGTATTCCTGTGCATCACTTTTTAAAGCAGGAGGAATATATTGACTAGTGGAAGCTCACATTTCCTATGTTATTCTATAGAGACTATTCCTCAAGTTGAGAGATCTCTTAATACTAGGGAACATGTCCCACAGAATAGTTATAGACATTTGAGAGATCTCACCTTATTAGTGAGAAACATCACTCCTTAGTTGATATAGACCTTTTTATGACATTGCCAATTGTAGTGGATTTACTCATTATTCTAGATTGTAAGTTCTTTTGACCAGAGGTCTTGCTATATCTGTGTACATTGCTTCTATTTTGTACAGCACTACTTTATATGCCGGACGTATCAATAAAAGATTAGAGGAATGTGGTCTGTAATTGTAGAATCAAACATAGGTAAGGAATGTACGCATTCCTCTGATAAGCATAAGAGTAACGCACGCGAAGAAGGGGACGCAGAGGGTGTGATGGATAGAGGAGGTCAGTGAAGCAATGAACATGAGCTTGAGGGAGCTCAGAGGGGCAGTGTTTGACAGATCTGCCTGTCATGATGTGGTCCATAGGGTCACGGAGAGTCAGACACAACTGAAAGACCAAAAAACAGCAACAAAAACTTAGGTTTAATTAAGCCAGGCTTTATATGTAGATAGAATAGGCAGACTAGATATGCCTACTGGTTCTATGTATCTATCAATCCATTAAACAGATTTTCTATTGTCTTTTTAACATTGCAGCGTATATTCAGGTGATAGTTATGAGCCCATAGGCCATGTAGAGCAGAAATTCCTTGAGGTCAAAATGTATTTGTAGAATTGATGTCAATGTCTAGAAACCTGATTTTTATAGATATCCACTCAAATATTTAAATATAAAGGGCCTCATTCTATTATCGGCCGCAGCCGTTGCGGGGCCGCAAGGACCGGCCGCAAGCTATTCTGCTATTCTATTCCCTTACGGCCGGGGATTCCGGCAGGCTTGCGGCCGGTGCCTTGCTATCTCTTGCGGCCGATCGCGCCGGAGGAAAGCCTTTGATCTAAAACGGCCGGAAGAGATTTGCAATTCAATTGCTCCGGGAAACCTCTCTGCAAGGCTAAAAACGAGCCGCAGTTACTTGCAGGAAAAAGGTCTCGCTAGCACCAATTAAGCACATAAAATAGCTCAAATAAAGCCATCCTGCACTTTGAGAAGACTATAAAGGGATTTTAGGTGTTAGAAAAAATAGCACATAATTATCCTGTACTCAAATCCGTAAAATAATTTATTTTTAATATCCGTAAAATATCCATGTAAAAAGTCCAGAGTGCTTGGAGCACCTCAGACACACCCCCGCCGCAGCCGGCAAATAAACAGTTAATTTGAACTCGGGTTTGGGCAGATGTGCAAGCTTGAGAGGGGGTTCCTTTTAATCCTCATGTCCCCCAATATGATCCCTAGCATTTACAGAGCTGTACAGTGCAGGCTTGAATTTATTTTTGAGTTTTTATATTTCACAGATTACGGCCGGTTCCAAGATATGCGGCCGGCCGTAAAAGGAGATCCTTGCGGGGCCGTATAATAGAATCGCGAGTTAACTGAACCCTCGCAAGGAATCGCAGCCTTACGGCCGATTTACGGCCGATAATAGAATGAGGCCCAAAGGAGGCAGAAAGGTAACTTCCATATTGTAGGAAAGCTAGTACAGGGCTTAACAAGGAGTCAAGAATGTTACTGCAGGCTCCTAACTTTGTAGCTTCCATGTATCCTGGCTCTTAAAAATTGTTTGACTGGCTCCTAAATAACCTAGCTGGCTCCTAAATAACCTGGCTGGCTCCTAAATAACCTGGCTGGCTCCTAGACTTCATATACATTTGTCAACATCTGACTTTATAGTTTATTTATAGGTAAAAGATAAACAGTAATGGTAAAAGAAGCAGCCGAGGTCTGGAAGAAACCAATGAGAGATCCTGATTTGGGTCCAGATCCACCTACTTACTACAAATTACTTTTAAATGATCTACCCTTCTTCTTCTAATACAATCAAGATAAGATGTTGCTGTCATGTAAGTTGTGAGGGGTACTTTAGACTTTAAGTCCACTTGATACATTTACTCTTAATCCAGTTGGATGTCATGGAAAATCCATTAATGAAACCAAAAGACTTTGCGTCACTGGGAAAACTTGTCAGATAATTGTCCTTTTCAATCTCGGTTTCCTTGTGCTGTGTATTGATGGACGTCATTGGGGCTGGCATGCTTAGATGCCACTGGGAAATGTGCCAGGGTGCCTCCTGATAAGCTGAGGCCTTGGGAGTACGGGGGGTGCATTTGCAAAGCAGACCACGTGTGTAGTTCTTGTGTGTGGATGTTCATAGTCTCAGAACTCAAAATTTATAAATGTATATATATATATATATATTAGTAGGCACTTTGTATTTATTTTTGTATGTATATATATATATATATATATATATATATATATATATATATATGTGTGTATATATATATATATATATATATATATATATATATATACGGTATATATATGTACAGTAAATAAATAGTACATTTGTGTTGACAGTTTAATGTCTAAACCACAAATGTACTATTATATATATATATATATATATATATATATATATATATATATATATATATATATATTACACTTGAGTTGAAGTCCCATTTATAGCATTATAGAACTTCATAATGAAATGTGCTTTTTTCATAGTTTCAAATCAATAAATATACCTTTTTATTTTTAACTATTGTATTCAGTTTTGATTTAATGATGACAATAGTGGGAGATACTGTGGATTCAGATAAGATATCTCTGTAGTTCTGGTGAAATCTACTCTGGAAAATAGACTAGCAGTCTAAAAGCTATTTATTTCTCTTTGGATTCTATAAACATTTTGCCCATTATTATTGGTATTTATTAGGAAAAACGATATATTTTACACATATATAAAATTAAAGAAAAAGAGGGGGAAAAAAAGAAAATATATATATGCATGCAAAACAATAACTGATATTATTGTTAAACTAATAGAATATATCCTTACCCACAACTATTTTACTTTTAACCAAGATACCTACCTACAGATGATGGGGACTGCCATGGGTACCAAAATGGCTCCACAATACGCAAATCTATTTATGACAAATCTAGAAGTATCTTTATCCATTTACAAACCATACAAATACTACCGTTATATAGATGACCTGGTCATAATCTTGACAGAAGGAGAAAGCAAACTCAGAGACTTTCATAATTCATTCAATACCTTCCATTCATCTATAAAACTTAAAATGGATTTCTCCACAGAACAGGTAAACTTTCTAGACACTACTATATCCATCACCAATGGCACTCTCCACTCATCTATATATAGGAAACCTACAGACAGATGTAATTACCTACACAGCTCCAGTTTCCATCGCTCCCACACCAAACAAGCCATCATCGATAATCAAGCTATTAGATACCATCGGATTTGCTCAAACACTGGAGACCGTGATAAAAGTTTAAAAACACTGTCTGAATCTTTCAAACAAAAGGGTTGCAAACCCTGTATTATTACCCAAAAAATAGCCACTGCCATCAAAATACACCCTAAATACCTGTTAAAATACAAAACAAAAGAAAATACTTCACGTATACCTCTAGTGACCGCATACCATCCAATTTTAGAGAAAATACTGAAAATAATCAAAGATTTAAAACCATTACTAATTGAAGATACTGAATTAAAAGATATATTTCCAAAACCTCCCATCTTTGCATTTAAACAACCACCAAACCTGAAAGAGAAGAAGATTGGCCAATGAACAACTGAATATAGAAAATGGAACTAAACCTTGTAACAAACGTGCCTGTAAATTATGCCAACACATTTGTAATGATGATACAGCCACAAATAACAACAAAACCTATAACATCAAAGGATCCTATTCATGTACATTATTCAATGGGGTTTATATAATACAATGTACTTTATGTGACACAGGCTGTTACATTTGAGAAACCGGCCAAAAAATGCATTTAAGGGTGAATTTACACAGACATTCAATAAGAAAACATAATGAAGACAGTTATTGTAGCCCAGTAGGACACCATTTTAGCCAGAATGATCACTCCATCCAAAACTTAAAAGTCAAAATACTCAGAGGAAAATTAAAAACATCCAAGAGAGAAAAGCATTTGAAATGAAGATGATCACATTGAAATGAAGACGATCACATTCTTCAACACTAAAAATACAGGACTTAATATAAACTTGGGTTTTCTAACACAATATCAGAATTTCATGTGATTTTTTCTTCTTATACTATAACAGGCTTAACACTCTTAGTGAGGTGTTTGTCCAATAGGAAAGATGTCACTTTGGACTACAGTGCTCTTTTTTTTCATGTATATATTGTTGTATATGTGTATATAATATGTGTATATATGCTTCTTTTACTATGTTGTGTTTATTCCCCCATATGTATTTACCTGATGTCAGATGCTGTCTCCACTCTCTCTGCATGACTGTTTTTATTCAAACTGAGGATTCCATCTCATGTTAGCATTGCTTCAGACTTGATAAAGAGAGGTTAAACCTCTTGAAAGCTCGTCATTATAAATAAGACGTTTGTCAAATACAATACAGTATCATAATATACTGCAATACTCATTATTAATATATATATATATATATATATATATATATATATATATATATATATATATATATAGTATATAGATTAATAATTACTAAATTACTAGATTACTGGACATTGACGACTGTTTCACTCTTCAATATATGTATATATGCGCAGAATAAGGGTGGAGCGAAGCAGCTGCGCTAACATATGAAATACTAAAGTTCGAATGTAACTAACAGCTTGAATTTATTTTATTCAAATACTGATTCCAATGCCATAAATAATTAAATAGAACTCCAATGTATACTCTTTAAAATGTTAACACCCTTCAATTTATTAACTATTATATGCAATTATGCTTTACTGTGGGAAGCCATAGATTTTTTTCTAGTATAGATTTAGGACCTTGAACAGGACTTTGCATGCAGATAAGAGACCTGGACAGTTCTTTTTCCACAAACGCATAAAACTTACTATAGGATGAAATAGATCCATAAAAGAATGCCACTTAAAAGAACATATAATACTCCAGGGTTTACTAGGTGTATAATATACATGTAGGTCTATTTACTTGTATGTATTTTACTAAGAAGTGCTTATAAGGTCTGTTTTACTGACTGAAATCAAAGAAATAGTCCCTGTATAGGTCTGCCCACTGCAGCTCATGAATATACAGACCTTGAAGTGCAGTGTTTCAAATTATACTGTCAGTGACCTCTCTCAAGCAGCATGTTGCAGAATGTTGCCTCTGATTGGTTACTATGAGATATGGCACACCTAATAAAATCCAGAAAACCTTCCATATCCCTTTAAAACAGACAAACAAGAAAGCAAAGGAAGTAATGACTGTCCACCGTAACATATTAAAACATATCTGAAGGCAGATAAAACCCAATCGACACATCATTTCTTCACATTATATGTACCAAAAACCTCAGGAGTTTCTTATATGATTTTTCCTTACCACCTCTGCTGGAAGGCTGTTACACTTATCCACTACTTTTTTGAGTTATGTAGTATTTTAGCTCTTACTTATCTTACTTCTATATCTTCCACCCTCACCTATTTCGGGTTGCTTAATAGTATTAATATTACAAAGCCATGAGGGCTCAGGGGAATACATAGCACTTTTAAGAAGTTGCATTTGTTTTCTGGTTTAATGATATTAATAATAATATTCCATATTATATTATATTTTATTATATGATATTCTATTGTATTATATTATTTTTTCAAAACTTCTTTTTTTTCAAACGCATAGGAAAGATATGATTGCATTTAACTAAGAAAAATTTGATTAAATTACACTTTTAAAAAGATTTTTTTTGCTTTATTATATTAACAGTAATATTCCATATTATATTTATATTATATTATTTTAATATTTTAAAACTTTTTTTTCAAACTTTTAGAAAAGGTATAATTATATTTAATTAAGAAAAATGAGAATACATTACACTTTTAAAAAGGGTTATTTATTTTTTGGTTTAATGATATTAATAGTAATATTTCAGATTATATTATATTAATATTTCAAAACTCCTTTTTTTTTATTTATAGGAAAGATGTAATTACATTTCATTAAGAAAAATTAGAATAAATTACACTTTTATGAAGTGTTATTTATTTTCTGGTTTAATGATATTAACAGTAATATTCCAATTAATATTTATATTACAATATTATATTATATTAGTATCTTAAAACTCCTTTTTTAAATTTAATAAAATGTAATTTAATTAAGAGAAATTAGAATATAATACACTTTTAAGTTTTTTTTTTAATGATTTGATGATATTAATAGTAATATTCCATATTATATTATATTATACAGTATTATATTATATTAGTATTTCAAAACTCCTTATTTTCAAATTTATTGGAAATATGTAATTAAATTTAATTAATAAAAATGATAATAAACTGTACTTTTAAGAAGTGTTATTTATTTTCATGTTATATTAGATTATTTATTAGATTATACAGTATTATATTACTATTATAAAAAAAAAAAAAAATTCAGACTTATAGGAAAATGTAATTACATTTAATTAAGAAAAATGAGAATAAATTGTATTTTTCAGAAGTAGTTTTTAACAGTAATATTCTGTATTATATTATTTTATATTATATAGTATTATATTATAATATATAATATTATTTTCGTTTTTCAAAACTCCTTTATTAAAACTGATAGGAAAGATGTAATTACATTTAATTAAGAAAAATGTAAATAAATTGCAATTTTAAGAACCGTTATTTTTTCTGGTTTAATTGTATTAACAGTAATATTCCATATTATACTATATTATACAGTATTATATTATACTAGTCAATTACCTGTTAAAAACTACAGTATAATATTGTGTGTTCTGTCTCTTTGTGCACCCTCTCTCTGTGTACCCTGACTCTCTCTCTCTCTCTCTCTTCGCTCTCTTTCTCTCTCTCCCTCCTTCTATCTCTTCCTCCCTTCTCTCTCTCCCTCCTTCTCTCTCTCCCTTCCTCTCTCTCCCTCCTTCCTTCTCTCTCTCTCTCCCTTCCTCTCTCTGTTTCCCTTCTTCTCTCTCCCACCGTCCTTCTGTCTGTCTCCCCGCCTTCTCTCTCTCTCCCTTCTCCTCTCTCGCTCCCTCTCCTTCTCTCACTCCCTCTCATTCTCTCTCTCTCTCTCTCCCCCTCCCTCTCCTTCTCACTCTCTCTCCCCTCCTTCCTTCTCTCTCCTTCCCTCCTTCTCTCTCCCTCCCTCTCCTTCTCTCTCCCTCCCTCACATTCCCTCTCCCTCTCCTTCTCACTCTCTCCCCCTTCCTTCTCTCTCCCAACCTCACGTTCCCTCTCCATCCCTCTCCTTCTCACTCTCTCTCCCCCTTCCTTCTCTCTCTCTCCCTCCTTCTCTCTCGCTCTCCCTTCTTCTCTCTCTCTCCCTCTTTTTATCTCCCGCCGTCCTTCTCTCTGTCTCTCCCCCTCCTTCTCTCTCTCATCCTCTACTCTCTCGCTCCCTCTCCTTCTCTCACTCCCTCTCCTTCTCTCTCTCTCTCTCTCTCCCCCCTCCTTCCTTCTCTCTCCTTCCCTCCTTCTCTCTCCCTCTCCCTCCCTCACATTCCCTCTCCCTCTCCTTCTCACTCTCTCCCTCTTCCTTCTCTCTCCTTCTCTCTCCCTCCCTCTCCTTCCCTCTCCCTCCCTCACATTCCCTCTCCCTCTCCTTCTCACTCTCTCCCCCTTCCTTCTCTCTCCCTCCCTCACGTTCCCTCTCTGTCCCTCTCCTTCTCACTCTCTCTGTCCCTTCCTTCTCTCTCCCTCCCTTTCACTCTCTCCCCCTCCCTATCCTCTCCCTCATCTCCCCTTTCCCTCCCTCTCCCTACGATACAAGACTTGCAATCCGCATCACACATGCGCAACTCGCAATTTCTACACACAAACTCACATTACGACAACTAAGAAGTGTTATTTATTTTCAAGTTATATAATATATTATATTGTACAGTATTATATTACTATTTCAAAAGTCATTTTTTCAAACTTATGGGAAAGATGAAATAAAAATTAATTACAAAAAATGTCTAGAGCCAGGAATGCTTTAATTAAGGGACATGGGAAAGGTCCTGGTTGATGCATAAATTAAACATATGCATATGATAATTACAATTGGTTGTTATTAAACATATTGTTAGATTGCTGAGCTTGAAAGTAAGGGAAATTAAGCACAAAGTACTTGAAAACTGTATGAATTTTTTCAACATGAAAGAGGTTGGCAAAATCACACAGACATGGCGCCATCACATCTACATGGCGCCATCACATAGACATGGCGCCTCATGTACATCACACCGTTTTTATCCTGAACTTTCCGCCATGCTCAGTAGTTAATGTCACTGTCGCCGCACTCAGTTAATTACGTTGGTTGAGTGCAGTTTTGCTCACAATAACAAGATATAAATGACTGTGTTTGATAGTACAGAATCACTAATTAGACTGAAAATACCCTCTGGAGACCACTTAGGCGTTCTCTGAGGGGCCGGCGCTGGCTGCGCGCAGTCACTACGGTGCAGTTAGTTGTCGTCAAGCTCCTTCCTGACACACGCGACGCGATAGTAACACATAAAATTGGTATTAATAGTCTCAGATTTAGGAAATTGTCCATTAGGTTGTATGAAGAACTAGACTTTTATTAGGTATACAATCTATCTATTTACTTTTATGTACTTTATTCTATTAAGAAGTGATTAAAAGCTCAGTTTTTACCTAAAATCAAACAAATAGCCCCTGTATAAAATAATGAACTTCTTACATTTACAGATATAGATGCCACATTCACATTGCGCAGAAAGGCACTTCCTGTGTATTAATACTATCCTCCCATCTCAGGAAGTTCATCAGCTCAAACCAAAACTGTAGATTCCACAGCAGTATAATTGCATATAAAAATAATAAATGATGGCTTTATTATTATTATTATTATTATTGCTTTTTTTAAGCGTATTTCTTAGAAATAGTAAATTTAAAGAATCTGATCACGGTGGTCCTTTTAATGCAAAATACTGTATAATTTTTTTTCCACAGATAATTTACAAAAGTCATCAGATTCCTTGTTGTATGGAATAATATTTTTGGGGAAAACTATAATAATACTTTCCTCAGAGAAACACAGGGTTTAATGGTGGTCCAGTGGTTAGGATTCAGTGGTTTCACTGCTGTGACCTAAGTTCAATTACAGTCAGGGAACCAAGAGGTCACACCACCCTGAAGCCAAGCATGGTTGGGCCTGGTCAGTACTTGGATGGGAGACCACCTAGGAGTTGTATACAGTGGCCTACTGGAGAAGGAACTGGCAACCCACTCCAATTAATGAAAATACCCTGTACTTTTTTAATTAAAATGTTTGTTTCCTTTTAAAGGTCCAGTGTAATTTAGGTGTGTAACAAACGAACATTAATAGCAAATACTTAATTTTAAAAGATCCGTTCTTGTGTACAGAAGGTGCCATGTGTCTTTTGACAGTACTTCCTGCTAGCTTGGACCCTGAGGGTTGGGCTTTTGTCTACTGAATAGCAGAGGGAGATGTGATGGGAAAGGGGAAATGTGGAGGATATGTTTGTTATTACTGGAGCGTGAGGTCTGCTCATATGCAGACAGTTATGAGTATAAGTGCAAGCCATGCTCCTGAAGAGATATAAACACCCCGTTTTTAAGCCAAGTGTGATGGATGCCTCTATGGGCTGGCAGAGGCATCAGAGGTTATGCTATTCTAGCAGGAAGTACTGTCAAAAGACACATGGCCAGTTCCTTCTTCAGTAGGCCACTGCATACAGCTCCTAGGTGGTCTCCCATCCAAGTACCGACCAGGCCCAACCATGCTTTGGTTGTGCGATCCATAAGGTTTTCATGGCAAAGATACTGGAATGGGTTGTCAGTTCCTTCTCCAGTACACCGCGATTTATCTGACCTCTCTGCTATGACCGGCCCATCTTGGGTGACTCTACATGGTATAGCTCACAGCTTTAATAAAGTACACAAGCCCCTTCACCGCAACAAGTTTGCGACCCAGAAGGGCAATAAAAGCTACTATATCTTTATTGACTGCCCAGCTTAATAATTGTCGTACTTACAGTGTCCATGTATTTATATGATAAAGTGGCCCCTTAAAGGGATATGGAAGGCTCCTGGATGTTACTAGGTATATAATATCCCTGTGTATCTATTTACTTTTATGTACGTTATGTTATTAAGAAGTGCTAATACGCTCTGTTTGTACTGCCTAAAATCTTGCAAATAGTTCCTGCATGGGTCTGCCCTCTGCAGCATATTCAGACACATACTATGTGTTGTTGTGTGTGCAGTGGCGCGTACTAACCAATCAGTGACTGTCTCTCAGCAACATTCTGCAACACACTGCTGATACCTGCTACAACATGGGTTTGATTCCAGACAGGGAACCAAGAGGTCACACCACCCTGAAGCCATGCAGGGTTGGGCCTAGTCAGTACTTGGATGGGAGACCACCTAGGAATACCAGGAGCTGTATGCTGTGGCCCACTGGAGAAGGAACTGGCAACCCACTCCAGTATCTCTGCCATGAATACCAAGTGGATCAGCATGACCATGGACATAAAGATATTCTGGTGTGTTCCGGTCCATGAGGTCACAGAGAGTCCGAAACAACTGAACAACGCAAGAAAAAAAACCTCATTGAAACTAACAGGAAATGCACAGAGCATACATGCGTCAGAAGATCTCATTGGCTGACAAGTATGACTCATACAGCTATATTACTGCTCATTGGCTGAGAGAGACAAGCCCCTCATCTGTTATTTCACTATCAAATACAGTCCTTAAAGGCTCCGCTGCGGTCGCATTTTTTCTATATATGAATTATTTGAATAACTAAACAACCAGGACAAAAATAAAACCATTTTTGAAGCATCTGTTGTTATCCTGATCTTGTGATTAGGGAATATAGAATTATCATAATTTCTATTATAATACAAGACAAATACCCAGATCTCCAGGTCCGTCTGTGTCATTGTGTGTAAGGAATGACATTTGGTTTATGGATAGAAAATACATTATTTCCATTAAATAAAATGTCTCTGAAAGTGTAAATAATACCCACGCATAGCAATGTCTATAACTAAAATATTACCTTTTTTGGTGCCAGAGAGCTTGCAATTTTTGTATTTAAGGGAAATCCATATATTAAAGTTTTTTGCTTTAGTACATTTATTCTCCTATTTATTAGATCATAAAAAATCAAGAACAAAATAACACATTCCCCTTTAAAGCATTTTGTTGGAATGAGTTGTCCCAAATCCTCTACTGTTTTTGGGATAGTCTTATTTTTACAGATTTTGTAGATTTTCGGTGTATATACAACAGGAACATCTGCCGCAGAAATGCAAATATTTTGAAATGTTATAAATACAAATGTTAATTTGTATCTAAATTTGTATCTATTTATCCGATCTAGTTACTAACTTGTCGTTTTGTCATAATATTAAAAATGTTACAAATATTGTATAATTAGTAATTTGCTCTTCAAAAATGAGTGGGATAATATTTGATGTGTCTCCTCCCTGCTCTACCTCCCCTGTGTCTCCTCCCCCCTTTCCTGTGTCTCTTCCCAGCCTCCCTCCCATGTGTCTCTTCCCCCTCCTCTCTCCCCTGTGTCTTTTCCCCCCTCTCCCTACCCTGTGTCTCTCCCCTCCTCTCTCCCGTGTCTCTCCCCCTCTCCCTACCCTGTGTCTCTCCCCCCTCTCTCTATGTCTCTCCCCCTTTCCCTCCCTTGTGTCTCTTCCCCCACTGACTCCCCTGTGTCTCTTCCCTCCCTCTCTCCTGTGTCTCTCCCCCCTCTCCCTCCCCTGTGTCTCTTCCCCCTCTGCCTCCCCTGTGTCTCCCCCCCTCTCTCCCATGTCTCCCCCCTCTCCTTCCCATGTGTCTCTTCCCCCACTGCCTCCCCTGTGTCTCTTTCCCCTCTCTCCCGTGTCTCTCCCCCTCTGCCTCCCCTGTGTCTCTCCCCCTCTCTCCCATGTGTCTCTCCCTCTCCTCCCTTGTGTCTCTTCCCCCACTACCTCCCTTTGTGTCTCTTCCCCCCTCTCCCCTGTGTCTCTTCCCCAACTGCCTCCCCTGTGTCTCTTCCCTCCCTCTCTCCTGTGTCTCTCCCCCCTCTCCCTCCCCTGTGTCTCTTCCCCCTCTGCCTCCCCTGTGTCTCCCCCCCTCTCTCCCATGTCTCTCCCCCTCTCCTTCCCTTGTGTCTCTTCCCCCACTACCTCCCCTGTGTCTCTTTCCCCTCTCTCCCGTGTCTCTCCCCCTCTGCCTCCCCTGTGTCTCTCCCCCTCTCGCCCATGTCTCTCTCCCTCTCCTCCCTTGTGTCTTTTCCCCTTCTACCTCCCCTGTGTCTCTTCCCTCCCCTCTCTCCTGTGTCTCTCCCCCCTCTGCCTCCCCTGTGTCTCTCTCCCCTCTCTCCCATGTCTCTCCCCCTCTCCTTCCCGTGTGTCTCTTCCCCCACTGTCTCCCCTGTGTCTCTTCCCCCCTCTCTCCTGTGTCTCTCCCCCTCTCACTCCCCTGTGTCTCTTCCCCTCTGCCTCCCCTGTGTCTCTCCCCTCTCTCCCATGTCTCTCTCCCTCTCCTCCCTAGTGTCTCTTCCCCCACTGCCTCCCCTGTGTCTCTTCCCTCCCCCTCTCTCCCGCGTCTCTCCCCCTCTCCATCCCCTGTGTCTCTCCCCCCTCTCTCCCATGTCTCTCCCCCTCTCCCTCCCTTGTGTCTCTTCCCCCACTGCCTCCCCTTGTGTCTCTTCCCCCCTCTCCCTTGTGTCTCTTCCCCAACTGCCTCCCCTGTGTCTCTTCCCTCCCCCTCTCTCCAGCGTCTCTCCCCCCTCTGCCTCCCTTGTGTCTCTCCCCCATCTCTCCCATGTCTCTCCCCTCTCCCTCCCTTGTGTCTCTTTCCCACTGCCTCCCCTTTGTCTCTCCCCCCTCTCTCCCATGTCTCTCCCATGTCTCTCCCCCTCTCCCTCCCTTGTGTCTCTTCCCCCACTGCCTCCCCTTGTGTCTCTTCCCCCCTCTCCCTTGTGTTTCTTCCCCAACTGCCTCCCCTGTGTCTCTTCCCTCCCCCTCTCTCCAGCGTCTCTCCCCCCTCTGCCTCCCCTGTGTCTCTCCCCCATCTCTCCCATGTCTCTCCCCTCTCCCTCCCTTGTGTCTCTTCCCCACTGCCTCCCCTTTGTCTCTTCCCCCTCTCTCCTGTGTCTCTTTGCCCTCCTCCCTCCCATTTCCCCCCTTCTCTCTCCACTGTGTCTCTTTCCCCCTATTCTGTGTCTTTACAGTCTTTACCCCCCAAGTCTCTTCAGTCATTTCCGATTTCCTGTGACTTCCTTGTATCACTGACAAGGAAAGAGTTATTAGCTGAGATTAAAGAATCCTTTAAAAATCAATCCCTGAACGAATTTGTCGTAGGAGATACCACTGTTACAGCATGAAAAAGATAATTAGTTCCATGTCCCTTTAAAAGAGCCAGGGACGCAACTTACCTCATGCCACTGCGTTGGACTTCACGCTCTTTATTATTATGTAAATGTGGGGAAATGATATGATCAGTGACCCTGCTCCAGACCACTTGGTGGACTATATGTGCAGTGTGGTGTCGTAGTCTATCAGGTATCAGCAGTGTGTAACGTCCTAGCCTATCAGGTATCAGCAGTGTGTTGCAGAATGTTACTGAGAGACGGTCACTGATTGGTTAGTATGAGACTCTGCAAATGCTGCAGAGGGCAGACCCATACAAGGACTATTTGTATGATTTTAGGCAGTACAAACAGATGTTCTTCCCCCCTCTCCCTCCCTGTGTGTCTTTCCCCCTCTCCCTCCCTGTGTGTCTTTCCCCCTCTCCCTCCCTGTGTGTCTTCCCCCTCTCCCTCCCTGTGTGTCTTTCCCCCCTTCTCCCACCACTGTGTCTCTTTTTCAACCTATCCTGTGTCTCTACCCCTGTGTCTCTCCCCCCTCCCATGTGTCTCTCCCCCCTCCCCTGTGTCTCTTCCACCTTACTCCCTCCCCTGTGTCTTTCCCACACCCCTGTGTCTCTTCTCCTGTGTCTCTCCTGCATTCCCAGTCAGTCTCTTTCCCACTTTTCCTTCCACTGTTTCTCTTTCCCACCTATCCTGTGTCTATCCCCCATGTCTCTTCCCACACCCAGGTTTCTCTTTTCCCTCCTCCTACCTCCCCTGTGTCTTTCCCCCTTCCCCTGTGTCTCTCCCCCTCCCGTGTCTACCCCCTCCCCTGTGTCTCTCAACCCTCCCCTATGTCTCTCCTATGTCTCTCCCCCTCCACTGTGTCTATGGCATCGGGGGCGGTAAACTCATGGACACTCACGGCGGCGTAAGCTCTAGCTACGCCACTGACTGAACCGCAAACTATCACACCAAGCTGCACATTAGCATATAGAAACTGAAAAATCAATTCTAAATATTTCAGAAATGATTTACTGCAGAGAACAACTGCTAGTACAATGTATAGTCAGCTTTTAATAAAGTTCTTTAAAATGGAAGCAATTTCCTTTTAAGCTGACAGAGTGCCTTTAATACTGCTATCTACATAGCACACTTGACAATAGAACTCTATGGCAGAGTAAACCCCATAAGATAAACCTCCATACGCAAGCCACAAACCAAGACCCCATCCCCCATGTCACAAGAAGATACAGCTAAATATAAGGAAATATCTGATATATCCCTGTCTGGCATATCTGCTAATGGTGTTAGTTTGTTATATACTTTACATCTATGTGAAGTTTTTCCCAAACTGCAGTGGAAATATATTATTATATTATATTACAAGCTCAGATTGTCTGCATACAAACACATTATAGGAGCCGGATCCCTTCATCACTGTTTACACTTGATGCTCTCTCCCTATAGCATTAATATTCCCCTAAGCAGCTTGTTTGTTTGTTCTGGAAAATGCAACAATAATAATAACATAATAGTAATAAGTATTTTATGTGGTTTACTATCTAAGCACAACCGTTCACAAGCACTAAAAGGAGTGAGGATGGGAAGGGAGAGAGAGGGTGGGAAGGAGTGAGGGAAGGGGAGAGAGAGGATAGAAGGGAGAGAGAGGGTGGGAAGGAGTGAGGAAAGGGAGAGGAAGTGAAGGAGTGAGGGAAGGGAGGGAGGAGAGGATGGGGAGGGAGGGAGAGAGAGAGAGAGGGTGGGAATGAGTAAGTGAAGGGAGAGGGAGAGGATAGGAATGGAGAGAGGGTGGGAAGGAGTGACGGAAGAGACAGAGAGGGTATAGGAAGGGAGAGGGGGTGGGAAGTAGTGAGGGAAGGGACAGAGAAAGAGGAAAGAAAGGAAGAGGGGGTGGAAAGGAGTGAGGGAAGGGAGAGAGAGAGGATAGGATGGGAGAGAGGGCGGGAAGGAGTGAGGGAAGGGATACAGAGAGGATAGGAAGGGAGAGAAAGAGGGTGGGAAGGAGTGAGGAAAGGGAGAGGAAGTGGAGTGAGGGAAGGGAGGGAGGAGAGGATGGGGAGGGAGAGAGAGAGGGTCGGAATGAGTAAGTGAAGGGAGAGGGAGAGGATAGGAATGGAGAGAGGGTGGGAAGGAGTGAAGGAAGAGACAGAGAGGGTATAGGAAGGGAGAGGGGGTGGGAAGGAGTGAGGGAAGGGACAGAGGCAGGATAGGAAGGGAGAAAGGGTGGGAAGGAGTGAGGGAAGGGAGAGAGGATAGGAAGGGGGAGAGAGAGAGGGTGGGAAGGAGGGAGGAAAGGGAGAGGAAGTGAAGGAGTGAGGGAAGGGAGGGAGGATATGGTAAGAAGGGAGAGAGGGGGTGGGAAGGAGTGATAGAAGGTAGAGAGGGAGAGGGTGGGAATGAAAAAGAGGGTGTGGGAAGCAATGAGAGAAGGGAGAGAAGGATAGGGTGGGAAGGGAGAGAGAGAAGGGAGAGAGGGAGAGGATAGGAAGGGAGAGAGGGAGTGGGAAGGAGTGAGAGAAGGGAGAGAGGGAGAGGGTAGGAAGGGAGAGAGGGAGTGGGAAGGAGTGAGAGAAGGGAGAGAGGGAGAGGGTAGGCAGAGGGAGAGATGGAGTGGGAAGGAGTGAGAAGAGGGAGAGGGTAGGAAGGGAGAGAGAGAGAGAGAGGGGATGGAAGGGGTGAGAGAAGGGAGAGAGGGTGGGAAGGGAGAGAGAGGGGTGAGAAGGAGTGAGAGGGAGAGGGTAGGAAGGGAGAGAGAGAGGAGTTGGAAGGAGTGATAGAAGGGAGAGAGGGAGAGGGTGGGAAGAGAAAAAGAGGGTGTGGGAAGCAATGAGAGAAGGGAGAGAAGGATAGGGTGGGAAGGGAGAGAGAGGGGGTGGGAAGGGAGAGAGAGAAGGGAGAGAGGGAGAGGATGGGAAGGGAGAGAGGGAGAGGATGGGAAGGGAGAGAGACAGAGGATGGGAAAGAGTGAAAGAGATAAGAGAGAGACAGGAGAGAAAGAGTCTTAGTTGGCCCTTTAATCCTCTGGATGGCCGGATGCTTATTCCAGGCATGCTTGATTTCCTTAACTGTCTTTGCGCCGGAGGGCTGTTCCACTTATCAACTACCCTTTCTGTAACATGGTACTTTTGTAAATGATCCCTAAGCCTTCCATGCTCAAATCATGACCTCTTGTTCTTGCACCATCGTTAATTAACACTATATATCCTGTGTGAGTATGTATGTGTACTCAAAATTGTTTGGAAATATTATCCCAACTGGATTGGTCTATGGATGGGGTGCCATTATTGGTGTTCTTTATAATGCAGCCTCTTCATGAATATCTGTATCTGGGCAGTTCACGAAAAACTGCACACATTTGTGAAGCATGATTATTCGTATAGACAGACGTTTAAGTCTTAACATATAACCATTATTATTTTTTATACTAAATGGGTGTTCTTTTCCTACTTATCAACCCCACTGTGAGAGATAATTAATCATGTGATATATACATTAGGAAAAAAGGAGATAATTAATAATGTTAGATAAAATCATTAGGGGATAAGGAGGAGCTTTTCCTGTAATTTATCATTAAAATACCTAACTTTCAAACACAATTTTCTAATAATATTTAATAACAATTAGTTGTAATTATATTTGTTTATACATATGTTTTTATTTTTGCATTAAGTGGGACATTTGCTGTGTCCCTTTAAATAAATATATATATATTTTTTACATCATTCAGTCGTTTCCGACTCTTCATGACCTCATGAACCGTAACACACCAGGCACATATGTCCATGGTCATGGTTTTCATGTCAGATACTGGAGTGGGTTGCCAGTTCCTTCTCCAGTGGACAACAGCATACAGCTCTTGGTATTCCTATATGGTCTCCCATACAAGTATTGACCAGGCCCAACTCTGCACGTCTTCAGGGTGGTGTTACCTCTTGGTTCCCTGACTGGAATCAAACCCAGGTCGTAGCAGTGAAAGCACTGAATCCTGACCACTGTACCATCAGGGATATATATATATATATATATATAGACTAATTAATGTTATCCTTCACAATATAATTATGATATAAAATGTTCCCTTTTACTTACTTCTAGCAGCAACAGCTTCTCACCTTCTTTAGCCTCCTCCTTTCTTCCTGTTCTATCTCATGACAGCTGACATTTTGCACAGCTGTGACCTAGAGCCACGCCCACAAGGGACGTACTTCACTACCAGACACATGTTAACAGCATGAGACACTTCTAGTGCAAAACCTTTTTAATGTCAGCGTAGCTTAACGTCACAGCCCTGCAAGATGTCAGCTCCCATGAGAGCGCACAGGAAGAAAGGGGGAGGTGAGAATCTGTTACTGTGTTGGGATTCTTAGCTACAAGGGGTGTAAATTTTATATCAAAATTAACGGAGGAGGATACAATCAATTAATTTATTAATTCATTAATCTAGTGAAAATATTTATATAAAGGATTTTTTCTTGCCTAAAAGTCTGACAAGAGAAAATAAAATTAGTAGTGAAAAAAAAGTTTTTCTTGATTTACTGCACAAATATGTAAAGTTGTTCCTAAATTACAGGGTTACTGTTAAACAACAATTTCTAGCATGACAAGATCACATTATGAGAATACTAAAAAGTTTTTTTGTATGAGAAATAATAGGTCTATAGTTTAGAAATGACATTAAAGGGATTCTGTCATCCAAACAGGAAGTTGATTTAATTTTACAGAGCATTAAATGCTGGCTATAGATTGTACTAGCAGTTTTTCTCTAAAGTAAATCATTTCTGAAATATTTTGAATTGATTGCAGCTCAGTATGCTAATGTGCAGGGTCAGTATGCTAATTTGCGGCTCCTGTATGCTAAGGTGTGGCTCAGTTTGCTAATGTGCGGGTCAGTATGATAATGTGCGGCTTCTGTATGCTAATATTCAGCTCAATATGCTAATGTGCGGCTCAGTATACGAATATGCGGCTCAGTATGGTAATGTGCGGCTCAGTATTCTAATGTGTGGCTCAGTATACAAATATGCAGCTCAGTATGCTAATGTGCGTCTCAATATGCTAATGTGCGACTCGGTATATGAACATGCAGCTCAGTATGGTAAAGTGCGGCTCAGTATACTAATATGTGGCTCAGTGTGCTAATGTGCTGCTCAGTATACTAATGTGTAGCTCCTGTATGCTAATGTGCAGCTCAGTGCGCTAATGTGCGTCTCAGTATGCTAATGTGCGGCTCAATAGACTAATATGCGGATCAGTATGGTAATGTGCGGCTCAGTATGCGAATGTGTAGATCACTATGCTAATGTGCGGCTCAGTATGCTAATGTGAGGCTCAATATACTAATGTGCGGCTCAGTATGCTAATGTGTGGCTCAATATGCTAATATGCGGATCAGTATGGTAATGTGCGGCTCAGTATGCGAATGTGTAGATCACTATGCTAATGTGCGGCTCAGTATGCTAATGTGAGGCTCAATATACTAATGTGCGGCTCAGTATGCTAATATGTGGCTTAGTATGCTAATGTGCGGCTCAGTGTGCTAATGTGCAGATCAATATGCTAATGTGCGGCTTAATATGCTAATGCGTTGCTCAGTATGCTGATAGTAACTAATGTGAGGCTCCTGTATTCCAATGTGCGTCTCATTGCGCTAACGTGAGGCCCAGTATGATATTGTGCAGCTCAATGTGCTAAAGTGCGTCTTAGAGTACTTGATAAGGGTGGAGAGGGGTCTAACTACCATATAACATTGTTTTTTTGTTTTTTTTTTGGCCACTAGAGAGACAGTCAAGCAGCTAATTGATATGTTTGAGCCACTCATTTGCATATAAATGCAGCAGCAACAACAACATGGAATTTCCCAGGATTTATTCACTTTACAAACAAATGGATAACACAACATATAGCCAGTTTTTCATGCTCTTTACGTTTAACCTAAAAAAATAGACTTTCTCTTAACTCACTGATAAAAATATAGGTGGATCAAACACAATGCTTTCTTAGGCCTGTTTTATTTTATTAACTTTCCTCATTTAATATAATTTATTTTCCCCATAAAACATACAATTTTAATGCACAACAGAAAGTCTCAGACTACACCGGCCCTTTAATGCTAACAAAGATATATTCTGAGCTCATGTGAACTGATATTGAAGCAAATAATCTATTTACATTCTGCATCCTTGTACTGAGGGGTTATTTGCTCAGAGCCAGAATATAATACAATTATGGCTCTTTGGAAACTGTATAAAAACCACATTAGAGGAGGAGATGCTCATGGGACTTCAGTTCAAAGATTACTGACGAAAAATGACTCATAAATCACGGTGAGAATTACCAAGTGAAACCGTATAATAATGTACCCGGACACGCGCGTATCAGACTCGTCATTTTTGGTTTATTTTTGGGTCAATCACATTTTTTTATTAATATGACCCCAATGTGTTATCTTGATATGTTTACGTCACAATAGACGCAAATAATGTGGGAAACAGCGATAAATGTGGTGGTCTCTGGGGGCTTCCATGACACTTTAATAGAAGTTGTGGGTGTCAGAGGGAGTTTAGATCTATGCAGCAACTGTTTATACTTTAGAGCATGTGCAGGGAAGCGGGTGGGTGTCAGGTTATAAAAGATCCAATGATATAACAAATCAGTAGACAAAAGCATGGCTCCTTGGGCTTTAAGAAGCATGTTAAACATGGGACCTCCCATACACATGTATAGACTTTTTTAAATTAAAAGGATATGGGAGGTTTCTTAATTTTATAATATTCTTGTGAATCTAATTACTTTTATGTACTTTATTTTATTAGGAAGTACTTATAAGCTCTGTTTTTACTGCCAAAATCACATAAATAGTCCCTGTATGGGTCTGCCCACTGCAGTGTATGCAGACAGAGACTCTAAAGGACTGACATTGCAGTATCTCATACTAAGCAATCAATGACCATCTCTCTGCAACATCCTGCTGAGACGTGGTCCGTGATAAGCTAGGACCCAACACTGCACATCCAGCCCTATAGAGTCTGTGTCTGCATACATTACTTATAACAACAAAGAACACAATATGTTATCTAGATTAGCAGTTCCCAAACCTAGTTCTCTGGAAGAACAAGTTGGGATGGCATTGGAAGAACAGATTGCGGGTGACATTGAAGAACAGGTTGGGGATAGCATTGGAAGAACAGATTAAGGGGGCAATGGAAGACTAGGTTGGGGTGGCATTGGAAGAACAGATTAGGGTGGCATTGGAAGAACAGGTTCAGGTGGCATTGGAAGAACAAGTTGGAGGTGCCACTGGAAGAACAGGTTGGAGTGGCATAGGAAAAATAGGTTGTGGGTGGCATTTGAAGAAGAGGTTGTGGTGGCAGTGGAAGAACAGGTTGGGGTGGCATTGGAAGAACAGGTTGTGGTGGCAGTGGAAGAACAGGTTGGGGATGGCATTGGAAGAACAGGTTAGTGGTGGCATTGGAATAACAGATTACAGTTGGCATTGAATAACAGGTTGGGGATGGCATTGGAAGAACCGGTTGGGTGGCATTGGAAGAATATGTTGGATGGCATTGGAAGAACAGGATGGGGTGGCATCGGAAGAACAGGTTGGGGTGCCATTGGAAGAACAGGTTGTGGTGGCATTGGAAGAACAGGTTGGTTGATGGCATTGGAAGAACAGGTTAGTGGTGACATTGGAATAACAGATTACAGTTGGCATTGAATAACAGTTTGGGGATGGCATTTCAAGAACCGGTTGGGTGGCATTGGAAGAATATGTTGGATGGCATTGGAAGAACAGGATGGGGTGGCATCGGAAGAACAGGTTGGGGTGCCATTGGAAGAACAGGTTGTGGTGGCATTGGAAGAACAGGTTGGGGATGGCATTGGAAGAACAGGTTAGTGGTGGCATTGGAAGAACAGATTACAGGTGGCATTGAATAACAGTTTGGGGATGGCATTGGAAGAACCAGTTGGGTGGCATTGGAAAAATATGTTGGATGGCATTGGAAGAACAGGATGGGGTTGCATCAGAAGAACAGGTTGGGGTGCCATTGGAAGAACGGGTTGTGGTGGCATTGGAAGAACAGATTGGGGATGGCATTGGAAGAACAGGTTAGTGGTGGCATTGGAAGAACAGATTACAGGTGGCATTGAAGAACAGGTTGAGGAATGGCATTGGAAGGACAGGTTGGGGTGGCATTGGAAGAACAGAATGTGGTGGCATTGGAAGAACAGGTTCAGGTGGCATTGGAAGAATAGGTTGGATGACATTGAAAGAACAGGTTGGGGTGGTATTGCAAGTGTCTGAGGACCACAAACACCCCACCTGTTGCCCACCACTACTTTAAAGTACCACAGCAGAGGTCCCAATGGTTGTATGATTGTAAAGTCCCCAAAAATATATGAATATTTGCAATTGGGAAATATTTATAAAAATGTAATTAATAGAAACTGAGCTCAGGAAATTGTCCCCAACAGACTGGCCTTTATGTAATGACGTCATTAGTGCATCATGGTTATATTTGCGTATGGCTGCTGTGGTGCAAGTAGGTTATGGCCACAAAAGTCACATGCAAAAGGAAGCTATTAAACCGTGAACCAATCATCAATAATGAGGGTAATTAGGTATTGATTAGACATCTTGACAAAATATTATTTTTAATAACATCCATATGCAAATATTAATATATTTAGTGGCGCCTTATGGTCATAATTGAAGCCTCTGATGTTTCCCTTAAAGTAACTGATAAAACTAAATGTCGTTCAGCTTCAAAATAAAGCCTAATAGTTCTGAGTCTTCAGTAAACCTGCCGGTGACTCTCCTTATTTATTTTCGTTTCCATTCTTCACCACAGAGCACACTCTCAGTGTCTCTTCACATCATTTTTAGAACATTAGTCGTCATGGAAACCCAGAGCGGCCATTAAAAATAGCTGCCTCATGATTTATTTTTTTTACAGCCAGGTTATAAAAATATATCTAAACTGTTTTATTTGTGAGAAAGCCTGTCAGCGAAAAAATGCAGTTTTTTTGTATATACTGTTTAAAAAAAATAATCCACTTATCTGCCAGAGCTCACCAGAAACAAACAGATTCATCTACTTCCACCAAACAAGAAAAAGACGGAGAATAAAACAATTATATCTGAATATACAAAAGTATTCACCCCCCTTGGCATTTTTCGTGTTTTGTTGCCTCACAACCTGGAATTAACATGGATTGTTTGAGGATTTGCATCATTTAATTTACAGAACATGCCCACAACTTTGAAGATGTTTTTGTTTTGTTTTTTATTTGTGAAGCAAATAACAAATAGGACAAAATAACAGAAAATGTCAATGTGCATAACTATTCACCCCCCTAAAGTCAACACTTTGTAGAGCCACCTTTTGCAGCAATCACAGCTCCAAGTTGCTTTGGATAAGTCTCTATGAGCTTGCCACATCTTACCACTGGGATTTTTGACCATTCCTCCTTGCAAAACTGCTCCAGCTCCTTCAAGTTGGATGGTTTGCGCTTGTGACCAGCAATCTTTAAGTCTGACCACAGATTTCCTATTGGATTGAGGTCTGGGCTGTGACTCGGCCATTCCAACACATTTACATGTTTCCCCTTAAACCTCTCAAGTGTTGCTTTAGCAGTGTGTTTGGGGTCATTGTCCTGCTGGACCTGAACCTCCGTCCTAGCCTCAAATCACGCACAGAGTGGTACAGGTTTTGCTCAAGAATATCCCTGTATTTAGCACCATCCATCTTTCCCTCAACTCTGACCAGTTTCCCAGTCCTGGCTGCTGAAAAAGTTAAATTTTAGTCTCATCAGACCAGAGCCCCTCCCTCCATACATTTTGGGAGTCTCCCACGTGCCTTTTCGCAAACTCAAAACGTGCCATTTTGTTTTTTGCTGAAAGTAATGGCTTTCTTCTGACCACTCTGCCATAAAGCCCAACTCTATGGAGCATACGGCTTATTGTCGTCCTATGTACAGATACTCCAGTCTCTGCTGTGGAACTCTGCAGCTCCTCCAGGGTTACCTTAGGTCTCTGTACTGCCTCTCTGATTAATGCTCTCCTTGCCTGGTCCGTGAGTTTTGGTGGGCGGCCGTCTCTTGGCAGGTTTGCTGTTGTGCCATGTTCTTTCCATTTGGTTATGAAAGATTTGATGGTGCTCCTCGGGATCATCAACGATTTGGATATTTTTTTATAACCTAACCCTGACTTCTCAACAACATTGTCCCTTAATTGTTTGGAGAGTTCCTTGGTCTTCATGGCAGTGTTTAGTTAGTGGTGCCTCTTGCTTATGTGTTGCAGCCTCTGGGGCCTTTCAAAAAAGGTGTGTATATGTAATGACAGGTCATGTGACACTTAGATTGCACACAGGTGGACATCATTTCACTAATTATGTGACTTCTGAAGGTAATTGGTTGCACCAGAGCTTTTTATGGGCTTCATAACAAAGGGGGTGAATACATACGCACATGCCAATTTTCTGTTTTCTAGTTCTAAAAATGTGTTTTATGTATATATTTTTCTCATTTCACTTCACCAACTTAGACTATTGTGTTCTGATTCATCACATAAGATTCAGATTAACAAAACATTGAACTTAAGGCTGTAATGTAACAAAATAGGTCAAGGGAGTGAATACTTTTGCAAGGCACTGTATATATATATATATGTATATTTAAAGTAAATAAATAGTACGTTTGTGTTCACATGTGAATGTCCAAAACAGTCAAGGGGGGTGAATACTTTTGCAAGCTGTACATCTTATCAAAGGTTGATTGGGAATATAGTGACACTATAATGGGATATGCTTATAAAGGTAAATATACACCAACGGTACATTAACTCACACCTCATTGTTTCCAACCCAAGGATTCACCCCACTCTAACAAATTTGAATATTCAAACATTTCTGCACAACCCACATCTGGAAATGTCAAGCCCAGACCCAAGTCCAGTGGCTTCCTTTCTACTTAAATTTCCTAACCCATGTCTACAAACCCCTACATGGCCTTTCCTCTCCATAACTTGCCTCACTAATCTTCCACAACACACTTTATGATCCAAATACCAAATCCAAATACCTGAAAACTCCCAATCACATTCTACCTTGCGCCCAACCCCTTTTCATTTCTTCACTCATTTTTTCCAACCATGATATTACTTAAAACCTTGTGACCAGCCTTGCTTCCATTTTTGGTCTATCATTTTCCAATCATGAAACAACTTAAATCCTAGTGCCCAAGCTTGCTTCCATTTTTTTTCCCTTGTTTTTCCAACCATGAAACAAGTTAAATCCTTTAACTCTACGTCCCCTGTTTTCTCAGCTTGACCTGTCTTGTCCATAACCCCCGAAAATTGCCTATGGCCCATTAAACCATTTCAGCTTGACCTATCTTGTACATGACCCTCACCTTACCAATGGCCCATTACACAGTCTCAGCTTGACCTGTCTTGTCCATGACCCTGACCTTGTCCACGGCCCATTATACCATCACGGTTTGATCTGTCTTGTTCATGATCCTGATCTTGCCACTGGCTTTTTACACCATGGTCTGCCTTGTCCATGACCTGAACTTACCTTTGACCCATTACACCATCTTGACTTGATCTGTCTTGTCCATCATTCTGCCTTGCCTCTGGCCCATTATACCATCTTGGCTTAACCTGTCTTTTTCTCTGACCCTGACCTTGCCTATTGCCAATTATACCATCTTGGCTTGAACTGTCTTGTCCATGACCCTGAACTTGCCTGTGGCCCATTACACCATTTCAGCAACACAACCAAAAAGCACTCGATGCTCAGCCTATTATGTTTGTTCAATTATTGTACTGCCAAAAAAGATGTGACATTTTATAACTTTGTATAGCTCCTTGGATAAATGCGATATATGCAAATGTAAATATATAAATACAAATACGTTAAGGGATATCCAACATTTTCAGTCAAATAAGCCACTGAAGTGCACAACCAAGGACAGACGGCGCCCTCTCCTATGGGATGGCACTAGCGCTGCAGAGTAAGCTTTAGCTCCCATCAATTCCTTTGCATCTTAGAGGTGTATTTAGATTTTATGCTGAATTTAATATATAAAATCTGGATTGGTACAACCCCTGTTCCCTAATTAATTTTCCTTATTCATTAACATGTATCCGATATTTTTTTGTTTTCAAGTTTTACTTTTAAAACTGTAGGGTGTGGCCATTTACAAGCATCTATATATTGTATTCTCCTCTTTATTTATTTTATATGTTAATGAATAAGATAAGCTAATTCGGTGAAGGCGGTGAGTGTCAGTCCAGATATAATATATTAAGAGGGGTATATTAGCAAGTACACTAGGATCGGGAGGACACATACATAAGTGTCACAGTTACTCTTCCTCATTTGTATGTCCCATCACATTCCAAGTTTGCGATATATATATCACATATTATAATTGTCTAACTACGAGACGTCGTCACGCTGTTTGCGTGGTGCGCACGACCTAGCATAGCGAGACGAGCCGTTAAACTCGGAGCACTTAGGCAATGAGCGAATAAACAAGACGGAAAAAAATACGAGACGCGGGACTTAGAAAAAAAAGATAGGAAACGCAAAAAATTACAAGATTAGCGGCCAAACCAAGAACCCGAAAAACACACAAACTACACCTAAAAAAAATACAAAAACATCACAGACCGCATGGGGCAACACAAATGTGCTGTTTTGTTGCATCAATCAGGAGCAACAGTCACCGGTCACTGGAAGTCCATTACAGCCATGTGGATTAATCCCCTTGAAGCTGGTCACCAGCTATGAATAGTGAAAATGAAAGCAGGTTACGGCTCAAAAAAAAATAAAAAAATAAAAAATATACATATATATATATATATAAATGTTTATGTATTTATACCATATATAATATATCATGTATAATGTAATTTACTATACATGTATAATGTAATTTACTATTATAGTAAAGATGGTAATGTATCATAATGTAGCGTTAAGGAGTCAGGGTATTATTATCTGTACCTAATTACATCATTATTGATTTGTGGTTCCCTGGATTCATGACTTCCTTTTATATATAGCTTTAGCAGTATCAGTTTGTGGCCGGCTAGACTCTATTGATACCTCAGGAACCACATGGAAAATAATGCCATTAATCCAGTAATAGGGTATTTAAGTACTTCTAACAAGACCAGTATGGCGAGGAATCTCTTGAGCTGAGTGACAGTCAAAATTTAGTAAATTCAAAGCTAGTTTTAAATGAAATAATATTCAGTTGCAAATGTTCATATTTTCATTGATGCAACCTACCATAATTAGGACCTCTGCTGTAAACTTTTAAGTAATTGGTATTGTCTTGTACTCTGTACCAACTCGCACTGTCAAAATGGCGATGACAACTAATATTCCATGTTGGCGCGGTATAACTTATGAAATAACAGCTGAGGTTGGATAGAACTGAAATGTTATCCATCATTACTATGACCAATACAAATCTGAACATCTTTTGGATAATTTTTAGATTCCCATGTCAGTTTAATAAATATAGTCTTCAACGATTGTAAGGGACAAATGCCAGGGGGTAATACAAATGCCTTTTTTTTATCTAAGGACTTTGATTAATTAAATTATACAGTACAATAGAAATAATTGAACATTATCCCCCTTTCGTAGCTCCCCACCGTGCTATATATTGGTTTCCCACCATGCTAATATATATCATGGTGGGGAACTGGGCAAAAAGGCATTATTTTCAATAAGTTCTATTGTACCGTATAATTTAATTTATATACTACAAACACTACAGACATTGTTCCAGAATGTTACATGGAATAGAAAATAAAGCATAAACATAATAAAGGGCCAAACACATGAGCAAATAAGGCAATAAAAGGATTAGTTATGTAGAAATAGTAACCACAGAAATGTTCAAGAGGAGATGTAACAAGTGCACTGGGGACGTGATCCTTCAGTCTGGAGATAACCAGTGTAAAGAATATATACCAAGAAGAATATGGTCCAATAGTGCCATCGAGGGGTTATGGTGGTTTCCCATAAGTAACGGAGATGAAACCACCACTAAAAGGATAAAAGGTTCAAATCATTTTATATATATATATATATATATATATATATATATATATATATATATATATATATATATATATATATATATGCATGTATTTAGGTTTTATGCTGCCCTAGGCCATTCTGTTTTGTGCACCCCCTACACCCCACTTGCCTCTCCTCCTCTCTACTTTCTATATCTCAAACCATAAGATGTGCAAATAGACTTTTCTGTGCATTTACAAATACATTTCAATGTACTGCAATGTATGTTCTGCCCCCTCAAAATGTGCCACCCTAGGCCTGGGTAGAAACACACCGCTGTATGTACACATTACACTGTTTTCATATTTGTGTTGCTCAGTTGCATCTGACTCTGTGATCTCATGGTGATCCACTTGATATTCATAGCAGAGATACTGGAGTGGGTTGCCAGTTCCTTCTCCAGTGGGCCACAGCATACAGCTCCTGGTATTCCTAGGTGGTCTCCCATCCAAGTACTGACCAGGCCCAACCCTACTTGGCTTCAGGGTGGGTGTGACCTCTTGGTTCCCTGACTGGATCAAACAAAAGTTGCAGCAGTGAAAGCACCAAATCCTAACCACTGGACCACCAGGGACTTTCATAAAAGCTTATAAATATAGGTTTGATAGCAGATAAGAGCCCGTCTAGTCTGCCCATTTTATTGACCTAAAGACATAATAAATCCTTATCACAGGCCTATGCGTATACCCCAAGCATGCTTGAATTTCTTTATTATGTTAGTTTCTACCATTTTATAACTATATATAAATATAAGGAGTTAAAAGAAGATCTGAGCAGCGCAGTTGGATCATTAGTGAAGCTGCACGGTTTGCGCAGGGCTGGACGTGCCTGCACATGACTAAAATTATGTTTAAAAATCGTACAAACGTCATCAAATCTGCCGTGAAGGCAATTTTCTGGGTAATGTACCCCTGCACCTGATAAGGGGGTGCGACTTTCCAAAACACGGCAATGAGGTGAGGAATAGGTGACGTCAATTCATTATTACAGACATGTGTAGTCTTGTTCCTTGTTTTCATATAGATTTTCATATAGATTGTACATGTAGGTATAGGCATCTTTTTCACTCTCACTTTATGTTAGATTATTATTTATTAAAACACATTATTATTATTATTATTATGTATTTAAAAAAAAAGTTTTTGTGGCTGCTCAACATCTTGCTTGCAGCATTGTAGTGGTGCTTATCCACTGAGGACAATCTAACGCCCAGACCTTGGTACCACGGTGAGGTTACTACTGGTTTACACATTAGCAATTTCTTGAAATTCTGTTTTCATGAAAAACAAAATATACATTTCCAGCAGATGTTTAGGAAATTAAATACATTTTTATACACTGGAACACATTTAAAATAATTAAATCTACCATTTTAATATATTATGTTTTATTAATACACTAGCGAATTGCCCGTCAAAAAATGACGCAATGAAATTGTAAGTGAGCTAATGCTGTTTGGTGTATATAATGTGGCTGATGTAGCGTCGTTCGTTTTCTATGTCGTGCGAGTTTTTCGGAATATCTGTAGCTGTTTGGTGGTGTTTTGCGTGTTTATGGTAGTGTTTTGCGTGTTTAGGGACCTTTAGCCTCGTTTTCGTTTTGTTCGGCGGCCATTTTTTCTCTCGATTAGGTGATTTTCGGGTCTCTAAACTCTGTAAAAACTCTTTGTTGTCTGTATTTGTTGTGTTTTTGGGGGTGCGCGGGTTGCGTCCTCGTTTTCTAATCTCGTAGGTGTTTTTCGGCAAATCCGTAGGTGTTTGGTGGTGTTTTGCGTCTTTAGACTGCTGTAGCCTCCTTTTCGTTTTTTTCGGAGGCCATTTTTTCTCTCGCTTAGAGAATTTTTTAGTGTCTAAACTGCTTTAATTTCAGTTAAATTGAGGTGTAAGTTTAGTTTTCGAGGTTCTGGGTGCTCCCTCTTCCTGTAAGTAAGCTTTTTATGTATTTGTTGTGTGTATTTGTTGTATTATTCATGTTTTGATGTGCGCGTGTTGCGGCCGATTTTTGCGAGGTCGTAATGGGTCGTAACGTGTCTCGTATTTTCTTTGCGTTACGACGTAAATTTTGCGAGGGTTGCAGTTGCTGGCAAGGAGCGCCTTCGCGAGGGCCGCAGGCTCGCTGCGTAAACCCCGCAAGCATGAGCAACGGCTCGTATATATATGTGATACACATACAAACATCTTCATTTTAAAGGAGCACAAAGAAAGATTTTGAAAGATCAAATAATTATAAATAAATAATTAAAAAGTATTTGCAACTGGCACTGTTTTGAGAAAATGTATAATCAGAATATTTCTTTATCCCATTTCATCTAAAATATGTATAATACAACTGATAAATTGCATATTAAAGAACTATTGTGTTATAGTAAAGAAAACTCACATGTTTGTGAAATATGTCATAAATAAAAACATTAGTAGTTTGTGTATAGACAATTTCCATCTTGTCTGATTCGATCATCTGCTCTAACATGGAGATTAAGGGCAAGTTCTTATATAGTATAGCGGAGATAGAGGGGTAGGAGATTTGTTAAATAATTTGACCTTTTGCATTATTACACCTAACATCTCGTTATTTATTCGTTCAGTCGTGTCTGACTGTCTATGACCCTATGGACCCACCACAAGCAGTTTGTAGCTTGCAGCAACAACTGCAAGCCCCGCTGAAGTTTAAACTCCCCTCTCACAAAGGTCACCTTCATGTATCAAGTATCACAGCCGGCTCCAGGGTGCATCCGTGGTATCAAAATGTATTGTTTTATTTATATATATATATATATCTATATATATATATATATATATATATATATATATATATATATATTTATATAAATACATATATATATATATATATATATATATATATATATATATAAATATATATATATATATATATATATATATATATATAAATATATATAGTGAAAACCTCTATATTTTACCAAAATCCCCAATAAATGATAGCGCACTGAATCTAATTCTGCACATGATCTGGTATAATATGGGGTCTTGTTAGCCACCTTTGTCCTAGAAAGCCTAACTCATTTCATATCCTTTTGACTGTGAGCACGAGTGCTGTATAAAAATAGACTTCTATTTATATATATAGTCACTCTTATGTACCATCCAAATTCCTCCCGCTCCCCCTTTCCGTACAGCATTCCATCAATGTGTCTCAAGTCTTCCTTGCATAAGATTATTATAAGATAAGAATAATGTTTAATCTTCTCTTTCAAACCTACGCATTAGAATTCATTTATTTTGCATTTATTTATACAGCTCCTTTATCTGTCCCCCCAGTGAACAGACCTCGCGTGCATTAGTAATATAAATATTTAAGAAGTTAAAAAAGTACTTTTATTTTCCCTGGGACAGATGTGTCCTAATTCGGACAGTTATTTTCCCTGCTCTGGACCATAGAAGGATGGGTTTAAGACTCAAGGATTTATATGCCATCTGTGTAGCCCACTGCAAAGTAAAATCCCATTTATAATGGATGTTATTTTACACTTATGTGGGTCAATAAAAAAATACGCATATATATATATATATATATACAAATGTAAATGGCGTTGCTCAGTCGTGTCCGACTCTCCATGACGTCATGGACAACACACTATGGTTTTCATGGCAGAGATACTGGAGTGGGTTGCCATTTCCTTTTCCAAGTAGGCACAGCTCCTGGTATTCCCAGGTGGTCTCCCATCCAAGTACTGACCAGTGTGACCTCTTGGTTCCCTGGCTGGATTTGAACCCAGGATGCTGAGGTGAATGCACCTGCATATATATATATCACATATTATAATTGTCAAACTGCGATTCGTCGTCACGTTTGCGAGCCTTTAACACATAAAAGCCTTCCAAGCTCGGAGCACTTGGGCAAATTTTATTGCCCTGTCATTTTTGACGGACAAGTCGCTAGTATACTGTATATATAAAAAATACACACAAACATATAATCCCACATGGGTGGGATTCCTGGCTTGTGTATAATCCAACCCTAACTTTGCTCAAAGCTGTTTGATACATCTCGGCATATGCTTAAGGGAAGCCATGTTTGATATGGTTATGGTTATTTATGGTTATGGTTATGGTTTGCCACACAATATGAGGCTTTTGGTCCTCTGAGCACCCCTTCAGCGCTCATCGCAAGCCTCTCCCCTGCATACTTTAACTTTCCTGCTTTGCACTGATCACCTTTGGCGCTCATCGCGGGGCTCTTAATGAGCGCTCAATTCAAGCCTCTCCTGTGCTCATCGAGCCTTTCCTCCCGTGCCTTTCTACGGCGCTCATTGCGAGCCTTTCCTCCCGCCTACTGTACGGGCCGCTCATTGCAGGTTTCGTTATCCTGCAGGTTTTGTTCTTGGGAACGCCATGTGTCTCTTTCCACCATCTCCCCCCTGCCCCTTCCCCGTGTGTTTCTCCTCTGTGTGTCTGCTGAATGTTTGCATGTTACGCGCTGACTGGCGTTGGTTTTATTTTCAAGGTCCCTCGTGCCTGGCGCTATTGGTGTGTGTTAATGTTCCGTTTTGCTCAGCCTCGTTTTCATCCAGTTCCAAAATTTTTACATTTTTCGTCCGCCATTTTTCCCTCGCTTAGACGATTATGTATTGATGAAAAACCTCAAATATGGCTCAAATTCACCTGCAACCTCACCCCCAGGCTTCCTGGCTCTCCCCCTGTGCTGTCTGTGAGTGCGTTATTATTTTTGTTTGTTCACGGGAAACTGCTTGCCTCCTAAGTCCCTTCGGCGCTCATTGCAGCCTAAGTCCCGCGTGGTCGACAACTATATATGTGATATATATATATATATATATGTGTGTATAATACCTTACACATACTATATAAAGTTATAAAAATACTAAAAGTATACTAAAATACTATTTAAAAAAACATTTCATAGTAAAAAATGAGCTGCTTACTTTTTAATATTAAGGTTTTTTTCTTTATTATTGATGCATTTTATAACAAAAATATGGTTATGCATGAGTTAGGAAACCTACCTTAAATGGATCTCATCAGTGTGCGGTTGTTACCTAAATCATACTATAGATCCATTTAAGGTCGAAACAGTGACTGTCTGTGGGTAGGTTTCCTAACTTGCACAAATCCATCCTATGCTATGTTTCAAAGCTGTGTTATACAGTAGGCATATGCCAAAAAGAGGCTTGTATATGGAGTATTGGATTAAGGAGTGAAAATGCATTGTGGGCTCATTTGCATGTCCCGACCCAGTTTCCCAGAGTGCAGTGCAATAACTATATTTTTTTAATTGTTTTTAGACGTTGTGACTATATATATATATATATATATACAGTATATAAAGCAGCGCCCAACAGTGTCAAAGCAATGAGTATCCCCCATTCCTGATTCTGTCTGTATATACAACGTGAATCCTACCTTAATCCTGGCCTGTGAAATGAAGCGTTTGAGGTATGCCAGGAATTCTGTTTTTTGATTCCCTTTTATGGAAAGATGAGATATAAGAAGGTTTCATGGCTGGATGGAGCAAGGCAGAAAATTAGAATATTAGTGCACAAAAATAGCAATTTCCAGAATTAGATTATGTTATTGTATTGTCTGGGAGGAAATGATCCCGGCGAGCAGAACACACGTAAGCCCAACGCAAGAGAGGCGGGAGACCGTGTAACATTCTGTATGTTCATCATGTGGTCTTATATAGCTCACTGGAAATAAATAGGGGCTTATGATATTTATTATTATTCATGTTGTCATTATTAATATGCTGCATTGAATAATATATATATACTAGCGAAATGCCCGTCAAAAAATGACGGCAATTGAATTGTAAGTCAAGGAATGGTGTTTGTCACAGACATTATTTTTTGTGGTGGTCTGAGATCTCGGCGCTCTGTATAATAATGAAATATGTAATACATTAATAAATGAATATACTTTACCTATTTTGAAGCATTGTGTTGAAGAGCTGGCGATCTGTTTTGATGTTGCAGCAGCATTAGTGGTGTGGAGCTGCTGTGTAAGTGTGGTGAATGTGTGTAGTGTAATACTGTGCGTGCGCGAGACCAAACCGTTAGCGTAGTCGGGTACTTCCGCATTGTCGTAAAATGGCGGGTAATGTGTGGTATGCGTGTTAGCGGAATATCCGTAGGTGTTTTGTGGTGTTTTGCGTGTTTAGAGTGCTGTAGCCTCGTTTTCGTTTTGTTCGGCGGCCATTTTTTCTGTTGCTTAGAGAATTTTCGAGTGTGTAAACTCTTTTATTTTGAGTTAAATTGAGGTGTAACTTTAGTTTTTGAGGTCCTGGATGCTCCCTCTTGCTGTAGGTAAGCTTTTTATGTATGTGTTGTGTGTATTTATTGTGTTTTTAATTTTTTCATGTTCGCGAGTTACGGACGATTTTTGCGAGGTCGTAATGAGTGGTAACGTGTCTTGTATGTTGTTTGCGTTTCGAGGTAAAGTTTGCGAGGGTCCCAGTTGCTGTGTCGTGTTGTTTGCGTTTGAACGTAAAGTTTGCGAGGGTCGCAGTTGCTGGCAAGGTGCGCCTTCGACGCTCCATGCCAGCAAGTGAGGCCCTCGCTGCGCGGGCCGCGTTAGCAACAACTCGCATGCTCACAACTATATATGTGATTAAGATTTTAATGACAGATAAAAACCAATAGGGCCACATAGTTTCCACATTTAGCAGCTTAAATTAGTCAATTAAATGGTCACTAAAGTGCCCTAACAAGAGCAGCTAGTAGTTTTAATTCATGCATTGCTCATTAATAAAATTCATATTCAATGATTTAGAAAATCCATCTAATAATAAACATACTTTTGCAGATAAAAGTATCAGCCTCCAGATGGGCCGTTGGTCTCCACCCTTATGAGGTCATTAAAATGGGATTAAAGAGCTTTAAGAGCAATCTTCTTAGATAGGAACCAGTGTAGACAGTCATTCATAGACTGCCTCCAAGTCAAAATTCATTGTCTCCAGCCAATGAAGAGCATTGTGTTGATACAATATTGTGCCTTGCAATTTAGCACTGTTTGTCAGCCAGAACCGTCTATTCATCTTGACCTGATATTGGGTGGAGACCAGCAGCAACTGAATTTAATCTAAATATTGCTGTTTAAATCAAATTGAGTAGGACTTTCATTAGTGGGCAATATCCAATTAACCCATCTCTTCCTGGAACAGCATTTTGAGGTATTCTGCTTGGAAGTACTTGACTTGTTGATGGGTACATGATTTTTGACATAATCACTTACAATTTTAATTTATGTGATGCTTGACTAGGGATTGGACACCTTTTCTCTAATTTCATTTTTAATCTGGGATTATTAAATTACCTTGGATGCAGATACAATCTCCATTCATCTGCCTCCGTCCCTACAGTGTCCTCTGCAGACAAATATAAAATTGTGAGAGAAAAAAATGAGGACAGGCTCCTGAAGATCATCACCCACCACTAGATACCTAGTATGAGCAAGGAAAAGTAGTCCTGTCCCTCCCTAGAACACTAAAGTTCAAATGTAAGTTGTAAAGATTTAAAAGAGAAATATTAAATAAGTGGCTATCCACAGTAGGGAAGGATGTGCGTGCTAATTGTCTATATAAGATATATTGTATGAAACACCAATAAATTACCTACTTCTCTCAACTATATGTATTTATATATTTAGAAAGTCTAAATTAAACATATCTGGCAGATTAAAGGGGGGGTGTAACTACAACTACTGGGGGCATCTCCATTCCTATGTTAGACAACTGAGCATATAAACTATTACAGGACATCCTAAGACTTTCCAAATTTTCTTCCATTAGTACGTAAGGTCCAGATTTTGGTCCTCCATCTTTGTATATAAGATAAGTGTCCCATTGACTCCTATCCAGTCCTATCTAACCATCTCGTCTTCCTCCAAAGGTCTTGTCCAACATCGCCATCTACCTGTGCACCATCACTGTGGGCATCATGTCCTATTATATGGCGGACAGGAAGCACCGAAAAGCCTTTCTGGAAGCTCGACAGTCTCTGGAGGTCAAACTCAACTTGGAAGAACAAAGCCAGCAGCAGGTAAGGAGGAACCATCACTTGAGTCTCCATCACTTGAGTCTCCATCACTTGAGCCTCCATCACCCCAAGCCTCCATCACTCCAGGGCAACACATTGTCCAGCAATATTTGCCAAGCATTGCCAGGAATACCTGCTGATCCTATAGGGACATGGAAACTTCTGGATTTTATATAATATCCCTGTATATCTATTTACTTTTATGTACTTTGTTGCATTTAGAAACTCTGTTTTTGCTGCCTAAATAAATAAAAAAATATTACCTGCTTGGTTCTTACCTCTGCAGCTCATGAAGACACAGACTCTGTAGTAGTAGGTGGGTGTGCTGTATCTCATACTAACCAACCAGTGACCATCTCTCAGCAATGTGATGCAACATGTTGCTGAGAAGTGGTCCCTGATAGGCTAGGATACTACACTGCACATCCAGCCCTACAAAGTCTGTGTCTGCATATGCTACAGAGAGCTTAAAAGCACTAACTATAATAAAATGAAATACATAAAATTAAATATATTCACAGGGATATAATATACCTAGTGAAATCAATGTACCTTCTATGTACCTGTAAAGGGCCATGGTAACACTGAAGCCCTACACTGATGAGGTCCATCCAAGACCAAAACAGCTGTCTGGTGGGTCTCCTAACGTGTGCATAATCCATCCTATGCTATACATTAAAGCTGTGCAGGCATATGTTTAAAAGGAGCCATGTATATAGTGATGTTGGATTGAAGAGTGAAAACATTGTGTGCTCATTTGCATGTCCCTGCAAAGAGGGAGAGAGAGACAGAGAGGGAGAGAGAGAATGGGAGAGAGGGAAGGAGTGAAGAAAGGGGGGGGGGGGGGGAAAGGGAGAGAGGAGAGGGAGGGAGAAGAAAGGGAGGGAGAGAGAGACAGAAATGGGGAGGGAGGGGAGAGAGAGAGATGTATATATATGCAGAAATAGTTATATGGAAGTGTATATATATATATATATATATATATATATATATAAATAGAGAGAGAGAGAGAGAGACGGAGAGAGGTAAGGAAAGGGAGAAAGAGAGGGAGATAGAGGGAGGAAGAGAGAGAACAGTATATATATATATGCAGAAAGAGTTATATGGAAGTAGAGAGAGAGAGAGAGAGAGAGAGAGAGAGAGAGAGAGAGAGAGAGAGAGAGAGAGAGAGGAGAGAGGTAGGTAGGGAGAGAAAGAGATGGATGGAGAGAGAGGGGGAGGGGGAGAGAGAAATGTATATAAATATATATATATATATATACATATATATATATGCAGAAATAGTTACATGGAAGTATATATATATATATATATATAGAGAGAGAGGGGGGGGGTAGAGAGAGAGGTAGGGAGTGGGAGAGAGAGAGAGGAGAGAGAGGGAGGGAGAGAGAGGAGAGAAGAAAATGGAGGGAGAAAGAGGGAGAAGGGAAGAGAGAAATGTATATATATGCAGAAATAGTTATATGGAAGTTTTTATATATATATATATATATATATATATATAGAGAGAGAGAGAGAGAGAGAGAGAGAGACTGAGGGGTAGGGAGAAAGAGAGGGAGAGAGACAGAGAGAGAGAGAGATGGATAGAGGGAGAGAGATGGAGAGGGGAAGAGATAAATGTGTATATATACACAAAAAGATTTATATGAAAGTTTGTATATATATATATATATATATATATATAGAGAGAGAGAGAGAGAGAGAAAGAGGGGAGAGAGAGAGGGGGAGAGAATGGGAGAGAGGGTGAGAATGGGAGAAAGGGAGGGAGGTAAGTGAGGGGGAGAGAGAGGGGGAGGCCCGTTACCCAGCACTGTGATAGAACAAACCTTCCTCTAGAATGACAATAAAACAGTGATATTAATACATTCCAAGACATGCTATGCTGAGTTCTTAGAATTTAATCACAAGAGGCAATATAAAATACGCTTTGTCGACATGCATACGGAAAAAAACAACATTCTTAAAAATAACTTCCTAGAAGAAGATGAACTTCTCCGAAGGGGAAATATTTACATGTGTAAAAAATAAGGTCATTAATCAAACACACCGCACCACATCATCAGACAGAGCCTAAGAGAAAAACCATGTGAAATATGTATAATTAGGTAATAATCCACCTATTCCTCTATCAGAAGCCGCCTTACTTTTTTGTCTATTTGTCACATGTCTTCTAACTTGAGTCTTGTTACCTCAAAACCCATTTTTATTACAAAGAGCATGAAAAACTGGCTATATGCTGTGTTATCCATTTTTTCCTAAAGCAAATACTTATTTAGAGTTGGGCCCCGGTGCAACGTACCACCTGCACCCGCAGGAGCTCCGCCAATGTGGAGGATACCTGTGACTGCACCTCTGCTCTGATAATATGACACCAGCTGCTGTGTGTATCAGGGTTGCTATGAGAAGTGTGGCCTTATCTCTCAGATAATGCTGGCGCACAAACAATATACAATATCCTGTCCAGGGAAACTACCTAAATATACATTCATAGTAGTTTAAAAAGTGACTGTTTATACATGACAGTAGCTAATACCATGGAACCCATGCTATTATTGACAAAATAACAAGAGATATGTTTTAATTAGACATTGATCATTAATATCATTCATATTAAGTGATTTATAAAATTAATATACAACCTTAAAGGGACTCTGTCATCACAACAGGAAGTTGATTGAGAATCAAACACTGGCTATACATTGTACTAGTAGGTTTTCTCATGACTGATTAATGGGGGCCAAGATGGGACTCCCCTTAACCCTACCAGCAAGGGCCTGTATGGCATAAGACCAAACTGTAACAAAACCTGAACTCAAGAACTATTTTGTCCTATCATGGAAAATGTTGTTAAGACCATTATAACCTGTGTAATGTTAGGCCTCAGGCTCTGATCCAGTACCCAAGATCCCCAAGCAGCATGGCCTGTGAGTATTCGGGCCTAGTGAGAATTGTTTATACAATACTTAGTGTTCAGGTTGTGGTTAGGACAGGACACTGTTATGCCAAGTCCCTTTAAAAAGTACCAAAGTATCTACTAATGTACTAAGGAATGTATTTGCGATCAGAAGTAGGCCCTAGGACATAATATGATGGGGAAAGTATTTAATATGTGTGTCTCATTAATCCTGTTTATATCACATTGGATGATATTCACTTTATGATGCTGATAGTAGTCAACAATGGTTTATATGATATGTTAAGTATTATATTATATTAGGAAGTCCATTCACCCACCCCCAGGTTGGCATGTACGATAGATAGACTCTGTAGTTTATGGCTCGCCCCCAAGGATGTTAAGAGTGGTTGAACAGACAAGGAACAGAGATAGAGAGTGTTGATAAGAAATGTGGAATCAAAAGAGAACTTTCCAGACATCTCCCCCCACCCCCCATCATTTCCAGATTGCCCAAGAGGATGGACTACACTAGGGGTTGGTTTTGGGGTTTTATTAAATATCTGTGTGAAAATAATAAATTGAGTCTGTCTGATGCACTAATGCAGGGTGCATGTCTAATTCTTGTATAATGTGCTATCCTAATTGAAGAGATGTTATTTTCCTCCTTCCCCATGAATGACGTGCGTGAACTGGCATGCTGGGCATTGAGATAACACAAAATCACAACCTGGAGATTGTTCCTGTAAGCTAAAGCAGGAGAGTTTGGGTGAATGTAGACTCCATCTCCAGGTAGTGACATATATCATTTCGGAAATAATTGAAAAATTGATTTTAGTAATGTACTGCTCAGGGTGCCAGTGAGTTTCTAAGAGCGCTTGATAAGGGTGGAAGAGGGATCTAACCACCAGATAACATTGCAGGTTTTTATTTTGGCGACTACAGAGACAGACAAGCAAACTGTAAACCTAAATAGCAAATAACAGCAGCTAATTAATATGTGTGATCTACTTATTTGCATATAAATACAGCAACAGGAACATGGATTTTCCCAGAATTGATTTACTTTAGAAAAAATGGATAAAACAACAAAGCCCGTTTTTCATGCTCTTTAAGAATAACACAAAAAAAAACTTGTGTTTGGGGTGACAGTGCCTTTAATGGGACACTGTAAAGCAGGCACATTTTGAAATCATAGTAAAGTGTCAAGTTAATAACAACGTTTGAAAATGATTTGGTTAAATTTCAGTGAATTACTTAACATTCTTTTTAGCATTTTTTTCTGCTGTACTGTAGGCATTCATATTTGGCTTGTTGACCTTTGCCTTCCCCTCCCCGAGTGCAGGGTCACTGACTGTTGCTTACTAAAATGTCCTTATCCTAAAGTAAATAATACACAAGGTAAATTAAGCCATGTGAGCTGTGGTATTGCTGTGTTACAGCCCCCTAAAATAAACAATGCAAGCAGATAGTGACCCTGCACTGATGGAGGGGTAGCTTATAGAGGACAGATGGATGACCAGAGAAATTGTTAATACATCTACATAATTATTGAAATTTATATTTAAACAAATTATATGCAATGGCTTTATTAACATGATACCTGTGATTATCTTCCATATCAGAATGGTCCTGCATTGCCATGTCCCTTTGAACTTAGTTCAAAGTTTAGGTTGAGCTGCTAGTGGTCTCTACCAATTATAAGGTCGATGGCTTTGTCTAGCAGACAGTGCTAATATTTCAGATACAAAATATACCAACACATGTTTGCTATTGGCTGGAGACTTGCATTAACAAGGTTTTCCTCTGCAGTGAGCTATTATTGTTAGGGCAGCCTGTCAATGTTTATTCTCATATAAAATCAAATTATTCTTAAAGTCCTTTAGAGCCGCCTCCTCGTGACCTTATCGGGGTGAAGACAAACACTCTGCTGGAAGCTGATACGCTGGTCTTTGAAGTGTAATTTAATTAGTCAACATCACAAATCAGGAAATATGACTTTTATTAATTATCAATGCATCATTAAACATAACTAGCACTTGTAGGATCACTTACAAGTGTCACATGCCTCAAGCAGACCTGGAGATCTGTTTTTCCCACAGAACAGTATTTCCCCTGAAGCTAAGGATGCTGGGTAGTGACATGCAAATAGGGGTTAAAACATACCACCTCCATTTAAGATCCATTTAGGACTATGGGCAGTGCTCTCAGGTTTAAGATTAGATTAGATTACAGGCCATGTTAAGGCAAAAATGTTTTGAGCCTCATTTTCATGTCACTACCCAGAATCCTTAGCTACCGTGGAAATACTGTTTACTGAGACATTTTGTGGTATAAGCAGGTCTTTTGGGCTGTGTGAGACATATGTGTAATCAGAATTATCTTTTATTTCCTTCCTGGATCTACAGTTTATGGCTTTTCAATAATCTTTCTACTCACCATAAGATATTTAGTCTCTGGCCACTGGTAATTTTAACAAATATGGAAAATGCTTCTGAATGCTTAATGTAATCAGTTACATCTTGTTATTTTCCAAAGTCCATTTCAAAATGTAAACATCCTTCCTGTGCATTCGGGCTTTTGGCTGAGATCAAGTGTAGTACCTTGGTAGTACCTGCCTAGTGGGGGTCTGGTCTCTGTCTCCAACAGGATGTGGGAAAAGGAAAACACTTGGAGCCTCATTCAATTGAGCTTTCGGGAGATCCGGGCTTCGGAAATGTAGCCTGCAATTTATTTTGCTATTCAATTCGCATCTTTTTGCGGGCTCCGATCGAGATACGGGCTCCGGCCTCCGATTCACTGCGATGGTTATCATCGCAAGTTAATGCCCTTCCAAGCCCTTCCAATGCCCTTCCAAGCCTTTGATCTTTCATTACTAGCACAACATTCATTCTCAAGCCCGCAAATCGCCCCCCTAATTTCCGTGGTATATCGATCCCGGCAATCAATGTGTTAATACATATAATGGAACTCGCATGTAATAGAATATCATATTTACGGCTTTATCAATATAGCTTATATCTGGAATGTGGGTCCAATTGTAACTCGTAATTCAAGCCCGTAGGACTTTGAAATTTAACCTCCATTTTTAATTGAAGTAATGATGACGATCTCCGTTTCCATTGGCTGATTCTAATAGGGAGTTACAGCCTTGCTTGATTGATCATGTTCAATCTCGCAAATGCTACATATGAGGTTTACGATGTGCTAGAGCCAGGGCCAGGGACTTGCGGGCTCGGCCAATCGAAAAGCACCATATGTTGCGGAGGCTGCGGGCCCACAGACATATGGCCTATACTCCATAACTTGCAGCCTCCAAATTAAACAAGGCTTTTGATCCTATGGCCAGAGGATTGGATAGCATCAATTCCCGGGCCTAATGGTGGGTTAGCCACTCCCTATCTAAAGAACCAAAACATTTTGCAAGCAGATAGATAGATAGATAGATAGATAGATAGATAGATAGATAGATAGATAGAGAGATAGATAAATAGATAGATAGATAGATAGAGAGATAGATAGATAGAGAGATAGATAGATAGATAGATAGATAGAAGGATAGACATATAGATAGATAGATAGATAGATAGATAGATAGATAGATAGATAGATAGATAGACAGATAGATAGATAGATTTCATCCACAAGGCTGGCTGGTGCTCACGACCAGACGCTCGAGTATCCATGATTACAGAGTCACAATATGATTACTGCTGCATGCAACGCTGCACCAGGCCTCACTAAAGTGGCCTTGACATAACAGGATTATTCTCTCAGCCTTACTCCTCTGCGGAATTCCACCCAAAATGGATGGGAAATCCTGAGAGCTATAAATAATTACCAGGCAGGTGCTTCCTGTAAACCTGCTGGCAGGTGGCGAGCGCAGCGACAGAACTGCACTCTTTATTGACCAAATTCTGTGTTACTTTTATTACAGCTTAGAATGTTGATTATTAACTATTTGTAACTTGCCCGTCGTAAATTATGGTATCATATGTTATGTTCAAATGTCTCTTCTGTCTATCTCTGTGTGCCCTCTCGCTTTCTCTGTGTACCCTCTCTGTGTGCCGTCTCTCTCTCTATGCGCCCTCTGTTTCTCTGTGCGCCCTCTCTATCTCTGTCTGTGCGCTCTCTCTCTCTCTGTCTGTGCGCCCACTCTCTCTCTGAGCCCTCTGTCTCTCTCTGTGCTCTCTCTCTCTGCACTCAGTGTACTCTTTGTCTCTCTCTCTCCCTCCCCTCCCTCCCTCTCCTCTATCTCTCCCTCCCCCTCTCTCTCTTCCTCCCTCATCCTCTCCCTCTCCCCTCTCCCTCATCCTCTCCCTCTCCCCTCTCCCTTTCTCTTCCTCTCTCTATCTGTCTCTCTTTCTCTCTTTCTCTCCCTCCCTCCCTCATTCCCTCCCTCATTTCCTCCCTCTCTCCCTGTTCCTTTTTCTTGCTCTGCCTCCCTCCCTCCCTCTATCTGTCTCTTCTTCTCCCTCCCTCTCTCTATCTGTGTCTCTCTCTACCTATCCCTGCCTCTCTCTCTGCCTCCTTCCCTCTCTCTGCCTCCCTCACTCTCTTTCTCTCCCTCCCTCGTTCCATCATTCCCTCCCTCATTTCCTCCCTCTCTCCCTTTTTCTTCCTCTCACTCTGCCTCCCTCCCTCTCTCAATATGTCTCCCTCTCCCTCCCTCTCTCTCTCTCTCTCTCTATCTGTCTCCCTCTCCCTCCCTCTCTCTGCCTCCCTCCCTCTCTCCATCTGTCCCTCTCTCCATCTGTCTCACTCTCCCTCTCCCTCCCTCTCTCTGCCTCCCTCCATCTCTACATCTGTCCCTCTCTCCATCTGTCTCACTCTCCCTCTGCCTCCCTCCCTCCCTCTCTCTGGTGCAAATTTGATGCAACTGCGCATGCGTGACAACGTCGTGCTGCGTAGTTGCTACGGCAGGAATTAGCCGTAAACAAAAGATGTGCAGATGTCAATACTCATTAGTATAAATATGACCATAAATTATAAACACCATAAAAAGTATTTAAATGTAATCAGTGTAAGTGTTGTAGTGTAACGGTACTTGCAGGAACTAGGCTGGTGCAACTATCTAATTAAAGCATGACTTCATCACACACAGGAAGTTTATTTCATTTTAAAATACATTAGATATTGGTTTTACATTGTACTAGCAGTTTTACTCCATAGTAAATCATTTCTGAAATATTTAGAATTGTTTTTGCAGCTCCTGTATGCTAATGTGCGGCTCAGTCTGCTAATGTGTGGCTCAGTGCGCTAATGTGCGACTTGGAGTACTTGATAAGGATGGGAGAGGGGTATGTCTGCCAGATAACATTGCACCTCTTTATTTTGTCCATTACAGATACAGACAAACAAACTGTAATCCAAATTAGCACATCAAAGCAGCTAATAAATATGCATTTGCCTCTCATTTGCAAATAAATAAAGTAACAACAAAGCATAAGATTTCCCAGGACTGATTCACTGGATACCACAACATATAGCTAGTTTTTCATACACTTTAAGAATAACCCCCCCAAAAAAGCAAATCCCTGTGCCAGTAACAAACATGGCTGCTTTCATTACACTACAGTGTAAAGCAGGTCCTGCCTGTCTCATAGAGAAAAATACTAATCACTTCAGTACTACAATACTTATATTCTGTCAAAAAAGATGTATTAACATACTTTCAGAAGGAAAATAATATTTATTTAAAACACAAAATATGAGAAGGTTTCCTGTAAAATAGCGTATTATTCTGTATTTCTGTTAGGGGAACAGACGCCCTGTTCTCAGAGTCGGACTAGATATAGACATGAAGGCTGACGAGCTTGTTTATGAAGCCTTGAGACAAAGAATTCCCTTCTGAAGGTTAAGTGCACAGTAGATATGAGTTTGCATTATTTGAATTATTTCCACATCAGAACAGTGTGTAAATGATATTTAACAACGTGCTGCTGGCCAGCGCAGAGCTAGAGAATGGAGGGCCCTGGTGCAAATAAAAAAAAATGTCTTGACCCTTTAACCACGTGTTCACCGTGCCTCTAAACCCCATTATTTATAAAGACCTCCTCCCTGTACTCAATATTTGTTGTTGTTATTTATGAAGAGTGAGGTAGCCTTGAATGTCCAGTAATCCAGATGAATAATCAGAGTATTGCAGTATATAGTGATACCTTTTTTATTGGACAAACATATTCATAGGTTTCATGACGAGCTTTCGAGAGCGTTCCTCTCTTTGTCGAGTCAGAGTCAATACTGATTATAGATTCACAAATACAGCAACAAAATGCCAGGATTAACAAATAATGTTCTGATCAGCCAGCCGTGCAAGTGTGTGGAGGTGCAGACCAGAGTAAATAAATTGGGGTCGTAAATAGTTTCACATCTAAGGAACCATAGAGCTGTAACCAAACTCAGGAGGAAGGCAGAGAACAAAAAAAAAAAAATCAATAAACACACATATATATTTACAATCATGAATGTTGGAGGTTACAAGAAATTTTGATAATGAGATAAGAATTCAATGTCTACATTAAGGCCTGAGTTATTACTGTTAAAGAACATAATAATTTTAATTTCAAATGTCTTTCTTTCCTTAGTGTTTTACAAAAACTTTGAGTATTTTGAATTTGAGATTTTTCATGGAGTGGTTATTCTGGGTGAAATGGTGTCCAACTGGAGTGCAGTCGTGTCTGTGACCCTATGGACTGCAGCAAGCCAGGCACCGCCCCTCTGAGCCCCCTAAGCTCATGTCCATTTCTTCAATGACCTCATCTATCCATTTTCGTGTCTTCCGTCTCCTTTGCGTGCCTTTAATCATTCCCAGCATCTGAGTCTTCTCTAGGGAATCCTGTCTTATGACCAAAATATTTGAGTTTCAGCCTCATGATCAAACCTTCCAGTGGTCTGATTTCCTGACTTTTTTTCCTCAATATATTGTTCACATTGTTGTTGTTGTTAAATTCACTGAACAACTCACATTTATTGCATTTTTTTTCCATATATCAAATAAACCAAGTAGATTTACAACTTAACAGCCTCCTTGTTTCTGCCTACATATTTCACATCTGCTAAACATAGTGACACATATCTTATATCCACACTGCCTATCTCTGGGCCTATCTTTGGGTGCGGGCCTGTAAATATACAAAAAAACCTGTGTGGTGGTGAGTGGGTAGCAATGGAGGAAAGAGTGGGGTAATTATCACATTACAAAGACAGTTACTAACCTTCTGCCCTATTGTGTAGTCTCCCATCTCGCAGGCGGTGCTATAAGAGGGCAAAGGGGGCTCTTTTGAGGCTTTCTGCCTTGTGCGCCATTTTTTACTAGAACCAGCTCTATCTCTATCTATAACTTTCAAGCAAAACCTATATAAACTGGTAAATAAAACTTCTTCGTCTCAAACTAAATATTTCATCCTTTCTTCTATTCTATTACATGGCTCTTCAATGACTTTTCAAAATGAGGATTGAAAATATTACTTGCATACTGTATATCCGCATGGGCTGTATCGCTGATTTAACTATCAAGCTCTCATAATACCCTCAGCAAGTTCTATTCTCTATTAGTGTATATCGTTTCTGCCAATCCTAAAATTGCCATGATTAGGTTGTGAACGATTAGGAATTATGGATCTGGAAGTTCTGGAAAATATTACTTTGAGAAAAGGAAGTCTTCCAGGACATAAGAAACCCGATAAATGTGTGAAACGGACCATGGCTAAGTTGTATTTACACAAAAAGAGTAGAGGTGCTCATCTGAGAACGAAAAATACCTCAGTGGGCTGTTTTCTATAGTTTTTTTTCTATCTGGTCACCTACTCTGAGAGCGGCCTCTTTTAGCTCACTTGTGCCCTTCACAGGGATTATTATCATGTAGTATATCAGTCTGGTCTCACTCAGAAGAGTGATCCAGCCCCAAAATACCAGGCAATTCTCCATACCAGGCGAAACTGCAAACCCCAGACGCGTTGCGGCCTCTGTGGGCCTCATCAGTGAGGTACTCCTTAAGGCAAAGTGAGCAAAGAGTCTACGTCTGGTTCCCCTATCACCCATAAGGTGAGAAAATGTAAACAAAAAGAGTTGAGGTGGACTGGATCACCCTTCTGAGTGAGTTCAGACTGATTTACTATAGGATACTTCTCCCTGTGAAGGACACAAGTGAGCTAAAAGAGGCTTCTCTCTGAGTGGGCAACCAGACCTATAGAAAAAAACCACTGAGGGATTGTTCGTTCTTAGATGAGCACCTCTACTCATTTTGTTTAAATTTTCCTACCTTATGGGTGATAGGGGAAACCAGCCGTGGACCCCTTGCTCACTGTGCCTTCGAGAGTACAGCTGCTCCTAACTAACGAGACCCATAGAGGCCGAAACGCGTTTGGGGTTTGCCGTTTCTCCTGTTCAGGGTAGAATTGCCTGGTATTTTGGGGCTGGGTCACTCTTTTGAGTGGGACCAGACTGATATACTGCAGGATATTTCTCCCTGTGAAGGGCACAAGTGGCTAAAAGAGGTTGCACGCTACGAAGGTGACCAGACCTATAGAAAAAACAAAACACTGAGGTATTTTTCGTTCTCCGATGAGCACCTCTACTCTTTTTGTTTAGGTTGTACTTACGCCATCTCTTAGACTATAGGACGTACAGTCAGGATGATGCAGACGGGATCTGGAAATTCAAGAAAAGTGCGTCCCGTAGGGTGCCATGATGCCATGCTCTGCTGCAGAGACCCATGACCTGTCAGGGCTGATGGGTGGGATTTATGTGGTGTGTGATACCAGAGGAGGGGTTAGAGAAGGCACGGGACACCATCTTTTCCTCTTCTACCATGTTGCTGTTTATTTGCCCAGAGTAAACTTAACAATATTGCAGAAAATATATGTATATATTCTGTCTCTGAGTTAAGTAAGCAGAATGTTATTTGAATGTTATATGTTTGTCACAGCTTAGTGGCGGCGGGTGGAGTTGTGTGTTTAGCGGTGGGATAAAGTCTAAGCCTCGCCCAATGGCAGGATGGTGGTTTTCCATTGGCACCCCTGGCATTATTCAGGTTTAAGTGATTGAAACACAGGACGGCTTTTCCCCAGTAATAATATAATGTTGTATAAAGTACTCAATAAACACTGCGGCCCTTTTTACCCCAAAACATTTTTAATTGTATCCGTTATTTGATTTTATCAGGACATTTTCTATTGTTTTCAGATTATAATTAAGGTGCGACCATGCTTGTGCCATGTTATTCTACGTAGCTTTGTTTTCAAGTTGAGATATTCCTTCACATTTTAGTGAATAAACTGAAATAACATAGGGTCATAGTCCTTTTTGTACAACAAATACCATGGAAGTGGTTCCACGTGTCTTGGAAGCAGACAAATTCCAAAAGTACATGTAGCCCTGTGTCAAAAAAACATATTTGTTATAACTTTTTTGTCTCCTAAATTTCTACAATCATATACCGTATATATATTTTTTTTTATATATATATATTTTTTTATAAATGATTTTTCACCTCATAGTTTTTTAGGTCAGCAGAGAGGTGAATGCTGGGATATTTTGGAGTTCCTTGTGATGGTTCCCATAGGATGTTGTGACGGAGCTGAGGTCCCCGGACATGATTTTATTTGCTGTGCACCGGGGCGAGAGGGATATGAGATCTAGTCGCTACTTATCTCCAGCGAGCAGCCTCACAGCACCATAATAGCAACCTGTCCACGTCACTCGTGCACTCCGTGCTCCTAATTAACCCATTAGCTGACAGCAAATCCATTGGGGTTAAAGGGACTCTCCAACACCGGACACTACGCTGGAGTACCATAGTTAAACAACTTTGTAGCATATATTTTATTTAAATGCATTTTTATGTGATCTTCCAAATAAGATCATTTTTTTAGTTCTAACCAGATGTGTTTCCTGATTCCACTGACTTAAATGGAATAAAGATTAGAAGTTATTTACTTAACCCATTATGATACTACAGTAGCACAGAGGGATTTTTTAACCCATTGTCTATATATACTATAAATATTGTAGCAGTTGTGAATATCCAGTAACACAAATGCTCAAGAGTATTACTGTATACATACATATATCAAGCCAAAAACAATACACATAGAGCAATCACTGTATGTATATATATATATATATATATATATATATATATATATATATATATATTATATACACAGTGGGGGGGGGGAAAGTATTTGATCTTCTGCTGATTTTGAATGTTTGTCCACTGACAAAGAAATAACCAATCTATAATTTTAATGGTAGGTGTATTTTAACAGTGAGAGACAGAATAACAAAAAAAAAAAAAAAAACAGATAGCAAAAAAGTTATAAATTGATTTGCAGGTCAATGAGGGAAATAAGTATTTGACCCCTTCGACTTAGTACTTGGTGGCAAAACCCCTGTTGGCAATCAGAGAGGTGAGACGTTTCTTGTAGTTGGCCACCAGGTTTGCACACATCTCAGGAGGGATTTTGTCCTGCTCCTCTTTGTAGATTCCCTCCAAGTCATTAAGGTTTTGAGGCCGATGTTTGGCTTCTCAAAACTTCAGCTCCCTCCACAGATTTTCTATGGGTTTAAGGTCTGGAGACAGGCTAGGCCACTCCATGACCTTAATGTGCTTCTTCTTGAGCCACTCCTTAGCTGTTTTTTTTGGGTCAATGTCATGCTGGAATACCCATACACGACCCATTGTCAATGCCCTGGCTGAGGGAAGAAGGTTCTCACCCAAGATTTGACGGTACATGGCTCCGTCCATCGTCCCTTTGATGCAGTGCAGTTGTCCTGTGCCCTTAGCAGAAAAACACCCCCAAAACATAATGTTTTTACCTCCATGTTTGATGGTGGGGATGGTGTTCTTGGGGTTATAGGCAGCAATACTGCTCCTCCAAACACGGCGAGTTGAGTTGAGGCCAAAGAGCCCGCTTTCGGT